>VWZT01004626.1:1309634-1444632 GCA_013397055.1 Pachycephala philippinensis
GGTGGTGGGGAGTGGCGGGGGTTGAGGATCTTAAAAGTCATGTAAGAAAGATGAAATGACCATCAATGGTTCCCAAGGGGAAGACTGGAAATAGATCTTAATGCATCAGCTTTTCCCACACATTCAAAACCCATATGAAAATGGGAACCCACGCAGTAAAAGCCCTTACGAGCTTGAGCACCACTTAAAAATTTAAACAGTCCTCTAATGGAAAAAGATAACCTATTAAAGGCAAGAGTGCCCACCTAACAACATAACATTCACACTGCTCAGAGTGTTGCGCCTCTCTATTGTCCTATTAAAGTCCTTTCTGCTTTTTTCTTTTGTGTAGCACCACCTGAGAAGCCTAATAAAGGTGTTTTTTCCAGGAGATACCTCAGTTTCCTTGCTTGCCTGTACCGAGGGAACTGGGAGACACACTGATGTGACTGCTAGGCAATGAGGATGAAGTGCTGACATCCTGGCAGGAGTAATGGGAGCCGATCCACCAGCATCGTATTTCACAACTCTTTAGTCCTTTCTAATTTCCATACACTAGTGCAACTTTCCACTTCCACTGTGGGCAGCTCTCTTCAGATTTTCCTCTGACTAGCATCACCTCAAGGGTAACCATGGACCAACCACTATCAAGAAACTTTTGGAAGGACAAAATCCACACCTTTCTTTACCCTGAGAATCCCCCGAAGGAATACAATCCACAGCAAGTGAATGTGCAGCTACCAGATCGTAGTTGCTGTAAATGCAGCCCTCATTCTGGTGAAATGTGGCTTGAGAGACAGTGGGAACACTCATCCCAGCTGAACATTCAGGAGAGGATTCCTGTGCGAGCGCATCCACCTTTCATTCTGGAGGCAGGCTGAGAGTCACATATGGTGAGTAACTCTGGCTCAGGTGATGAGTGACTCCATCCTGGTGGAGAACCAGCACAGGACGACTGAGCCCATCCAATATTTCACTGCCACTGTTGAAACATGGAAGTCCCACAGTCCCTACATCACTCCTAGACATGCTGTCTTGCTTATCTACCACCAGCTCTGATGCTTTCTGGGAGCTCCTGGGAATGATACAATCCAGAAATCAAGCAGCAAATTATCTCAGAAAAAAAGCAATATTGTCTTCTTCCAGGATACAGACAAAGTTGCTTCAGTAAAAAGTTTTACGAGCTCAGCATGAGACTGCACAGCCGAAAGCAAGAGCAGGAGTAGGGAGAACAAGGAGAAAGAGGATCTCTCCCACTCAGTAGACAGAAGCTGTTTGTAAGACTCAGAATCAGGATGGAACTTCACCTTTGGAATCACATAGATGTTGTCTCCCGTCACTAGGAAGGCATCCAAGCAGAGTGTTGATGAAGGAAGGGTAAAAATTCTTCGGAGTACTCTGACAGAAAAAGAGAAATGTATATGAATAGAGCTGTCCAAACATTTTTGTGGGAGAAAATTGCAGGGTGAGTATTTTAGTAAAGAGAATATTTTAATCCCTTTTTTGGGTCTTTTTTTAAAATCTGTTTACCATTAATCACAAACAAACATTTGGCACAAAGTATTGCCTTGTTAATGATTCAGCGCCTTGATTCTTTTGTGATGGGAAGTGCTGAAATTCAGTGTTTGTGGTCTGGATAACAAACTGTCAAACAGTAGCTAGGAAAACTAACCTTTCTAGGGAGGAATAGAGAAGAGAAGGGGAAGGGGAGAGGGAAAAGGAAGAGAAAGGAATAGATCATTATACAGCACAAAAATAGATCACAAACGCTATTCTTTTTTAGTTCTTTGCAGCTTCCTTTTCAAATAAAAGATGTGACTTTTAAAAGGCCTGAAACAGCACACAGCTTTGCACTTCTCATAAAGACTTCTAAAAGACATTAACTTCTATGTGGTCCACAACCTTTTCCTATGGGGGGACATGAAATGGCTGTTCTGTCAGTGAACACTTCTCCCACAGGCAAAAAGTCTCCCCTTGTACCCAGGCACAGCTAGGTGTTTGCCCAGGAGCAGTGCCCCAGGCCTCCTCTTACAGTGCCACTGGTAAGACAACAAACACCACACCAGTGAAGTCCTCAACTCTCCAGTCTGGAAAGAAGGCCTACGAGAGTAGAAATTGCATCATCCAACAGTATATGGCTCCCCATACTCAGGAAAAAAATCATCACAATAGCAGGTCAGAAACAGAGATGGGTAGCCAGAAGTTTCTTTCTGCATACCTACTACATGGATTTATATCATTGTATGATTTCCTCCTCCCATGGACCAAAGACGAGCTATGCAGCAGCACTCAAAGTGCCCACGGTGGCCTGCAGGTATTTATTATTTACTGCAGTCTCAGGAGGTCCACACTAAAAGCAGCCCGGGGAAGCAGGCTATGTTTTATCCACCAGCTGACCCACTTTCCAGCAGCTCTGTCAAGCACTTCTGTCACCAGCGACAGGGCTGACTAATGTTCAGTGAAGTAGGTGATGAGTTACGTGGATCTAGCTTCCAGAGGAAATTAATTTCCACAGAGAGGCTCTGGCTACTTGAGCTTTGTTTCAAAAAGGCTGTGCTTTATTGCAGTCTAAGTTAATGAAGAAAGGTAGCTGTCACACTGCTGCACTGTGGGTGTTATCTCCCAGCCACCTTTCTTACAGCAGCAGAAGCAGTGGAATGTGAAAAACCACTGAAATAAGATTCCATTTGCACTCATTTTAATGTTTCTCTACCTACTGCCACAGCTACTGCTCTACTATTACCGTGGGAAATAATCAAACCTACTTTTAATACAATGCTGTGCATATGGCATCTCTGCCAAGACCATTCTCTAGCAGAGGAACAGATTGCAAAAAGTACCACATGCTCAGCCTTCTGCCTGGGAACTTAGGTAGGAGATAACATCTATATAACACTCAGCACTCCTTAGGAGCACCCAATCTCAAAAAAACTTCTTTTTTCCTGCTTTTATTCTGCCAGACCTACTACAGTGAATCTCCCTCCCGGTTTTCCATGTCTCTGCTCCATGCTTAACCTAGGCTTTGCATGCTGGAAGATTGTGGAGGCCCTCAGTTGAGACCTTAGTCCAGAGAGCAGAATAAAGATAGTATTAAGTGCATCAATCTGAAGAATGTGTTCTCCATATTACATCCATACTACAAAATGTATCCTAAGATTTGGGATAAATTGCTTTGTGTGCACCTGTGTAGCTCAAGCCCTGCATTCACACCCAGGTAGGTTACTGCTCCTAATAGCACTTACCTCAAACCTCTCAGTTACAACATCTATTGGTTCTCAACACGTTCAAAAGTATGACTTTCTACATTTCAGTCATGTGGGATAATGTGGGAAAAATGCAAGAAGAATCTTTTACTCTGGAGTGGCTGCTATTCCACACTGTTAATCTTGGCACAGAAAATCAGGCACACACAGCTCTGCTCGGGATCCTTTGCATGAACATTGCTGGAAAACACACTTTGGTGTGATCAGGTCCTTCGCAGTAGTTCTTCACAAAATGAGTTAAAAACCAGCATGAGTTAAAGCAGACTTTGCAAGATGGAATTTTCTTGTGGTATTTTACGGTGTTGTTTCAAAGGAAAAAATGATGAAAAACACAAAGAGCTTGAAGGTGTTTTAGTTTACATCAGTTTACATTTAGTTTACATCTCTTCGAGGACCCATGTGTTTGCAAAAAAATCAGGTAAAAGCATGTACGAACTGTAAAAATAATTTTAAAAAGCTATCCTCAAAAGCACCAGAAACTGAGACATGTTTAGGCATATGCCTAGTCACAGGCCAGAACAAAAGGATAAAAATCTCCCACCTACCTTTTAGCTGGTTTAGGAAATGTAGATACGAGACTAACAACTTCTCAGTCTTTATCTATCTTTACCTTCCTCTTCCATGCACTATTTTACGTGTTTGGCTGGATACCATGAAGAATGTCCCACGTCCTTCATTACCTGAAAAGCTTCTCAACAGTGCAATGGCAGAAGTTTCTACAGTAACACCCAAATGTGCAGCTGCTTTTCTTAACATTTCAAGATCCTCTTATCAGTATTAAACTCAGCCATAGTTCATTGAAGTGCATACCCAGCTTTCTCACCAGTACTCCCCAGCTATTACCATTCAAAATTAATGACTTGGTTTCTCATCAGACTGCTGTAGAAATAAAACAGTTTTTTTAACAATTATGAATTCTATTTGCCATCAGATTTTTTGATGTTGATGATTTTTTGCTTCTCAAACTCTTCTATGTGATCACCAGCATCATAATCTTACTTTTTAAAAACAGACACATGAAGATCATGTGAAATAACATGACTCCAGAACTCCATGCAATATAATCAAAACAATTTTTTTATTTGTCAGCTTCACAAACTTTGTACACAGTCTAGAGCAAAAAGAGTCTGGACTAGGCAAAGGCAATGCTTGCTCTCTGAAGGGACAAGAGGCAACAGTGGGGTGAGAGATCCCTGCCCTCAGGAGTAGGGAAAAGAGCAGGTAAGAACAGAGCTGTGACTTTGCGTGAGCAACCCATGAAGGTGCAGGAGATGAGCTGCACCTTTTGCAGCAATGGCATGGGGTAAATAAACAATACATGTGGTTCCTAAATTTCAATTGCAATGAAACTAGAAGCCAGAAGCCTCTAAGTTAGGGACAAAATGTTGATCGTCTTCTTTGAGTCTAGGAAGTGGAAATGTGCACACAGACCGAAGTCTTGATGTCTCACAAAACACACCAGATGCACACGTAGTAAAACTTTACTACACAAAACTAACTTCAGACCTGGGGAAACCTCAGGGTAGTATTCTTCCAAGAATATATTTATGCCAAATCATTTATTCCTGCTCTAAACCATTTTAACTGCTAGAAAGCCAAAGGGCAGGGGACAGCAAAACTTGAACAAAGAGAAGTTTTCCTTTTCCTTTCCACTTCTAACTAGAAACATTTGACCAGTGTTGCTCAAAATAGGCTGCATTTGCTTCCAAGAAAAAGATCAAGTTAGATTTTCACTGGCAGCATAAATGGTCTCAGAAAAAATGAGTGACAAAAACAAAGTAAAAACCTGAAAAGACAGAACTAGAATCAAAATGCTTATGTCACTTCAGCCTTCAAGTTTTTGCTTTCTTTCTGCGGGTGCATCTCAATTTTCTCAGCATTTCACCGCAGTTGCCATGAGGGTGGGATCTGTTCTGTGGGAGAATGGTGTCATGGCAAAAATGATTCCTAAGAATTTTACATCTGATGGGACAAGAGGTGCTATTCTCCAGGTGTAATGGGCACCAGGCTGTAGTCCTACTACCTGCCTTGTTCATCTACAGAACAGTGGTGGCAAGACAGCTCCCAAAGAACAGTGAAATTCCAGCTGGGCACTGTAACCAGGTGGGATGCTATGACAAAACAGCAGCCCAGGGTACAGGAGGGAATGAAAACTGTGCTATTACTCTGGGTAGATCAGGGGACCTTTTGTGGCAGAAGGAGGTGGAAGCCCGCTGCATGCAGGCATGTGCATAGCCATCAGAAATTAACCCCCTGTCATAATGAAACAAAGCAGAAGTTCTCGTGTGTCTGTGTGCTTATTTCCATAATCTTACCCACATTCCTGTGCTGTGCATCAACTCTGGTCTGCACAGTGGGGGCAGGTCTCACAAATAAAATCCTTGACATTTTGCAGCTCCTTTTCAAAGTCTGCATCCATGCAGGGATCGTGACAGCTGCTGGACTGACAACCCTGAAGCAGCACGTTGCTGCAGGTTGGAGCAGCTGCGGCACAGTGGGCAGTGCTGTGTGTCCCCTCTGTGCCAGCCCGATGTAAAGGGACCACAGCAGGGGGGAGACAGACTTAGAGCCAGTGCTTTAGCTTCTTTGCAGAAAGATGCCAACTTTACAGTCATCAATTTATTTTATTCAGGGTCTCCCACCTGGGGAGGGGCAGGAGTCACCACCTCATGTCACCAGCTGGTGAGCAGGCACTGCAAATTTGTACCAACAGTCAAGAAGTGCAAAGGCAAATTCTGCTTTCTGCTGCACGAGTAGAGGACAGCTCTGATCTGCAAAGCAGCCTCTGCCTGTCCCTCCAATTCAAGTAGTTCAGAGCCTTTTTTCCAAGGAGACAAATGTTTCATTTGCATTTCCCTTTCCCACGTCAGGTACCAGGAACAAATCGCTGACGGCAATCGCACAGACTGTACATCACACAGCACTTCTGAAATCTCCTTTTGTGTGTTTCACAATAAAAATACTATGAAAATCCACAGTGGGACAGGTCATCCTCCAAGTCACAGTATTTGCTAAGTGAAGAGAAACAGGCAAGGCCTAACGTTGTGTCATCTGACTGCGTGTTGGAAGCTTCCTCAGCACACTAATTGGTAACACTCGAGTTCTTTTAGAAAGTGTTGAAACTGCAGCTTAAGTGAAACACATCTGCTAGCAAATATATAAGCCATTTTTGAAAACACAGTATATATTACAGATTTAGAATATACCACCATTGTACCCCTGCCCTTCTTTGAAAGGTGGGTAAAGGAAAGGGTCAGACTTCCAGATCTAGCCATATAGTGAAATCTTCATTTATCATGTACCAATCTCCTATTGCTTGATCTACCTCCCTCAGCCAGGACCTCATCCTCAAACACCTCCATGTCTGAAGGCCTGGATCCGTCACCAAACCTCTCTGCATCCAAGGGCCTGGAGGACCCCAGCCCTGCAACACTTTTCACCTAAGGTGCTGCCTGCCCCTCTGAAAGCGTACAGGTGTACAGGAGCCATACTTTTCTCTCCCTCACAGAAGACAGCTCCCGTGCTGGGCAGAAGAGCTACATTTCAATGATTTGAACTCCCAGGAAATGCAGAAGTAGCTTCTTGCCAGCCTGGGGATTGGATGGCATTAACAATAGGCACAGACTGTCTTTTTTTTTTAGAAATGCACTGGTTTGAATCTTACCATCTTTTCACTTGCTCCCAACTCAAAAATTATCCCATTACTTTGAAAGCTAATGGAGAAACAGTGAAAGAGTGCAAATACCATACAACCCCTAATATCACCTGTGAGCAGCCAGTTGGAAAGGAATATGAGTAAGAAAGATCTTCCAGGCCTGGGAATCTGTATCCAAGCATGTTGCTTCCCAAAGGGCCCTTTGCATGCAAGTTTGAAAGGATGAGGCTAAAAGTCAGCATAGGAAAGGAATCTTTTTTTCAGAATAGTCCTTCAGTCGTGCAGGACTAGGGATACACTTTTGTGACTTAATTTTCCTAAATATCATTTCATAGGAGGCCAAGCACCCTGCATTTTTTTAGGAGATTTCATAGACTGTTGAGCTTAATATAATCTCCCACAAACGTTTATGGGGAGAGTTTTATTTAATACAGTCTGTGATCTGTATAAACATCACCATGGTTTTAGGCTAACCAAACTCTGAGCTGATCTGGAAGTCGTGTGGGAGCTTTATTTGGTATACTAAAGTAGCACAGTTCAAAGTATGATTTTATTTGCAGTAGACTGCTGGGAATTAGAGATTAGTCATATGGGGATTTTAACAGTTGTGTAGTTATGAGAGGTAGACTCAATGGCTTTTGTCTTGTAAAATGTCATCAAACTGTCTTGTTACTTCAAATTACAAGATTAAGTAGTTAAATACTTAAATCCCCAAAGAAAGACTTGAATTTTCGGAATGGGGACGGCAAGAGAAAAGCACAGAAGGAGAAGAGTCAAAAAGTACCTGCAAATAAAATTCCACACTATTCACTGTTCTTACAAGTAACTAGAAAAATGGCACTATAGGTTCCAAATGCAATTTGCTCTCATGACCCTGCGTCAGATTCATTCAGTTTACAAGTCCATTTCCTATTATTAATTGTCAGCCTTGAAAACTCCACTTGGGATCCACAAATCAAGTTGCATCTCTTCATGCCTCCTAAATCACCAGTAATGAAGATTCTGCCCTTTGTAATTTACCTGTCAGTGCTTTGGAGATCCAGACTCAAATCCATCTTACTCCTGCAGTGCCTGCATGTGCTGGCTCTGGATCTTTTCTAAGGAAGCACTTTTGTTTCAACGTGGAGGAGACTAAGACAGATATTTCCCAGATTACCTCACTTTTTTTCCTCTACTCTCTGCAAACAATCTCTGTGGGTTGTATGCATATTTCTGGGATGCTCAGAATATTTGCAAAATATAGGTCTTTAAATATTGGAAAAGATAAACTAAGTGAAGGGTGAGATGTGAGTAGCTGTTGTGTTGCCCTGATGTATTTGTTGGTGATCTCAGTAGATGAACAGGCAGAGGAGGAAAACAAAACAGGATGGGGACAACTTGACCACTGTAGCAGAGTTTCAGTATATCCTGCATTCACTAGGTTTTATTCCATGTGTACACAGGAGCACAGGCTTTTGTGTCATCAAACTTCTTGACATTTTGCCACCAGTATCAACAGGGAGCACTTGTCCTATCAGAAGTCCATCCTTCTTCACTTTCTAGACTTGGTATTGATTTAATTTGCCCAATCATGCAGTTTATTTAAGCTTGTACTTTTAGGAAAGTGATAGTGCTTTAGATTAGGAAGTGTCACTTGCTAGATTCACATATGGCAATTGCATGGAGTTGAAAAAGAAGCGATCAAGGGCTATGTGTGGGAGTTTCTGATTTGTGCCTTGGAATTACTGCCTCTCTGCCAGGTATAAAGGCACAGACAGAACAAACTCTTCTAGCAAAAATATCACTATTTTTGATTTATCTCATATAACCAAGATCAGAGACCAGTCATGATATCTTAACACTAGATCCAGCATATTTAGACCTGTGTTATTCTGTCTGCACACCAGTTTCTGGTAATCCTTCTGACCCAGACTGAATCTCCAGATGGGCAGAAGTAATATGAACCCAGAAAATTTGTATTTACTCCCCCACACATCAAACCAACTCCAAAATCCATATAAGCTTAAATTTTTATAATATCACTTTGGAGGATAGAAAAATGCCAATGGTCCATGATTTCATTCCATTCATCCATAAAATTCTTGGGATGGTGGAGCCAGGAGGAAGAAAATCACCATGCAGACATTAAACAAATGCCACAGAAAGCCACAACCTGTTAAGAAAAGTTAGTTATATATGACTTCAGCAAACATTAAAGGAAGTTAACTCTCTACTGAACCAAGAGTCTCCTTGCAAAACCACCTTCTCCTTAGTACGTTGCTTGAAAGTGAACCTTATACAGGACATTTAAATAGTTGCAGAACTGAGGCCTCATATATATTCTTACCATCTTGGCTGTATCTCATTTTTTCCCTGCCCTTACTTCCAATTTACAGGGCTCTAAAACAGCCACCGTACTTGATTAAGTAGAGCAACACTTGTGTAACTTCAATCTCAGGAATTCCCAAAGCACCTGACCTAAAGATTGCAGGGGAAGTGTGTCAGGGTAGGCGTCAACCTCTGACACATCATGGCAGTTTTCATTCTCTCAGTCTTTTTAAACAGGTAGAGTTATGATGATACTCTTCCTTTGTGATAAGATACATCTCAGCCAGTAGTGGTTTGGGTCTTTCTCCCTTGATCTTCAAAGAATTTACACTGTGTAGAATGGTAGATTTGCAGTCACAGGTAGAGACATCTTAGTACCTGTAATAACCTAGTGGGTCATCCAGTGATGCCACAACCAATCCTAGAAGCACAAAAGATAAAAATCTGCTATTCTTGCTCTGAGAGGAATAATCCACCTTTACCCTCCTGATTTCCCTTAACCACTGATGAACTACCATGAAAGTAATCCATGTCCTTATTTTAACCTCTTTTAAATATTTGGACTCGCCCATACACTGTGGCAGTGAGTTCCACTACTTATCAATTACTGAGAGGAGACTTCTTCCTTGAAGACCTCCAAACCTGTTCCCTCAGGGAATTTCACCACATATTCTTACATTGTAGCAGCCCTTTGCAGTTCCTTACCCGCCTTCTCCACGCTGTTCACAGCAGACTTCCACGGCAGCCCTCCACTGTCTTCCCACAGTTCCTTTTTCCACAGACTGGAGAATGTGACTTACTCTCATGCTATATAAGCCACAACATCTATCATCCTTGCCCTTTCCTGAGCATTTTCCAGTCCTACTGCATCCTGTTTGAGATAGTGTGATCAGAACTGTGTAGATTTATGTAGGGACATAATAATGTTAGATCTCTATTCCTTTTCCGATCATGTCTAGCCTTCTATCATGAGGTCATGAGGGAACTGAAATGATACTTTTTATAATACAGAGCCAGTATCTTCTGTGCCCCAGCTGAAACAGCTTTAGGTTACAGGGGATCCAGGCTCAGATGAATGAGAGGATGCCACCAATAAAAGCAAAAAAATAAAATGAAATAAAATGAGGTAGTCAGGTTAGAATTTATTTTAAAAGAGAAGATAGTAAGATAATAAAAAAGAAAAATGTACGCAAGCTTTCCTAGCACAGTGTTTTGGAGGGGTGAAAAAAAATCATATTTTATTTTCAAGCTGTAGTTTCAAAGAGAGTCACTGAGGAAACCATACCAGAAATTTAAGATATGTCTATGCTGCACAATGCTAATTTACCCAGCTGAGCTCTTTGCTAATGCAGCTATATTGCTTACCATACTTACAGCTAACTAGTTTAGGGGTCTCTCTGAAATCTCTTCACCAAATTGCACTGTGCAATGGAGATACACTTTTTTTAGTCTTCAGCACTGCAGGGCACCTTGAAAAGCCAGGTGTCACACTTCTGTCTCCTTTACACAAGCAGAAGAGTGGTTGTGCTACCCTTGCAGATTTAGCATATTAAACGTACCTTGCAGAAAGACCCCAGCCAGGACAACCTACGTAGCTTAGATGTGCCTAGATGGATATGCCCACAAATTTCAACAGAAATGCTCCCAGGCACAAAGTTAAATACCAGGCATATCCAGGGTCTTCTGAAGCAGTAGGGCCTGAGACCTGTAACCCTCATGCTAGTGAATGAAAATCAGCCCTTCAGCAGAGCCTGTAGAAGACACTGTGCTATTGAGGTGACAGTGCCACACACAAATGGGTGTTGTACCTTGGATACAGCATCTACCACACACTTGAATGCTCCTTACTCTACACAGGCTCAAAACAGAACAGCTGGACTGTGTCCTGCCCAGTCAAAAATGCCCCTGGAACAGGGAGACTTACTACCTTAACTGTGATCAAGAGTTAAAGCTCTTTCTGCCCATAACAACACAGCAACACGAAGTTATGCAGAGGTTGGTACTCACTGAGGCCCAAGGTCTTTCTCCAGAGAGGAGTCCCATGCTGTTACAGCCTCGTTGCTGCTTTTACCTACAGCCCTTAGCCACACACAAGCCCATAGGGGCAGCCCCACTGCCTTCTGTACAGATGGCTGGTGTGCCCCCAAATCCAAAAGGAACAAAAACTCACCAGGCTGCCAAGCCCCCTCCGAGAGCATGCAGCAGCACTCAGCACTCAGTGCTGCTTGGAGAGGACAGACCCCAACATTTCCAAGTAGCTCTTCACTGACACAGGCACCAAAGAATCACAATTCCTGGACACCAGGGTAGCTATCTCTAAAGGCCGGTCTGGGAGAGATGCAGTACTAAATTAGCAGCTACCCATGGAACAGGCAACTGACACGATGGCTGATGTATTTTTGGCCTGATTCCTGTCTGCTAGTTCCCTTTAGTGAATTTTCTCCTTAGCTAATTTTAACCAAATTTAAAAGAAGGGTTGGAGTATCACAGATAATTATATTTTTATAAGTTTCAGGGACCTGACAGCTGGAGAGAGAATAAAGACCAAAATTAGTGCTTTCTATTAAGGGAAAGCAGGCAAAATCCAGCCACTATATATTCTAGCAAGCCTGAGACAGCCAACAAAGCTGTACATGTTCGGTGGCAGAGTAGCATTGCTGGCATTTGCTCTTGCCAGAGCTGGTAGTTTTGCAGTAGTGTATGGTTTAGGACACAAACTCTTCAGTGTCCATGTTTAATTATTTCTGATATTGTCATAACAGTTCCTGTAATTTTGTTGAGGTATTTGACATAGCAGAGCATCAACTGAAATTAGGATGATTTGTGAAGGAGCAGTCAAAAATATCTGTTTTATTGTAGGAAAAAAATGCAATTACGACACCTCAGAAATTACTTTTATTCCTCTTGAACAGTCTGTTTTTCAACTTTAATCTTGCAGTTACTAGAAAGTAAGATTGGACAGTGAAATTTGTATTTATTAGAAAAGGAATTCAAAGCATCTCAGGCCAATCTTCTGTTAGGTGTCAAATTAAGGGAAATTGTGTTTTGCCTCTAAATTAAAAAGAAAAACAATTCTTGAGGAATAAAAATGTCATTGGTCAAGGAAGAGTAATAAAGTATGAATGCCTTTCCTTCAGCTGACTCTCTTTGTAGATGAGCAAGAACCCAGAGGTCAATAAATTGTCATTACCCAAGCTTCATAAATCCTCAGTGGTTGGATTTTACCACGCAGTTTAAGTTACAAGACCATAGAAGAGGCCAAGAAAGATTCACTTGGAGTATTTATAGGCAAAGATGAGGCCTCCAAACTTTTTCAATTGCTACTTGCAGTGTCAACACGGAAAAAGCTGCTCATCGTGGACACTGCTGGTTCTAAAACACAGCTCTCTGTGCATAACACCATTAATAGAGGCCTATGGTCCCTCAGCAGAATTGGAGGGTTTACTTGCTCGTTATCAAGCACAGCTTTGCTAGCAGATCAGTTGCAAAAGACAACCTAATTTTCTGTTGCTTTTTTGGTTAAAAGTAGGGTCAGCACAGATACAAATAGAAAATATCCCTGAGACTTGAAGCACAACACAGAAAGGAAAAAGCAGGAAAGTTGATTAGAACAGGAGGTAAAATATGACCGTGTATGCACTAAGTTGCATGAATCTTACAGGGAGCTACCCAAGGAGTGCAGATGGGTTCCTCTCTCATAAGGGTTCAGTCCCTACACTGAACAACATGCTGAGCTGTAAAGGATATATAACAGCACAGTTTGAAACAGGAAAAGCAGGAAAAAAAAAAATAAAGATAATGTCTGGTATGCACTACAAAATTAAAAGACTGCTGAAAAGCACTTTGTGCCTTGTGGAAAACAAGTCTCAACTTATCTGAATTGTCCTGTGACTGAAGTGTGAAGGAAATGTGTGTATTTGGGTACAGCATCCTGAAAAAAATCTGGAAGTCTAGATTTAATTAACTATCAGTGAAATTTGGGCTTCTGGGTACCCTAACCTCCTTAAGTTGTAAGCTTGTGTCACTTGCACACTTCAGATGATTTTTACTCCTTCACTCCCTTTGACTGAAGTAAGATCAGAATGTCAGGCACTGTCTTACACGTTTCTCTCTGTAAAGATCCCAAAACACAAGCCACAGCTTGCCATCCTTCTCTAGAAGGACAAAGAGAGAGACCTCTATGGCAATGCACGAATGTGAGAAAGCCACCATGACTGAGCTCTGAGCCAGACCAGAGGGGGACAAGGGACCGTAGGAAAGCTGTTAATTAAGCACTGCTTCTACTAATAATAGGCTGATGGAGGGCATCATTATCAAAAGGAAACATGCATCACTTCAAACAAGCTGTTTCTTGTCCTTGTTTGGTTAACAAAGAAGCCATTTGAGTATGCCAGGTTAAGATCACTATTACACAGTGCCATGGGAAGTCCTTGAAAGCAACCTATGAACCTAACAGCAGACAGCATGTAATAGCATTCAGAGCACAGCTTTTACTGCTCCCATGCCTTTGTGCAGCTCTTGGTGGCCTTGGATATTCTGAGCAGGGACACAGGAAGACTGTATTAAGAAGGAATTATTAAATATTGATTTATTTTTTCCTGGCATTGGGTATCAAGATAAATGCCAGAAATTCATCTGCCCTGTTGAAACTGACCCAGAAAAGGTGCTTCATCAAGTTCAAGTCCATGGAAAAGGAAACAGGGACAATGGAGCAAGAAACTTTTCCATCTTACCCATCATAGATCACCCATAAAAACTCATGAAAGTGGCCCGAATATTGAGACCACAACATTTGGCAGAAGGGACTATGCAAGTGCTCGGGAACTTTGCTGATCCTACACCTCGCAGCTGTCTTTCTTCCCACAGAGTTCTGGCCATAATCTCTCAATCAGGAATTCCTAGGTCTTACTCAGTAACCTGTGCCATCTTTCTGCTCATCTGGTATACTCTGCCAGTTACCCAGGTTGCAGCAGCTTCTGCAAAGAAGACTCAAAATTAACATATTTTTGCATCAGATCTCAATCAGAAATCCTGAACTGTCTTCACTAACAGCTAATAAAGGAGTACCCTTCAGCAATTGTTCTTCTCATTCACACCAAATTAACAAAAACCCCATGTTTCTTCCAGAGTTCAGTACTGGATTTTAAGGCCAGTGTGACTTTGTCCAGAACTGGATGAGCTCCAGGGCTGAAGGCAAGGAGGGTGCCAGCACTAGTGATGGCATTGAAGCTCAGCTGCAACTCGAACTAGGATACAGTCTTCCTGGCACCTCCGGTGCTACCAGATCCACGTTACTAAAGGAAGGCTGGAGGACATTTTAATGACTTATTCGGGCCGTAGTCAGGTTGTTCTCTGCTGACAATGCAACATACTCCTTTGAACTAGGGCTTCAGCTTACCGATGTTTTTCCAGAAAATTTGGAACAACTGACCTCTTTGGAAGAGTCATAGTCCAAGGGGGTTGTGAAGTTTTTGTCCTTGAGGATTTAAGGACCTGACTGAGTAAAATCCGGAGTAACCTGGTCTAACCTCACTGCCTATCCTACTTTCAGCAAGAGGTGGGACTATAGATTTCCCAAGGTCAATTCCAACCTGAATTGTCCTATGATCCTGGAAAAACATAGAAAACTTGCAGATAAACAGTCTTCTGCATTTTTTTTTCCTCACATAGAGTAAGAGGTGAAATTTTTTTTAAAACTTAACCTAAAGAAAAAATTCCGGTTTGCCTTGTGTCTTACTCAGAATTGTTGGTATGGAGTAAACAGCATTTGGCTGATCCAAAGCATTGATTCTTATTTCAACCTCTTGAAACCTAAGCCAAATTCTCTGTTTCATTTTGAACGTTGATACAGTGCTTATTTGCAGTCTGTTTAGGCCTGGTGGCCTGAAACTTTAAGGAGGAAAAGGAGGGGAGAGCTCATCAATGACATCAATTTGTGAAAAGAGAAGAACACTCTCTGACAAATTCCGCTTAGCAACACTTGCCAGAGGAAGAAGTTTTCCATGGGAATCTGTTGAGGAGCACAGGCAGATATCTGGAAAGCACTGGGTTGAAGTAAGCCTAATTTTTGGTGTGTTTTCATGTACATTTCAGTTTCTTCATTAAAGCAGATGTTTTCAGCTGCAGATGGGGGTCTAAAAGCCATTTTCAAATACAGGAAGATAAAGGCAAAACCAAAGTTCATTGTGCATGGGGTGAGGGGTGGCAGCCTGCAAATTTGTGGAAAATTGATCATAGTATGGAGAGTGTTGAGGGAGTTTTATTTCTGAAAGCGGTACAAAGACACTTGCTTGGGAGTCTGTCTGGTGCATTACAGAGGCAATAGGGATTGTGCAAGACACTTGCTCAAACTCTTGCTCAAAATCGTGGAACCACAGAATAACAAGCACAAAAGAACCTCTGGAGGTCATCTAGTCCTGCTCCCAAAGATGAGATATCACAGTGTTTCTGAACAACTTCTTCCAGTGTTTGGCCACTTTGCTTGTGAAAATTTTCTTCCTGACATCCAGCTGTAATTTCTCACACTGCAACTTGTGCCTGCTGCCTCTTGTCCTTCCTCTGCTACACTGAAATCTAAATCACATTTGATGGTTCTCACAGTCCAAGCTTCCTTAAGAGATGGACAAGCAAAGACATCAGCTGGCTGAGCATACAGTAACCATGTCTGGTGACAAAAGTGACTAATGGGTGACACAGAGAGGTGCAGCATCTACTTTTTAAATAAAAAAGTGAAATCTGCTATATTTACTCTTTCATGCAAAGACTGAACTTACTTAACTCATGGCTGAAGTACTGTAAAATCATAGTGTGAAATACTGGGAAATGTCAGCTATGCTGCTGAGAAAACCTACCCTGAACCAAAATTTAGACACTGCCTGAAATAGCAATTTTTTTGCCCTCCCTTCACCAAGTTGCTCTAGAATGGCAATCATTCTTCTTTGTTCTCCTAGATCCTAATACAAGTTCATTAATTTGCTCTCCACTTTGAAAACTAACCGAGTGTTACTAAAAATGACCATTCAGGTACAGTTTCTGTCACTTGCATTTGTGGCAAGTCGTGTTTTGCCCTATGACTAGTCCTGTTTATTTCTGGGTTGACAGAAGTGGCAAATTCTGGCCCATAATATCTGTGTGCATCAGAAATAGAGAATGGAAGAGAGACAGCGAGAAGAGATTAGAGTACCATGTATGCTCAGTAACCACCCACATATGCCTGCACCCCCACAGAAAAGAAGTCTCACTCTACAAAAAGTTATTAATTGTATTTTAAAGATCGACAGGTTAATTGAGCTGTTTTGGAAAAACTGACTACAGAATCAATTTCATTCTGTCATTACATTTTGCCAAATTAAAAATCCAAGTATATATTTAAAAAATCTACTAGGAAGCCCAATAAAGACTATGATGGAGTCTAGGACACCCTCACATTCTTTTCCACACTGCCTGCTTTCTTTGCATATCATGAATACTGGCATCGAGTTCCCATATATCTAACTTCCAGACATTATCCTCCTTTTACAAGCTGGCTTTCACTGAGCACTTTGTATTGTAGGGTATGAGCCTGAAAAAACATGAAGATATAAGTCAAGCTTAACGACAATAAAACACAAACAAAAACCTTCCAAAACATACTCATAAAAAGTAGAGATGAAGAACAGAGGGGTTTAAAGGAGTCAAAAAGATTTATTTTCCCAGACATATTCGTGAAGTGTCTGTCAGAATGGTGATTAAAGTTTGTGGTCACAACAAGTACATCCCAACCAACCGTATTTTTTCAGCAAATGTCTTCACTGGGTTTGAGCCCTTTTCAGGGGAAGCCAGCCCCAGGAACCAAAGGACAGCTATGACATTGTACCTAGGAGAACCAGACCTCTGTGTGGGTTCTTCCAGAAACTAAGTCAAAACGTGCAATAATAGAAAGCATACCGTACATCTATACATACACAAGGAGATATGAATAGCACAGTGGTGGGCTGTCCGTGCTGTACAGACTTCCAGTCTCTATGGACTTCACAAAATCTTGAAAAGAAAACAACCCAAAAAAAACCCCCTAAAGCAAAAACCCTACAGCTCATTAGAATTAAAGCTAGTTTCAGGTACTTTGGTGCTGTGGGCCAGTTTATATACCAAGAGTACATAGTAGACCTCTTTGAATAGCAGATCCTAGACAGTGGCACCAGCACAAAACTCGCTCAGTCTCAAAAACTTCCCACCTGTGTTCTGCACAGTGTATGGCAAGAGCTTCACACAAAGCAGAGCATTTATGTTTGCAGGACCTGGCTGCTGCAGTGCAGCATTGGATGTCCTGTTGCATACACACACACTGTGCCAGGCAAACTGCACTATTGACATATCAACATCAATATTGACATATTAAGATAGACAAGCTGAGATGAAAGAGTGAAAAGATGAGGAGTCTATCTCATTTTTCACTCAGAGGAGTTGTGGAGCCTGGTTCCAAACTACCAGCTTTTCTCCTCTGCATATGTCAAGATGACCCCCTACTTCCCACACAGCTACCAAATTTTGTCTATTCACAACTTCCCTCCTTCACTCTAGCTCAGAAGCAGCAGAAATAAAGAGCATTAAATAAAGCAACATTAAATAAAGAGCAGACACATTTTGCAGCCCATCCCTGGGGTCTGGGCACCAGAGAGAGGTTTCTGAGTGTACCGGGATGGAGACAGCTTTCAGGTACACATGGCCTCCTTTCCCTCTGCTGTATCTGACACAGTCACAGCAACCTGTGTTCCTTCAGGCTCCCAGAGCTGCCACCAACAGCACAAAAGAAGAGGGCTGAAGAAGCATGGATGGTTACAGGTCCTTGTTGGCTGGATTATTTTCTCACTAGTGAAACACAGTGCTCCACAGCCCTGGTTATCAGCGTGAGACTTCAATCACCACGAAAGCCACACAGTCCAGAAAATCCAGGAGTGCAATACTGTTTTACACTGGTGTAAACACCACCATTACAGAGGACACCTTCCCACTGGCTTTTCCTCAGTCAGCAGGTGAGGAGGGAGGCACTGCCACCAGCACACCTGCATGATGCAGCTGGGACATTCTGCTGCCACTCCACCATCAACAGAGCAACATCCTCCCTCTCAGCTGCAGGGTAAACTACCTTTACAGACCCTGCTGTCAACCTTAGTACTCTATCTCAGACTGATTTTTTCAGTTGGTTCAGCAATAAAACACCTAATGATGCTGGTGCCTGAATTATCATTGGACTCGGAGACAAATAGCTTGGGTCTCCCTCTGCAGAGCGATTGCTCCAGGCTCTTTGCAGTCTCAAGCAGGCATTAACACGGGCATATGTCCCCTGCACACCGTGCCCTGCTTCCCGGAGAATGTTTTGCAGCAAGATAAATTGGTCTCACCACCTCCTCTGCTGCAAGTGCTTATTCTAAAGAGGGAGTCTCTGATTCCAGCAGAGCCTCCCTCCCGGAGGTGTGGCACTGCGGGAAGGAAAGGAAGACTGGGAATTGCACTTACAGTGAATGGGAATAGAGGGCTGCTCCTGCTATTTCACCAAAAGAGCCCCTTCCCCAAGCAACACTGATTCCACGGATATTTAAGTAGAATCAAGGTGAGATAAAAATTATTGTATTAATACATATATGTATTCCTCCCTCTTCCAACGTCAGCAGTTAGCATGCCTGATGAGAGATGCTGCAAAGAAACGATTTCGGGTTGAGTGCATCACATCCTGACTCACTGCCATGAAGCTCTACACTTCAACAGAATTCCTGGTGAACGATGATGAAATATTCATCAGTTCATATTTGTAAATGGCCCAGCAACATACTGAGTAAATGACCTCCAACCAAGTGCCTCGCATTAAAATGGAACAGCAACCAGCTGAAATGAGGGAACTACAAACTACGCATGTGTTTTGTCAGCACAAACAAGCAGCAAACACAAACAGAAAGAAATCTAGTTGGACTCATCATCCTGACAGCGAGAAACAAATGAGAAGCCAGCCTGTTCACTTCAGCAGGACCCAGCGGTGGTGCTGCGTGTGGCAGGAGTGAGTAGGAAACCTGGGCTAAGTATTACTTCCTGCCCTCTGTCACAAGCAGAAGGTGAACCAGGCAAGGCAGGAGGTTGAGCTGCTTGTTCTCCCCATATGCTGGCCCTGATTGTTCATCACCTCAAGCACTGCTAGTCCTTAACTGCAGGTCTTGGTCCCTAAAATGGAAAACACAACCCTATATCCTCCAGAGGCACTGGAGAGCGTGGCCCCCCCAATAGATACGTGATGCTGGGCAGGAGCATCCCCACAGTTAGCATTTCTTGCCTTGCCTGCATGCTTTGCTGGGAGACCCTGCAGAGAGCGAGCCAGGTTTGCAAGGCTCGGAGGGCAGGCTGTGGGAATGGGGGTGCCACCCAGCACTGCTCTTTGTCTGGGGTGCTGCTAGCCAGTGCTGATTTAAGGAGCAGAAGGGTGGATTTTCTGTCCTGCTTTCAGCACTCATCATTATTCAGGATGCGTGTTTTCCAGGGAGGTTGCCAGAGCTGCACTGCACCGCTTGTGATGGTTAATCCTTGTACGGGAAAGCTCCACAATGGAAACTGTGAGGAGAATGCAAAATAAATTAGGAAAACCTAGCAAGCCATCGTCAGCCTCCGCAAAATGCAGAGACACCCAGGCTTGGCCTCCCCCAGACCTTTTCCAAGGTACTTTCTTGAAACTGAGCTTAAAAACCCATCTGTTGTTGCCCCAGGGCCTCACGGAGAGGTGAGCTCCCACCGCCAGAGCCAGGTGGGCGATGCGGCCCCTTTTTTTTATCATTTATTTATTAATTAAACGCCCTGTGATAAGGCAGATCCACATGCAGGTCCACACACAGCTCTGCAGGCTCGGAGGGGCCTCGGCGGCCGGGAACTTGAACAAACAGCACCATCAGGTGGCTCTCCGGGAAATAGGTGTGTGGAAGCACCCAGGACGTCTCCAGGCGGACCTGGCCATCCCTCCGCTCTCCTCTTCCAACCCTCCCAGCAGGGAGGGCCTACAGCCCCTCCTGGCAAAATCCAAGTCTAAATTTGTTAGAGAAAGCTTCAATGGCAGCAAGACACATCCAGAAAAAGTGTTAAGGGAAAAGTTTCGATCTGCTTCCTTCCCCTCTGGCATGCAAGTCTTTTACATCCTGTCTTTTCCATTGCTGACAGCTGTGTGTATCCCGGCTCTAACTACATGGTTTAATTAACTCCTTAACAGGCCACCAGGCATCCAGAGCACCCGTCTGAGCAGAGTACAAGGCTTAATTCCCTCCCTTAGGCTCTTTAATTCTTGAGGACACTGGCAAATCCGATGTTTTCACCTTGAAAACGATTCCCAGTGTACAAACCCGCTTTGAGGCACTGCTGGCATCCACCTCCCCCCACCTGCAGAGGGAAGGAGGAGGATGCCTCGTTCAGCCGCAGGCAGGTGCCCTTTCACCAAAGATTGCCTTTGAAATAACTCGGCTCCTTCAGCCTATTTGCTGCCTTCTCCTGCTGCTCGCATGTTTGGTCAGTGCAAAGCGGGAGCAGAAGCCTTTCCCAAAAACTAACCAGGGCAGCTTCCATCCCCTGGGAGTCACAGAGCAGATATAACCCCAACACACATAAAAACAACATATGAGAATTCAGCTTCTAGAATCCAGACCTTAGCCACTTCACAAACTGCTCTCAGGCTCCTGCTTGTCACCTTTACCTATCCCCCTAAAGACAGGAGAGCACAAGACAAGACAATCTGAAGGATAGCAAAATGCTGTTGCACCCACAGTGCTGCAGTGACTGCAGCCATACCCACATTATTTCCATGATTACCAGGGGAGGGACTATGCCATCAGACTCAGTGGCTTTTCTCATACCTGGATTTTAAGAGATTTTTCTTCGGGTTGTTCTCCACTTTAGTGAATAATTAGATATTTCTAATTGTGTCCTAGCAGAACTAAGGTAATTTAAATATAAATGCATATAAAGAATATGTTTAGTGGTTTGTATACTTATTTGCTTATACATACATGTCTTCTATAAGTAAATATTCGTATGCCTTACATTTATATAAGATACAGAAATCAATAGGCACATAAACACATACACAGTCACATTCACAAACCTAAAAGAAAATTATTCAAAAGTGTGGTTACTCAGTTCCTCTAGGAAACACCTCAGTTCACAGTTTCAGCCTTGAATGCCCACAGATAGACCTTACAGCAACAGCTCTGAAAATCAGGACCTTCCACTGTTATGTTTGTGCTTATGCATACACAAGTACTGATTTACATATCTAATTTCAGGCCTCTAATTTTCAAAAATTTGCAGCCTGAAGAGACAATCCAGTGTTTCCAGCTATACTGCCCCCCGGGGGTACAAAGTACATCATCCAGTCACCTTGAAGGGATGTCAAAGCATTGCAAGTTGTTGACAGCCCATCTCAAAAATCTCTGCCTTCTGTAATAAAGAGACCTCCCAATTCCCAAATATGCTCAATGCAATAAAATTTTTGAACATCCCATATAAAGTTGATAATAGAGCACCTAACACAAAAGACAAAAAAAGAAGAGGAAATGAGATTATATTTCCCATCATGGCATCTGCATTAAACTCAATAGCTGCTTATTTCTACTATAATTGTGCCAAAGTCATTTTGAATTTCATTTTCTTTATGCACCTTGCTGTGAAGCTGAGATATTTTGGGAAAAACAATGCACAAGACAGTACTTAAATGCAACGGCAACATCTCACCAGTTGCTACTAATGATGTCAGAGGAGGTCAGGTGAGCACAGAAGTATGAATTGTCCCTACATTTGTACACTTTTTGAGTGGCTAAATAGCACCCAGGAGAACTGAGGTCTTCCTAGGACAGTAGGAACATAGAACACTAAGACAAAGGAATGTCTTTTTTCCTGCCACCTTAATTCTCTTTGCTTTCAAGCTCTTCCTCAGCCCTTGCCTTTTATTTTTCTGTAAAAAGAAGAATGCAGTGCTAGGGGGAGTCAGCTTGCAGCAGCACTGGATCATGGGAGAGCCTGCACAAGCCACCTCCAGGCACTTCTATAAGTACCTCTTTTCTGCACTGGGCTGTCAGTTGTGCTGCTCTATTCTAAGTGTGGAGCCAGGGAGCAAGATGCTTGGGGTGGATTTGTTGGCAGATCAGTAGGGAATCATAATATTCCTGCCAAATTCATTTTCTCATGTGACCTGAGCTTGACTTAGAACATGGATTTCCTACAGAGACAAGTTTGAGCAGTGCCAGGAATTTGAAAGCCAGGTGGTCTGCAAAGCTTCTCCCCAGGCTCTGAGATCCTATTTCCTCACGTCATTCTTTCCAGACAGCGGGCTAGGGTGCTCACAGCAAACTGAGTCCTCAAAACCAATGCAATTGCTCCTTCCCACCACCACAGTCCTCTGGAAGAGACTGTGACAGAAGTGGGAGGAAGGATGAGCACGTTTTCTGCTAGGAAACAGATTCAGACAGGCTTTGACCAAGAATGCTAGTGAAACTTTTCTCTGCCAGAGGAAACTCTAAAAAAAAATCCCACTTTTTCATCTCGGCAGCATCCAAATCTGGCTTAGCTAGTCCAAACTGTCGTGTCCTTGCTAACTCAGAAAGCCTATATTTGCCTGTTTGGGAGGGAAAGCTATCATGCAAAGGCAGATAGATAGGCTTTTCTGAAGAAAGCTATGCATAGGTTCACTGATCTCTTGGGACAAGAAGGTCTATATATTAATTTTAGATCTCTGGCAACCTGCATACTAGAAATACCTCATGGCTCTGATCCATACTGACTTCTATTAAGGAAACAAAAGCTAGAACGAGCTGGAAGCTCTCCCAGATGATGCTCTTTGAATATCCATTGAGAAAATCAGCCTATCCTAATGTATTACTTGCCCCATCCCTAAGAAGCTCTCATTAAATAAAATAAGTTTTGCTCCCTGAAGAGACACAATAGCGGTGTTAGCATTTTAATGGGATATCAGACCAGGACCTGGACCAAATATCACAGTCACATATCACAGAATGGTTGAGGCTGGAAGGCACCACTCGAAGTCATCCAGTCCAACCTGCCTGGTCAAGCACGACTCCCTACAGCACATTACTCAGGAATCTGTCCAGATGGCTTTTGAGTGTCTCCAGAGAAAGAGAATCCTCAACTTCTCTGGGCAATCTGTTCTAGTGCTCAGTCACTCAAAAAGTAAAGGAGTTCTTACTCATGTTCAGGTGAAACTTCCTGTACATCAGTTTCTGCCCATTGCCTCTGTCCTACTGCTTGGCACCACCGAGAGAAGCCGCTTTTCTCACTCTTTTGTCTCAGCAGGAACCAGGGGTAATGCACAGATTACAGCTGTCTACTTCTGGACTTCTTAATCTTCTTGTACAGCTGAAGAAGGATCCCTGACACAGAGCAGGGAGTAGCAGCCCCATCCTAAAATGGCTCCTGTCATTCTCTCTAGAAACATTACAGAAGTGGCAATGGTCCATCACACATATAATCCCATATCTATAATTGCTGCCTTGTTGGCAAATTCCCGTCACAGATTGCACTCAGTTCTATCCCACCCTCACATCAGATGCAATCCACACCAACCTGTGCCTGCTGGAGCGCCTGGCTGAGGTAGCAGGATGGAGAATAGCTCACTGCACTGGCACTCTTGGGAGACAGAGAAGAGAGCTCAGACTTTGGCAAGTTTGAACCCTGCAGCTCAGCTGAAGCCACCCCTGTATCACCTCTGTCTCCTGAGGGCCCGAGGAAGGGATGGATGTAGCATGTCCTTCTCCACTTTCTCCCACTCCCCCACTCCTTTCTGTCTGCCTCAGATGCAGTCGCGGCAGCCAAGCTCTCCCTGCACAGTTACAAAAATGCTCAATGTGGAGGGAATGATGTTTTCCATTGAAGCAGCATTTGAGACAGCACAAGTCACTGAGAAAGCAACCTCTCTGTGTTCTCGTTGGCATCATGCTGATGGCTAGGGGACACTCAGAAACCCCCTGTTTCTACACTCAGAGAACAGCAAGATAAACTCAGGAATAGCTTTGCCGAGAGCAACTGCAAACTCCCTTAGCACTCCTCTGGAAGAATGTAGCTGGGAGAGTGTCAGCAGAAGCTATGAAATTCATTTGCATCAGACTCACAACTTTCTAGCAGTAGGCTGACCAGTCTGAAACTCACTTCTTAAATCCATGAGAATCCAGTTTAAACTTAGTCTTTCTTCAGCTGTAGTTCCTCTGCCTCCTTTTTTTAGCATGCATCCAAACAAATCGAACATCCCCATCCATCAGTCAGAAAGGAGAGGAGAAACACAGGTTAGGGAACACTCAGGTACCAAAAGGGAACAAATGGCATAGTAGGTCAATGAAATCCCAAATTATTGCCTAATTTAAGCCCTGCTTTCTTGCCTGGAAGGGCCCAGCTCCTTGTTCACAATGTCTGTCATTGGTAAGAGACTTCCACTTCCAATTGCTCTCCCTTTTGCAGTTCTCTCTCTGAACAGACATTTCTTTACATATCTGCCAGCACATGATTATGAGATCATTTTTAAAGATTTCACATCAGGCCTCCATGGAAATCAATTAGATCATTTTAGGGAAGGAAGACTCTCAGTGCCAGGTGATCCAGAAGGGCAGCTATTTTGGACATTTATCCCTTCTTGCAGATGATTGTTCAATCCAAAACCCTTCTGAGTTGCCAAGTTCGCCAACACAATTCTTGTGCAACCATGAAATTCCATACCACTGCACCGTGTGCATTTGGCAGTAGATACTTGATACCTATAGGTACGACTTCCTGCCCTGTTGAATCACCTGTAAATGGAATTTGTCTGTACAGCCAGAAACTTTGTTCCTTAGATCAAACATTAACTAGTCCTTGGCTGAGTCTGCTCTGTCACAAGGTTCCAGGATGTATTATGAAAGGTGTGCCTGGCCGCTGCTGAGCATTTCCTAGGCAGGAAACTGAGCTTATTCTACAGAGCCACTTCCCCATGAACACAGAGGAAACTGCAATAGCCAGGATGGAGAAACATTTCCACCAGGAATGGAGAACTATTTCCACCAGAGCTGCAAAAACAGATGGATACCACATGACTCAATTCAACTGTCCTGGTGTGCTGTTCCTTACTGCCTAACGTGCACTGATCTTCATTGATCCAAAATTACACTCCAGCACCTCAGTGTTGGCAAACAAATTCAGTCTATCCAGGAGGGCCACTGGGTTTTGACAGAGGCCATTGATCCACTGTGATCCTGATTGAACACCAATTTAAACATATTACCTGGCTGAAGACCTGCTCACGAGCATAGTCATGAGGTAACACATGAGAGATTGACTTCTGACATAATAAGACCTGCCAAGTTCATGCTAAACCAAAGGCTGTTTCCATACCTAATTGAAGGTGCCCCACCAAAGCCATGCACTGAGAGGCAGATCACAGAAGGGAGAATACAGCAGTGTGAAACACCTTTTCTCACTCCTTTGAAGTTGATATTTCAAAGCTTCTCCTATTCTGAGCTTCATCTGAACAGGAGGCCACCTCCAAGGCAGGTCAGAGCTCTTAGCCCAGGAGAAGTCCCAATATTTTGAGCTCCAGCTCTCAAGAAGTAAAAAAGTCCCTTAACCTATACAGGCTATTCTGGAAGTGGAGCTTTCTTCTAATTGCAGTGCTTGGTCCTGGTGCTGAGAAAATTCCTCTGCTGGTAAGGCACATTTCCACAATATTGCACCAGCACTTTCATAAGAAGCTTTGAATTCAGTGAAGTGGTATTTTCTGAGGAGAACAGTATTCACTAGAAAATTCCCACCCACCTCAAAACCGAACTGCCGCAGCAGTAATTCTGCACAGCTACTGAGACTGGTTGGTGGAACTGAGGAGAAGCAGAAGTAAATGAATACTTTTTTCTTTGCACCAAAGCTGGTTTTGCCTCTTTTATCCTGACTCCAAGGCCAGAATTCCTTTCCAGTCTTAGGCCACATACACTTGCATCATGAACATGCGATGTAAACCCCAAATAAATGTATGCATGTGTCATTGTCTCTGCTCTGTGTTACTAAGTCTGCTTTCCTCCTTCCCATTCCCTTATGCAAATGTGCACACTGAGGACAAGTTGACAAACACGACAACACTAGTCCAAGAATAACATCCCTAACTCTCAGTCACTCTCGCTTTTCAGGGACATATGTCATCTTAGGTGCATCACAAGCATGGCTGTCCTCTCCAGACAGCACCAGAACAAACTCATCCTACATTTTCTCCTTGCATGCGAACAAATGGCAGAGGTCTAGCATATAAAACTCACCTTCCTGCTCTACAATCACAGAATGGTTTGGGGAAAGTTTAAAGGTCATCCAGTCCAACCCCTTGCAATAAGCAGGTACATCTTCAACAGGGTCAGGTTGCTCAGAGCCAGGTCTAACCTGGCCTTGAATCTTTGGCAACCTGTTCCAGTGTTTCACCAACTTCACCATAAAAAAATTCTTCCTTATACTTAATCTAAAAGTAAACTCTTATCGTTTCAAAGCAATACACCTCATCTTATTGCTACAGACATAATTAAAAACTCTGTCCCCGTATTTCCTTTAAGCTCTCTTTAACTATTGAAAGGCTGCAATAAGACGTCCCTGGAACGTTTTGTTCTCCAGGCTGAACAATCCCAACTCTGTCAGCCTTTCCTCACAGGAGAGGTGTTCCATCCCTCTGATCAGTTCTGTGGCGCTCCTCTGAATATGAGGAACATAGTTGCTTCATGACAGCAGCCTAATCTCACGATTTTCCCATGTAAACCCACCAGCTTACTCCAGGAAAGACTAGTTTTTAATGAGAGGGAAAGGCTTTACACTGCATACATCTATTACAGCTGCACAGACTAAGGTGTGTATGTTGGTGCAAGCCCACACCCTCTCATCTGGCAGCAGATGAGCCAGGAAACTTTAGTCTGTCACACAGGCTGTAGACTCCAGATGGAGTCCTGAAAAGTTGTAACAACACACAAAGTTAGTTTCCAGAACATTTAATATAAATGATAAAGAGAAGAAAGTTCTCTCCTTTTCCCCATACTACTGACTACTCCCTTTTCCTTAAAACTGTAATTTTAAAATGAGCAGTTAAAATTTTAAAAGTAGCTAACAGAGTAGTCTGCTACTATATAAGGTGTCAAAGTGAAATTAAAACCTTACCTGTATAAAACCACGTAGACTTATGGTATATATTTCAAACAGCACCAGTGTTCCATGAAGAGCAGATAGTTCTGAGCAGCAGTTCGACCCCAGGCAGATACTAAGGGCTTGTGCTGAGAGCACGCCAGGACTCAGCAAAGCTCAGCTTTACAATGGTTACAAAAAGCACGGAACATCAACCCTATCTGCAAATCCTGCTTGCATCAAATTTTGTCACTTTGCAACAGTCTCAGCCCCTTGGTTTGGTCTTGGAGCACTTGAAGAGACAAGGGGTGATTGGAGTAGCTGGGTTCCGACTGCAGGTGCTGGGTTGGCAGCTAACAGGGCTGGTGGATCCCAGAAACTTCCATGCCCCATGGAAGGAAGTAGCCTTGGGGGCCCCAGGCTCCACTGGTCTCTGCTCCTGGCAGGGCTTACAAGGTACATGAGCCCCATCAGGCATGCTGCTGAGGGCATGGCACCTCAAACATCCCCAGCACTGGAAATCTCAGAAAACAAAACTCACCTTCTCTCAGGTACAGCTGGAAAGGGGGTGAGGGGATGGCACATTAGCTTGTATTGCATTTCGGGGCCCTGATCGTTCTGAACTAAAATATTAAATACACTATTACAAGCACAGTAGAAAAATTTTACTTTTATGGAGAGAAAAGGTATCACCTCTGGAAAGTCTTGTCGGTTTGCTGAGAAATTTTCATTCATTATCTTTGACTAGAAGGAGATCCATGCTGAGAAATATGAGGCAGAAAGCTTTTGTTCAGAGTGAATTGAAAGAGAAAGGAAGATAAATCAGTGAAGCTTTTAATATGAAGTTTTCCCTCTGGCAACATTTCATTGTATGATACAGGCATGCAAAGATGCCAAAGGCAAGAAAAAAAGATTTTGGCTTGAAAGAAAGAACTTAAACTTTGGTTAGGACTCACCTGATACTGGAGTTGCTCAACAGAGAAAAAAAAAAAATCCTTAAATAAAACACACTCTTAAGAGGAAACCCCATTGCTGAGGTGAAGCCTTATCCAGGTCTACATTTGAAAAAGTTTTGCAAACACAAGTACTTGGCTGGGAGGATAGGAAAAACAACATACCTATAACTATCTTGGCAAAAGTCACAGTGCAGGTGCAGCTGTATGAGTGCAAGCAAGAGGCCCCTCTGGACCACTGAGCCCCATGACTAGCTAAGCCTCTGCAGGGAGCCCAGAGAGTAATGAAACAATTCAAGGGCAAGGATGCTGTGTAAGCACAAACCAGCCATTTGGAGGTGCGGGGGTGATTTGCTGTATCAGCAATCTTGTTTCAGACAACCCAAGAAGTTACAGATATTAATGTAACATTATCTGCTTACCAGTGTGCCTTGTATCTCTTTGCTCTTCACAATTACACTACAGATAAAATAATCTTCTTGATAGGGAACAGGATATTTTTTCACTCTTTAATATGTCAAAAACATCTGAAGGAGTTGAAGGGTGCTCTAGGTATATGAAGCCACTGCCCCTCTAGGTAAATAACTTTCTTTGCAGACATTTTTGAGCTGTTTATCTCCATGGTCAAAAGCTTCAGTCAGGCAGATAAAGAAAAACTCTTGTTGGCCAGATAAGCAATGTGCCAATACAGAATTCCCTCTGCCAGAACTGATACCGCTTCATTTAGATGTAGTTTCTCATCCCACAGGCTTCGGCTGTTTGAAGGGAAAGTAGTTCTCAGAACATATGGAGCTGGTAATAAAGCTCTTTCTAGGAGATACAAGGATTACACAGGGAATGAAATGGCGAAACAGTGTCTGCAGTACACGTTGTAAAACTTGAACCACTCCAAGTAAAATTCCCTTCCCACTGAGAAAGAACAACATGGTGGGACAAAGTGGAAGTGACAGCATGGCTTTCCAAAACATTAGCTATATCATGGCTGTTTCCCCTCAGAACATTGGCTACCCAAAACCTGGTTGAGACACACATTCCAACCTCGCACTCACAAAAAAAAATCTTGTGACTTGTCATTTTGAGTCAGTGTCAGGAGCACTGCCAAAAAAAAAAAGGATGAAAGAGCTGTCTTAAAGGAGCAAGAGAGAATCTATGCACCAGACAGAGAAACAGTGCCTGTGTATATCAGAGCTCCCAAACTCAGCTACAAGTCGTATTTGGTTTCTGCTAGATCGACCCCAGGCATCTGACTTCCAGTGAAGCAGGAAGACTTGTATCCCACAAGTCCAGTGTTGTTCCATGTTCCCAGGCTGTCTACTTGTTCATAGAGCAAAATCTCTACAAGGCAAGGCAAAGACACTTAGATGTCTGCAGAGAAGCTGCCTTCTGCCAAGAGGACTGCTTGGAGTCAGACTTCAAAAGCCACAACCAATGGCAACACTGTTCCAACAGGATGGAGCGGGCAGTGGGAAGGGTGGTAAAAAAAAGCCCATTGTCCAGGAAAACCATTCTAGTCCAGATCAAAGTTCCATTTAACCCAGTAACTTGTTCCCAGCAGTGTGGACAAGCAGGCATGCAGAGAAGAGTAAAAGCAGGCCAAGCACATTTGCTTTCTCCCCTGTATTTTTGCAACTTCCAATGATTTTCATCTCAGGAGAGGTCCTGATCCTGGCTTGGTTTGTTTATTGAATGATCCCCAGTGGGTCTCTCTTTGAAGCATTTATCCTGTCTTTTCATTTGCTTTGTTCATTGCTATTGAGCATTAGCTTAACATTTTAAGTGAAAGACCATGATGATGTCTTTCCTAAAAAAAAAAATCAGGAAGTTACATTCTCAAGGTCCTGATCTGAAGTACTTTGTGTTTTGTAATATATTGCTACATACAATTTTCACTATGCTTGTAGACCTTTGTGGGAACACTCTTTTATTTTATGTGATTTTAGTTTAAATGTATTACAGTAGCCCTAGACATTGTCTCTCCCTACTATTCCCTTTTCAATTGCTCTTGTTTTCGTCAACTATCTTCAGGGTGCAACCCAAGTCCAGTAAAACCAGATCTGTAATTCAGATCTCATTATGTGACTCATATATGTTCCATGCCTAAGGACAGTTGCCTGGATTCTCACTCTGGCCCTGGATATAAAATTTACCATTATGATAGCATCCAAAAATATGAAGCAAACCTGAGCCTCATTATTTAAAGCAAGGTCTTTTGGATTGCACCGAATTGGCTTTTAAATTCAATACATTGTGGTTGAAATCTTGGCTGCCTCTTTAATCTGTGGGATTACTTTTATTACCTTCATTGAGGCCAGGATTTTGCCTGAAGAATAGCTCTAGCATTTAGCATTATTTCATAATTATCTTGTTAGGTGCTTTCCTGTTTACTAAACAATATAAGTTTTCCCCTGTTCAGCTTTACTAAGTGGCAGAGCAAATGATACTTGCAGCCTTCAGAGCAAGAAAGACTGAGATGGCCATAGTGATCTTTTACCCAACTCTGTTATGCTACAGAGCCAATTCCTCCTCGTCTCCAGCTCAAAGAAGACTATTGCAGACATTTGCTTTGGGGTTGAATTTAGCTAAAAGCATTTTTCCAGTTGGTGCTCTGTCCAGAAAAAGACCTTTCTGGCAACTGCAGTTTGAAATTCTATTCCAGCCCTGGATCTCAAACTGAATCAGAGAATTTTACTGGAGATGAAGGAACTCTCCTTTCTTTCCTTACTGATCAATCCCTGCCATCTGCACCAGCCACTAATTTCTGCATAAAGCACAGCTTTAAAAGAGCTAGTGCAAATAACAAATGCACATTTTCACTAGAGGGCCATTAAATAACCAGGAAGACAGGAGGAAAAAAATTAAGTCTAGGTTTACCCGGCTGGGTATACTGCTAAATTGTATGTTTCCAAAAACCACTGAACAAAATTGATGCAAATGAGGGATTTAGCATAGTCAAGCAGAAAGAATCCGTTCCCAAAAGTTTCAAGACTTGCTTATGTGGTGTCAGCTTTATCAGACACACCTCCCTTCCCTCCAGACGACAGATTTGTTACTAGGAAAAACATAGAGACCAAACTGTTCATCTTCCAAAATTTGGGCTGACTTTGTGTGATTAAGATGGGGCAATTTGGATTGCAACTTTTTGTCAGCCAGAAGGCTGCAAAATAAGCCTGTCTGAAGTCTTGTCCCAAATGCTTTGACTTCAAGAGAAGAAACTGGCAGCAAGAGGAGAAATAAACACATTGCTGCATTGTCCCAGCAGGCACCGAGGCAGGACTATGCCGGGCAGTGAGTAGGTGTGATTAGCTCATTTGTCATTAGTTTAACACCAAGCAGAAAGCAGAAGTCTAAGTACACGGAAATAACAGCCTCCAATTCCGATTAGCCTCTTGTTTACACCACATTGTGGGAAGCTGAGGCTGCACTTGCTCACTTAACCCTTTTGCAGGCACGAGTGTTGTAACTCCCGTGTCCCTTGGAGAAAGGAAGGAACACCTCCCTCCAGAGTGTTAGCAAGAGACAGAAGTGATCCTGCAAACTGCCACCACCACCATGAAGACATCAAATGTTCTTCTTCTCATCTCAGTCCTGCTTTACATCAATGCCAGCACAGAATGGCCTACGCACACAGTCTGCAAAGAGGACAACTTGGAAATATATTACAAAAGCTGTGGTGAGATTTTTTTACATTTCCATTTTCCTTTTAGCTGCTCAACAGAGTTGTTCTTATGCAGTGAGTTATGCTTATAAGCCAGGCAATGAATGGAAGGGTTACACTCCCAAATCTGCACTGGGTTTCACATCTGAAATATTTTTTGTCTTTCAAGTATAGCTGGTTTTGGTTCACAGACACACAAATCTAAGTGTATTTAGAAGATAATAAAGAGGAAATAAAGTTACTTAATTCAGAATAATAAACCGCTGTGAAAAACCCAGTTTAGCATGGAAGAGATGACTAAGATTTTTATCTTGAAGTTAGGTTAAAAAAAAAAAAAACCTAGGAAGACCCCAGGTCTTTAACTTTTTTACCCCTGGGATGAAACAGGTTCTTCAATGCACTGATCTGCTGTTTTCCTAATGTGCGATGAGGCTGTGGTGATGTGCTTTCTTTCCTCCCACTTGGAGTGACAAGGGACGCAGTGTGACAGTGGGAAGGATTCATGTTCTCTGCCATTGCCTCTGTGCTTAACGAGACTTCAGCAGCAGCCCTTACCAGAGGCTTTTCCCAGGGATCACAGGGTTTTGTTTGTTCTTTAAATCTGTAGAGAAGAAAAGGAGCAAGCGACACTGGAATTGACTGAAAATGAATTCACTGAATGGTGCCTGCTTTCCACCTCTTGCTTTGCTGGCCGTGTGCCTCTCCTATTGTGCTGATCTGCTTTACAACTGGGACAAAGGGAATTAGATTCACAGACGCCTCATTCATTTTCCGCACGTGATTTGAAAAGCGATTCATGGCAAATGAGCACCCTAGAGTTTGTTTTTCCAATTCATCCAGTTACAAAGGGTTTTCCCGGGGGCTTTTCCTCGCCTGTAGCTTTCATTCGTTTTTGCACAGCCATTAAAATAAAGCCAGTGAGGGACAAGAGAAGTAAATAAATATTTGTAATGCTATTCTTTACTGGCCTGCTCCCAGGGGACTAAAGTCAGGCTTCACATTCTATAAATGGGTATAATGCATTAAGAAAATATTTAATTAGATATTGAATACAAACTTTGGTATTATCTTCATTTTATTAAGAATTTTTTGCACAAGTGAATTCTGTTCCCTCAACAGGTCTCAGTCAGCATGAGATGCCTTGACACAGAGGCACAGGCTACAGTCTGCGTCAATTCAAAGTATGATGAATTTGTCTGCTGGCATGTGCCAGTTGAATGTTGCTTCTTACTGTGCACATCACTGGCCTAGCTAACAATATGTATTTGTTTAGAGTCATTTGTTTCTGTCACTTGTTTTGGTTTTCCATGAACAGAAAGATAAGAGGTATATTCATTCAGGGGAATTCATAGCTTGAGAAGCACGAGCCAGAGATCACAGAGGTCAGGTCCCACCACTTAGAGTGATCTTCTGTTCTCCTGGGCACAGCTATGCAAGATGAAAAGATTACACAGATGTGGACACAATGCAAAAATTAAGTAAGACTCCTTGTTTGAAGTCGGGTTCCTTCCTCCCTTCCTGCTCTATCAGATTAAAGTTGAGGCAACTCACAACTGCCATCACAATGTCCTGCCTTGCCTTTTTCCAGAGGCTACCACACATGCAGCATCAGCCAAGGATACACCATCTGCACTGCTGCTGATGCAGTTCATGATCTGGCAGTTTGCATAAAGGAGAAGAATATAAGGTGTTTGGGGTTGAGCCCAAAAATCTAGAGGTGAGGAGGATAAATCCAAGTGCACTAGTCTACATCTGCTTCAGAGAAGAGACTGTCCTTACTGAGCTCTCTGGCAAGCTCACAATGGTGCCCAAGGTGCTGATCACCCTTTCAGAAGAGGGAGAGCTTTGTCCCTACCTCATTTCACTGTAAACTATATAGATGGGTGGACCATAACTCCATTTTTCATCTGTGTCCTGCCAATTGTTCTCACCCAGGAGGACACAGACTTGTTAGTGTTTGACAAGACCCTTTCCCAACAAACCTTCTCATGACAATTTTATAATGTCTGCAAATGCAGAGTTGATATTAGGCAGCTGCTTTTAGCTATTTCAGAGGAATACTGCCCCATACATCCCTCCAGTCTGAGAAATCCCCTTGGTATTTCGTGCTGTACTGAAGATCTCAGAGGATGACCCATTTTGGGGATAACAGGAGCCATAGTGAGGTAACTAGTACAAAATCTTGGGTAAAGGACTGCCTGTTGGTTTCAAGAGGGTGAGGATTTCACCTCTAATGTTGTTACTACAGACACTAGGATGTTATCAGTGAATTAGGATTGAATCAAGTAAAATGTAAGGCGATTGAGAGAATTTTAACCAAGTACTTCATAATTTGTTTCTGGAGCTGAATGTACTCTATCAACAAATTATTAGAATTCAGTCTGAGCATTTAAAAAGGAGCCAAGTACTCATTTTTGCTTTGCTGTTTATCAGATCCTATCCTATAATGCAGTAAAAATCTGACTAAAGTCAAATATGTGGGCTAATATAACTGTGATTAATGCAGCAGAGACGTTTAGGTGGATAGCTGAAGACAGACAGAGAAAGTGTAGCAATTTCCTGTACCCAGGAGTAAGTCGCAATTGCCGGTCACAAGCAATTGTTCTAGCTGCATCCTGCTCCTGTATCACATAAGATACAGGCATGCATCAGGCCCCCAGCCTCAGCCCATGCTCTGGATCCTATAGGAAGCATCCCCAATTCCCATTCAGCCACATCAGACTAAATGTTCTGTAACCAGGACTCCAAGTCATGCATCAAAAGAAAGGGCTAGACAAGACCCTAGTAATCAGTATAATGCAACTGTAAAAAAGTAACCTAAAAGAAATCAGACAAAAATTCTCAGCAGCAAGTCCATGGTAAGAAAATCAAGCTGAGAGACAGGTGGTCTAAAAGTAAAGTAAATAGACAGTGTGCTGCCTTCTCTATGCAACCGCAGGAGACATAACACCGAGACAGTCTATAAATAGCAAGACATTTCCTATTAGGGCCACTCTTCCTCCCAGGAACAAGTGACAAAAATGAAGGAAGATCTCAAATGACCACAAATCACTTTAGAAACCTGGGCAGAGATCCCGAGATAAAAGCAGCACAGGTTAACATCTCTGACTGAGAAAAGAGAACCATAATTGGCAAGTCTATGCACAGACATGAAAAGAACCTGCTACACAAATGGCCAATTTCTATCCCTTTTAATTTCACTGTAATAATGCTTTTGATCTTTCCAGCTACATTTTAAAAGGCAATTGTCTGGGAAGGGAAGGGCAGGTAGGCAATGGTAACAAAGTGCCCTGGGCAGATTCCAGTGTTATTTGAGTAATAGGCATCCACTTGGAAGTGCAAAGTGCAACGCAGTCAGAGACTACAGAACATAACTCCTAAACACGTCTAACAGCGCCTGCTTCTAGATCATTCATGTAAAGCCTAATTGTCTTAATTAGCCATGAAAACATTCTTACTATGTAGTGTTCAAATGGGACCCCCTTCATAGCGGAAAGCAGGTGATTGCTCCTGCAGACACAGGAAAAATATTTTCCAATTATTTTTACAGCTCTTTCTTGAAATGTTAGGTGGGCCTGCATCAACACTTCAGTGCTTCAGAATGCCTGCTTTTGTTTCGACCAGCAAATGCAGACCAGTTTGCTTGGTGATTATTCAAGTTCTATGCTTAGATTAGGACCTGGGAGATTTCAGAGCTGCCCACTCCCTGAAACTGTAGGTTTCTTTACAGTGCAGAAAAGAAGATTGATAAGGCAGAAGGTTCTAATAAAGGGTATGGACACCATCAACCATTAAGGACTTTGTTTTCTGTGCACTGGAGTAAATAACTGGGAATTTCAGGGAGATCTTCAGAAGGGTCAGAGTAGTAGTATTCAAAGATGACATCTTCAGAAATACTCCCAAGGCTTTATAAAACACTGTTCAGACCACATGAGATTTTTAAATATCATAGACAAATACATTTTCCCAATTAACATCTGATTTCGTTTGCTTCTTCTTCTCTTTTTCCTCTGAAGCAAGGTTAATAGCTATTAAAGCTTCACGAGAAGGAGCAAACAATCAGTATTAATTTCAACGTCCAGAACCTAAATATGAAATTGGCTGCACCCTTTAGAAGCTTTATATCTGTATATCTACAGATTTTAAAATAATAAAACAAATATAGGGATATGGGTAGCCATTTGCTTTAATTCATGTCTTCTGCTAGACAAAGAACCAGGGCAATCTGGTCATCTAGAGAATTATTTTTACGTAGCAATGCCTCTTCCAAAACAGAGGAAAGTCAGGCTGAACTTACGTCCAATGATATCCATGTTTGCTTGTATAGTTTATGTCACACTTGAAGCAGTTTCATTTCTATAAACCTTTTTCCTGGCCTCCAGTGGTACAATAGGAGAGGGCAGCAGTGCCCACTTCAGTGCACACTTGCAGTAGATTGCATTTATAGGTAGAGAAACTCTCATTTGTATGGTTTTTCTTTACATGTGTGAGCTCAGGGTTGGATCTCTGTTACAATGGCCCCTTGAACTCATCAGAGTGTAGAACCTGCTCTGGTCAGATAGTGCAGTATAGACCTGCTCTTGTTAAACTCTGTATTGAGGGAACTTTTCAGTGCTTAAAATAAAACAAGTGGAGACAGGCTAATTAGCTAACAATTTCCTGATGATTTGTCTGTCCTTTCTTAATAGATTCAGGCTTACTAGGGTCCCCCTCACGCACTCGTATACTTTCTCCTACATACTGAGAGATCAAAGATACTATTTTTCTTAAATTCCACTTGTTCCTTTTTTAAAAATACACCTGTAACCTGCAGCCCTGCTCAATCAGCAATACCAACTTGTAAACAGTACTGTTAAATTGACATCACTGCAGCACTAATTTTACAGCATATCACTTTCTGTTCTCTCTGTCAGCCACTGTAACGAGTCCTTTCCCCTCCCTGACCACACACTTATATTCTTTACTTATAGGATATAAGTAATCTGATAGCTTCAGCTGGGAAAGAAAGGTCTGCAAAAAATTTGTCACTCGTGCCTCTTCAGGGCAAAAATTCTTCTAGACACTTGGTAAAAAGAAGTTCTTTTTCCATTATTCTTTGGGTTTTTGGCAGACAGATTGAGCCAGATGCTTCTCTTGGACTTATTTATTTATTTCCCTCAAACAGTCTCCAGCAATTGCTTCTGCTTCTAAATTATTTAAAGCCACACAACACCAACTCCCCTCTGATCTTTTGTTGCATAGATTGCTAATGGGCAAACAATCAAAGAACTTAAGAATTCCACTTGAAAACAATTTTTTTTGTTTGTTTACTCTGTCCAAGCCATCCTACTGTCCCAGCTTTGCTGTTGTACTCATCTGGTATAACTTACTTATTCCAAGGGGAAGACCAGATGTGTACATGTGTATTTCTGGCACCAGATCCTAACAAACTGAAACTATCATCAGAATCAAGGTAGCATAGTTATGAGTGCACATGCAAATCTTCTTTTAAAATTTTGGTCCCTCCATGAATTAAAACTATCTCATCTATTTCATTCTCCACATCTCATTAGAGGATTTAAACTTTCTTTTGCTATGTGAACTCTTGAGGTGGTTATGAACATCATTTTACCTTCTTTCAGGGGCAGAGAGTACTTAGTAAGTTTTAAAATGTAAATGGCAAAGAGGAGCAGGAGACAGTTTCATACCTCCAAGGTACTCTGGCAAAAACATTATATTCAGTACCTAGACTTTAAATCTTTCAGTAAAATCAATATTAATGCTTTCAGTGAGACTAGTAGTGGAGAGAATTAACCTCAGCTGAACTTCTCCCACCAGGCTTTAAATTTTCCCATCTAATTTAGTTCTCAGTGGTTTCCTCACAGTGCCAAATTCTTCACCAAATCAATTAAGGTCCTGCACCACGGACTGCAAAAGATAGTTGTTTATGTGTGACAGCCTCTCCTGCTTATCTTCAGCTGATAAATCTAAACTTGTTGGCATATTTTTCACCTACTGACTTTTGCCACGTCTTTGGTCGCTGTAGCCACTGAGTCACTAAGGTAAATGTAAGGATGAGTAGGAACAATTCAGAAGGCAAGCCATATAAAAATATGTTCTCCCCTTTGAAAACTTATAGGAGAGACATACCTAAAAAATGGTATGTTACATTAGTCAAGAAATACTGTGGGCAAGGCAATACTGTCATTTGCTGTTGGATACTGAATCTGAGTCTATGGAGGGAGCACTCTAATACAATAAACAGGTGAGTCACAGCCATTTTAACAATTTGATAAAAAATTGAGATTAGCTCCGGTATTACATAAAGCAGAAATTATCAAAAAGGCACATTAACTGCATAAAGTCAGGAGCAAGAACAAACCTGATAATAAGTGCTCCTATGCAAAGCCTTCTCTGTAAGCCTCTAAGCAATAAAGCATTGCTACACTTCCTTGACATTGCCACATCATCTCATCCAGAGCTATCATCAAGACCTCAAAGTACCTCTTGATCCTACTATGCTTATAGTTTAGCAAAGAAAATAGAAGCAGGAGATCAGGTGCTCACAGCAGTTTAATATCCATCAGGAAAAATATCCAAAGTATTCTAAGAAAAATTAACACCTCAAAAATGAAAAAAACTACTTCAGCATTATTGTGTGTTGGTGTCACCCCACCAGCTTTAAGGAAGCAACCTAAAACTAGGGAGAAACAGTGGCCATCAGGGACAAGATGTCCAAATGCCCTTTACAGATTCACCACATACCAAATCAAAACCCTTTGATCTGTTCCAGATGCTGCTTTTAGACTCAGGAGAGCTTCTAGTTGCCAAAAGCTAGCATTTTTAAAACTACCACAAATTAATTCAATGCTTCAGTTTCCTCTCCACCTGAAGATGGATGGCTCCTGTCAAATGATCCAGCAGTGATCAGGCAGGTGGGAACCCAGCTAGTTTCCTCAGCAGAGGGAGCATGCCATTCCAACTGTAGCTTACTGCCATGCTCCTGTGGTGGATTTAAACCCATCCTGGGAAAATGGGAACATTTAGCCCATTTATATGCTGCTGATTACTGTTCTGTATAATCAGCGGTATAGCTGCTATCCCAGAGCATAGCATGTGTCTGACAGCAGGGCAGTTTACAGCAATGTTTGGTTCTATTTCTGACACAAGTCTGAAAGTCTGTTGTGAATCCCCAGTCATTCTGGCAAGCACTGATGTCCAGAGATCTCAGCCTCAAGTAGGGCAGTATGAAAAAATGATTAAAAAAAAAAAAAAACACATTGAAGAGGGAAGAAACAGCTCTGATTAGGAATACAGGCAGTTACTGTAAGCATCTTATTCATGCAGTGCATGGTGTTTTCTTACCAACAGAAGAACAAAGACTTTCTCTAATACAGTCCCTGCTGGGCCCAAATTAATGCAGTATTTTCTTGTTACACTGCTGTAGTTGAAGCCTGCCCTGTCTGCCTTTCTCTCTCAAGCTAACTAGGACAAATCAGGATTATCAAGTACAGATCTGTGTGTGCTATCTCTCAAAGCCTGCATCTTTCAGTTTTGTCCTCTTAAACAGGCTTGGATAAAACTTTGTCATACCACACAAAGCACAGAAAGCCCCCTTTCCAAATACCACCTCTGGCAAAAGCTAGGAAAGGCTCCAAGAACCTTCAGACACTGAGCCTCCCCTCACGCCTCGGCCAACAGCTCTAACAAGCCTGTTCTCAGGAAAGGTGGTTCAGGCAGGAAAAGGCAGGGAGACTCAGGGCACGTCTTTGACAAGGCTATTTTATGCATGCTAATGACACCCCCATCCCCAAACACAGCCCTGCAGCTGCAGAGAGCCCCTCACACCTTCTGCCTTTACAAGGGCTTCCCTCCACCTCATCACATCAGTCTGGTGCCAGCAAATCTCTTCCTCCCTTCTCCACCTGACATTTGGAGAAGCCAATGAGTTACTGTTTCTGAATATCTGTACATTTGGACATCAGTTATACTCAGCAACGAGTTTTATCTGAAATAGCAAGAGACAATATCTTTGTCTTTTATTTAAACTAATTTTGTAAGACACTGAAATCACCTTGCTCCAAAACTAAGGCCATAAGCACCAGCCAGTAATGCCTGTGCCTTAATCTAACCAAGAAGTATATAACTGCTCTATGCATTACTAGTGTTCAGTATTCTTGAGAGAGGACTGGTGTGGTGGTTTGAAGGGGCTGAGTTGATGGACAAGGTTTTAGACCAATCGCTTCTCACGATTTTGCATATAAAAGGCACTGGTGCGGGGGAAGTCAGGCCTCTTCTTTTCCGGTCTCTCAGCCGAGAGGGGTGGCGGGGCCGGGCCCAGCCCCTGCCTTCTCCCGATCCCTCTTCGGGATGAGGCACAGCACCCCCTGGGGTGCTGCAGGAGGGCCCCCCAGAGCCCGTGAACCACTGGGAAGTGACGATGGCTGTGACAGAGCCGAGCCGAAACCACCCGGAGCTGACGGAGCACCCCCTCCCCCACTCCACGTGGCGGCGCGGGCCCCGCCGGGCCGGGCCGAGCCAGCTTTGTACTACCAACGTAGCAGACATGGAAATCCTGGCAGCATAAAGGAGAAAAGGCTTTTCTTTCCACCGCAAAGCCCGAAAAGAAATCAGCCCTTCGACATGGAGGCTGCAGAGTCAGAGAGAAAGAGAAAGCAAGTCACGTGAGCCAAGATGGAGGCTAGAAAAAAAAAGAGGGCAGCAGCGTGTCTTTTCGCGCGCAGCTTAAACACACTTCTAACACATTGTGGTGAGATTGATGTTACAAACTGTTTTATTTCTCAGTCAGAGACATGGGGGGAAGAGAATTCCGTGTATAGCCTACAAGAGAGAANCAGATGTCCGGGCGGGTCTGTTTGTTAGTGACAGTTTGAAACACCACATTGGAGCAGAAGAAACCTCTTTTTTCTTTCAAATATGAATGAGACTTAAAGACTGCATTTCTGACCTGAAATCATATCTTATCCTTTGTGCAAGTTAGAAATTATTAGGAGGAGGTGCTGGGGAGAGAGGTGCTGGGGGAAGAGGGGCTGAAGAGAAAAAGGAGAGTTTTGTTGTAATCTTTACCATTCTTTTATTACCTTTAGTTCTGTTAGTAATAAACTTCTTTGTATTCTTTAAAGTTTTGAGCCTGCTTTGCCCTTCTTCTAATTCTTATCTCACAAAAAGTAAAAAATGCAAACTAAACCACCACAACTGGAAATTATTTAACTTGCATAAACGCTTTTTTTTTTTTTAAGTCGCATTTTAAGTTTCTTTTGCTAGCGTCCTGGGCTATTTTAGCTTCTAGATTATACCGAAACCAAATCTTCAGGCTTCCCTCTACAGCTATGTAAGTTTTTTCAGAAAGGAAGCAGAGTTGTTTATTCCATTAGACATCTCCAAAAGCTTTGGAGGTTTGGGTTTAAGCAACCTCAGAGACCACAAGTTGATAACACTGTTTGCAAAGGGGAACTCCCACAGTCTGTAACCCCAGGACATTAAGGATACACGAACTCTAACCTTCCTATTCCTTCTCCTCTGTGTTGCCTAAGCAAGCCAGAAAAGTTCAGGTGATAAAACACACATTGACTTCTGCAAATGAGGCGAGAGTGACTGTCTGAACTAGGCAAAAGCCTGGAGCTGGTCATGGCTAAGGCAAATGTCTTGGGATGAAGCACTCTCATGATGAAGTAGACACAGCCAGTGTGAGTCTCACAATTTATTCTGCTCTCCTCTGAACAAAGGGTCGCTCTGCCCCTCCCAGACACGTCTGGATGTGGCAGTGGCATGCAGTGAAGGCAGGCCCAAAGGGAAGTTCATTAAACTGAAGGGAAATGCTCAGGGAAATGCAGATGCGTAACCGGAGAGCTGCTAATTCACCTGATGCTTCTTCCTCAGTGCCTTGTAAGTAGATTCCAGTGTCAAATATAACCTTGAGCGTTCAGGTTAATTTATTTAAATAGACATTAAAGGGAAATTGTTTAACGAATACATAAAGTCTGAAATCCCAAACAGTTCCTCATTCTTTCCCTCTCCTTTCATCACCTTGAATGTTGTAAAGACTAATGATTTAATTTTATTAAGAGCTTTGAAGGTGAGGAGTATTGGGTAATTGCTAAATGTTTCTTCCTTGTGCTAATTTCCATCTCCTCTAGCACCAGCTTGTCCTTATATGACCCCGGCCAATTGCAGTTATGCCATTTCATTCAATTCTGTGGCTTATCTGCTACTAAAACTATTATTTTGAAACACCCAAAGCTTACCAGTTGGGAGGGTCCTCTTACCATTCCAAGGCTTACAGATGTGGACTTTTACAAGCAAAGCTCATCTGCTTGCTGCTGCTATTCACTCATACCACTGATTTTCATGCTCATATGGAAAAAACGGGATTTTAGAGCAGATGCAGATGAGAGTGAAGCCAGTAGAGGATAGTTAAAAAGATGGGGGGAGGGAGAGAGAAGAATAAAAGACAGAGGCTGTTGTACACCAGCAAAGCAAAATTCCTAGAACAGGTGCTTCCCTTCTGTCCATGCAGTTTCTGTAATGCCCAGTTAGTCATCTAGCAGCTCAGGCTCTGAGGGACATAGCCACAGTGGGTTAGCACATTATCATTCCCAGCTGTCCGCTTCATCCTGGGCTCTGGAGATCCCCTCCCAGGAGGCTGTAAGGACAGCCCCAGCTCTCAGCCCTGTGCCTTTGTGCGCACCCACGTTCAGCAGGAGCAGGAGCCACTGGCCCCACAGCTGCAGGAACCAGGGCACAAAAGGGGAGTTCCCATCTGTTGTCCTCGTCACTGAGGTTACACAGCTGTAAATACGTCTGAGCTAATTTACCTATGAACCTTCTGCCAAGAACAAAAGCAGGGGAAAAAAACTCCAGAAAGAAAAGTTCAGGAACTCATCTGGGCTTCTAGGCTCACACTTGCTCAGTAGTCTAAGAAAAATCCAGCCAAACCCAACACTGTGAGCATCTCAAAATAGTAAGTCAGCCTGAAATCTTGCACTGTGGTGCCAGTGCACATGGAAAACCACATCCCAAGTCAATATAGCAACAAACCTCCACCAGGGTACTTGGGTAAGAGTGAAATGGGCGGTGGGATGCATGGGCTCAGCTGACACGAAACCATCTAAGGGGTGATTGGTGGCAAGAGGCCAGGTACATCCCAAATTCACCTGTCACAAAGCAGGATTGTTCTACAGAAGCCGGTATTCAGTGAAAGCTGGACATTCAGTGCTAGATACAGTGGGAGCTCAGCATCAGCCACAGAATCATGTTCAAATAACATGTCTGAAAGATCTTGGAGTGCACTGATTGTTTACAAAAGCCAAAGAATTTTCCCTTTCCCAGACCAGTTGCCTGAAAGATTTAGAACTGTCTAGAGAGAAACTTGAGTCAAAATCCTGCTTCCAGACACCTTCACGCTAGCTGTAAATATGTTGCAGCCCAAGTCCTTCTCACTAGATACACAAAAAATGCCCTTTTCCCCTTCAGTAAGCAGATTTTTACTGATAAACCTCAATGTGTTTGCAAAATTTCCAACAACATTATGAGTGTTGGTGATATATCAAAGCTGAACTGGAAAAGCAAAATTCTGCAACCAGTTAAAGAGTTTCTAGCTTTAATTATGGAAGAGGGAGCAGATTGAAGGGAGTAGGTGGAGGGAAGTCTGGGAACATACAGTACTGTGCACCATGAAATGTTGCAGGGAAGTGGAAGGCTGAAGGGCAGCCCCACGTATTTTAGAGATCTAACAGTAAATGTTATTGCTCTGCACATGTGAAAGACATAACATGTATTTTTTTGTCTAACCAGATCACTTCAGATTGAGGCAAACAAGGAAGAATAAGTATTAAACCTCCATAGGAGACACATAGTGACTCACAGTTGTACATCTGAGATGACAAACAAAAATGGCAATTGCCTTGAGTTGCCTTTGCCACAGGAGGGACTCCTCACGATTTAAGGAAAGAGGGGTACGGCACAATCCCTTAGTGCATAAAGCCCTGCTGAATTTACAGACTTCTTCACTTACCAAGTGGCTAAACCTCCCTATTTTCATTAATTTCATTATAGCAGCAACCTTTCTCCCTACATGTTTGAGAATTCAGACTCCCTGGCACCATAGCTGTAGCAACACACCCATCCTCTCAATTGATTTCAGCAGGAGGCCTCCATATATGCCACAGTATCTAGGACTGCAAAGTTGGATTGCAAAGTCTGAGAAGGAATTTCCACAGGGATGGTCAGAAAATTAATTGAGTGTTCTCGTGACACTGGAAAATTCTACATTTCTCAGCAACAGAGTAACAACACAAAATCCAAGTGCTCCAATTCAAAATTCTGCTGGAATTTCTCATGTGAGTGCTTCCACACTCTATTCTTCTCTGAGGACCAGACAACACCTCCCTGGATATGTCAGGATCCTATGCTGCATCACTAGCAGTGCAGTAAAAGACATCCATGGCTACAATGCACTATGAAATGTGTCATCTGTCAAAGGAGCTCAACCCATAGGAATAAACAGACATCCAAACTAAAATAATCCTGAGATCAGGGTCATTGTAAGAAGACCAAGCTTTCCAGAAAAGGTTGGTTTTATGAACATACCCTTTCCACTCAGTTACTGCTGAGAAATTTTAAACTAAAAGTTCAATTTCTAGCCCTAACACCATGATTTAATTTGTTCATTAAAGTACAGCCTAGTCTCTTTGAAAAACAAAGACCGTCACATGTGTTCCAGTGCCATGTTTGACCGTAATTCCCTCTGGAAACTGCAGAACCAACAATTTTAGTAATTTGACAACCAGCCCTATCTGTAGGCATCAATGCCCAAACTGCTCTGAATCTGAGCAGCTGCTTCCTGAACCTTATCATCGCACCATACACAAAACAGAGGCAAGAGAGGCTCTTGCAGAAGTCCAGAGGCAAGCGGAAACCAAGCCCAGAGAGATGGTAGAAACCAGAGGGGAAGCAGGAGTAACAGTCCTGAAGAAAAGAGAAGTTTAACATGCTTTCCAGCTGTAGCAGGAAACTGCTCTCCTAACCGACTCCAACAGCTTCTGAAGCTGCAAAAACAAAGTTGAAACTGACAGGAATAAGAAAAAAGAGGAAAGACAACCCTCTGACTCTGGTCACACTTGATAAACAACTCCAGGCACTAACTTTTTGTCCCAAGCAGATTATGCAACTGCAGAGACTGCATTAGTGGTGTGGAGGAAAAAATCCAGCACAGGGACACAGAGCTGTGGGAAATACCAGCGTCTTTTATCTCCCTTCTTTGAACTGTTATTTTAATTTACCAGAATTTAGGGCTTGGGCACTCCTTTTAGACCACACTGATAATCTGTGGGCTCACAAAGCTTGGCTTAGTTAAAGTCCTCCAGGTCCTCTCAACGCTTTCGTTCATTCTGTGATCCTCTCTAAGCAATCAGGTTTTGGTCACAGGCTGCTGTTTGCTAGCTGCTACAGCTGTGGGGCACTGCTGCAAAAACAGGGTTAGACTATGGGGATGCTGGCTCAGCCTCACAGAGAACGCTTGTGACTCGAGTTTCACCACAGCATCAAAGGAAAATTCTCCCAACCTGTTATTTTCAACTCAGTGAGAAGATTAGCTCAAGCAACAATAACTTAGAAACAGAACTCCGTTCCCAAGTCTATATTTGTCACTACCAGATCTGTGTAAACCAGGGAGCCTATGGCTGCTTTTGCACATGCCACAGCTGCTTCTCTTTTTTTCCACAGAGAACGATGTTGGATGTACAGGCTGGCTGGAAAGCCATAATGAGGGATAAAACTATGCCTAAAGCAACTTTAAGGCTCAAGGTAGTTTTCCAAACTGGCCAAATCTTCCCCTTCCTGCCGCAGCTTTGGAAAACACTTGCACATTCTATTGGTTGTGGCAGCTGAGCTGTCAGTGGTTGCTGCTGCTTGTCACCAGAGAGTGACACGTCAGCAAGCCTTCAAGCACAGCAGCAAGTCTCATGGAGACTAGCAACGAAGAAAGTGGAAGTGGTAGGAAAACAATTGTGTTTTTACAAGAGTTTTAGAGTTTTTGCAGAGAAAGGGATACTGAAGGAACTGGAAAGAATCACATTCATGACAATTGTCAGTCAAAGGGCTCCCTTTGGCACCACAGCTGTGCTAAAGTCTCCCAGAAAAGGAGAAATGTAGAGTATTTTCTGGCTTAGAAATATCACAGGATGATGGATCCAGCAAAAAGTATTGCAGCATTGCAGTTAACACAATTTCATTTTCAGTTTTGGACTTTCCATCTCTCTCCAGAATTCAGTTTCCTATTAATTAAAAAACATCTTCACAATTTCTCATCAGTGCTGAGGAAAGAATGGCAATGTGCAGTCTGGGAAGAGCAGTTGTGCTGAGACTTCACCATTGAATAAGTATTGACTACCCACCACTGTGGGGAACTCGCTTTCTTTGAACTTGCCTCATTTTCCTACACAGTAGATTCTAGCCTCACAGAGGTTATCATCTGAGCATGCTTCAGACCGAAGGGGCAGGAAGGGTAGAAGCAGCTATTGAACACAGGGCATGGGAGCTTTGAGTACTTCTTGGAGAACTTTCAAGGAATATGTAACTTGTTTTTTATAACACTTCTGTATTTTATTGTTTTCTCCTATACAGTCAGTATCTCATTGAATATAGAACCTGTAACCCACTGCTTTGTGTCTTCAAACAGATCCCCAGCAAGATTTTGCTTTCAGCATTGACCATTGTTCTGATATCGCAACCCACACCTTTGACATCAGAGCTGCAGCGGTCCTAAGTAAGTGAATTGCTATTTTCTCCCACCATACACAGTTAATTCATGTGTGAATGCTGGTATTTAGAAGTAAGCAAGGGTGACAATCTCCTGTAAAATATGAATGAGCTTCATTTCTTAGAAATTTCAAAACCTGTGCAGGGTTACAAAAATATCAGTTCTGTTATCAGCTCGGCCTCAGACTACGTGTGTCACCCTAAACAGGTCATATCAGCCCTCAGCCCCCATTCTGCTCTTCATTTCTACACATGGAGAACCAAGGGGGGGCTGCTCTAGAGCTTATCATCTTCATAGCTAACTCTCCTGAGGAGAGTCTTGTTGAAAGAGACGGCTACAGCACCTGCACTCATGTGTCAGCACGAGCAGTGCTCACCAAAGTGCCAAGGCTGTGACCCTTGCAGGTAGGGGACTGAACAGACTCCCACAGAGCAACGTGGGGACACCCCTCGGTCCCTCCTGGGCATACAGGGAAGCGTGCTAGGAAGTGCTGGCCTGAGGCGACAGTCATGCAATCAGTTTGCCACCTGTACTAGCTGAAATTACACCCTTTAGCACTTGACTGATGAGCAGTAAAAGGTAAAAACTGGGTGCACAATTTAATATTAGCCATAGCTTGCTTTGTGATTCTTTCACAGGAAAGCCACCTCTTGCAAACCTGTTGGCCCCAAGCTCACCTAGATCCTCTACTACAAGAGCATAAATATGAAAGTTCCGCTGTATGCTCTTGGTGCTGAAAATAAGCACATAGTTGTGTGCCAAGTATCTTTTAACACCTGGGAGTGCTTCCTTACATGCAAAAGGTCTTCCTGCCTATGAGATATGCTGCCCATTTGTACAGGGAGCATCAGTTTTCAGGTGGCTGCAAAGGTAAACAAGCCTGTAAAAATCACATTACAGGCATTTGCAAATACTTTTCCTGCAAGTCAGAGTACAGGACCTCCATCTAAATCCAGTAGCCTCACTGGCTCTGCCTGTGTTAGCAAGCTAGGCACAAGCAGGCAACCTCCTAGCACTGCCAAGCTGCTGTGCTGGTCCCTGGCACACGTTTGGCTCAGACCAGCTGCTGTTTTCCCAGGCAGCAGTTAACTAGTTCCTCCCAGGGGCCCATTGGATATGATCCCTCTGCTAAGAACACAAGAAAAGTTTAGATGTAAGGACATGAGCTTTGCTATGCCATTTGACTTCAGAGTCAGAAAATGGTCATGGGCATAGTTTATTTAACAATCAAGAGAACTGCTATGATGTCCCCTGTAATATACCTTGAAGGGCCTACAGACCTGTTCCTGAAGAATGGATTTCAATGTATCAGGAGTCCTCAATGAAGAGAAAACATCTAATGGCTCAAACGGCAGGGAGGAAAAAATAGAATCTTTTTTAAAATAAAGTAATAAACTTGTTTACTCTTGCACTTTCTCTGACCTCTCTTTTCTGCTTTGTGTGTAGGACACAGCATCAAGGAACTCTATGTCAAGCTGGACATGATCGTAAATGGAAAGACTGTCTTAACCTACTCAGAGACACTTTGTGGGCCAGGTCATGATAAGCTTATTTTCTGTGGAAAGAAGAAAGGAGGTAATTTAGGTAGCACTCTGAGTGTTTGATGGCTACTGAATACTCCAAGCAGGATGCACCTGCTGTGCTGCTGACTGCACCAATACATCATAATGTTCTGTTTACTTCACCAGCATGTTAATGGGTGACAGAAACACAGTAGGACAGAGATATTTTAATTTAAGGGCCTACTTTTCCCCCCCAACCTGTTTGTTTGCTTTACTTTTAATCATAGAATATTGCACGCACATGGAATTTCAAGTTCATTAAAAATAACTGTGGTTATGTGACCCCCATCCAACAGCAGAGAGGTTCATAAGCCCTATTTAGAGGCACATGGTTGTCATGTGAGCAAGAAATATGACAAAAATAAAGGCTAGTTCTGTAAAAGAAATGGCTGAGCAAACAAACACATTCTGAACATGTTCTTCACTATTAAGCAAGTCACACTTCCTGTCCTTAAAGGCAATTCTTTAATCACTTCATGAGGAAATATGCTTGAATAAGGATATTTGGAACAAGACAGTATTTGCTACCATCTATGGTTTGCATCTTGTTTCTGTTCAACATGTGCCTATGAAGCAGTCAGATGAATTCAGCTCATGCCAGTCACACTGCCAGCTGGGGAAGACTTGCTCTGGTTCGTTTAGAGTGTTATTAGCTGCCCCCAGAAAACAGGTATCTTTGGGCCCAGGTGAGCCTGGGCACCTCAAGGCCCCTTCTGCCACAGCCCAGGCCAGGTAGTGCTGACTTAGCTGTGCCATGGCTGGAGGAGCCATGGTCATGCTTCTGGACTGCATTAGCCACATATCCAGTAATTTTTAAATCCCTCTTACATCATGATCATCTCTTTAGGCTGATTTTATAAAAAAGAGGTAAAGCCACAGAGAAGTTTGAGTTGTTAGAGCACCAGTTAGTTACAGAAGCTCTGCTTTCTTTCCAGTCACTTGCATCTTCAAGCTGATAACACTGCCATTACTCATGTGCAAGGGCTATGAGTTTAAAGATCATGCACAGCACTACTGCTAAGAGAGCCCCTGGAAAATTACTAAGACATTTCACACTGCACAAAACTATCACAAAGAATAATAGAGAAATTCTGCATGAGCAAACAATTATGTAAATCCTGTAAGCCAGATAGACAAAAAAATTAAATTCAGAAGTTTCTTCAATTGTGTATTGAATTACAAGAGGATTAAACCCACCCACAGACCTACTGAAAAACTATTTTATTCTGATGAAGTACTAAATAACACTCTTTAGTGAATACATTAAGGAGAAGTAGAGTCAGTCCTGAGCTGAGCACAAACTGCTACTTACACATTAAGCTACAAAGCCAAAACCTCCTGGGGTTTGCAAGTCTCTTAATCTTAAACTGACAGGTGATTGTTTCTGCTAATTGAAGTACATTATGATATAAACACATAGTTGGTTGTTTAAATAATACTATATATCTTCATTTAGAAGCATCCCTACTTTAGTGTAAAGACCTCTGCCATGCACTTTTTAATACACACCCTCTCTTTCAGTAGCTGTTTTTATTTAGTAATTAAGTCACAGTGGGAAAGAAGTGAACTTTCTGAGGTCCAAACCGAAAATGTGGTGTTTCTTAATTAGTCGACAGTTGAATCTAACCCATGTTTCAGGACACAGAAATCAGCTGAAGACCAATTTAAGGCAGTTCAGGCATAATTTACCATATTAGCACAGCTGTAAATCTGACCTAATGCCTATGCAGGAAGGACAACATGTGAATGGCCAAGTATGCAGGCTACTAAGACACAGGAGAGCAGGGAGCACTTTCAACTGAAGCTTTTCATGGAGAGCCTCTTTTTCCCTGCTGTTATGGGCAACATTTCCAACATCTGGCCAGACCTGACCTGAGTTTAAATATAGTTTCACACAGAATTTGCTTGCCTTTCACAAGGAGGCCAAAAATTGCCTGCTCCTCCCTCTCCCAAAATTAGACAAAACATCATCCTTCTACATGTTTTGTTGATACACTCACTGGTGGGGAAAAGCAGAGCAGAAGTTACAAGGAAAAGAGACTTATAAGAGCCGGATGTGGCAAAGTCTTAGTTGTTTGAGGAAAGTTTTCTTTTTTTCTTTATTTATATTTGCTCTTCTATAACGCTACAGTTTTTTCATGACTGGAAATACTCTCTGTGCTGGAAAGACTTAATATAGCTGGAGGTTTCACGTTCATCATAATCATATAGTATTTACTATTTTTGTTAAGCAAAGGTCACGTCTGGCACTGCTCACTCAGACTCATAAATAGGATTCCAAGATCTTTTTCTTTGAGCTATATGTCTGTTGTGAAGTTGTTAGCTCAAAGTTTGTGAGGAAATTGGCCATTGTCTATTTAGGAACAACAGCAACAAGATTGCTAAATTCTTTGTGGCATAACATGAACTCGGGCCTTCCTCTTTTTTAATAGAAAGTGCTGGTTATTCCCCATTTCCTCCAAAGAAAACAGTTACGTAAGATTTAACAGATTTCCCAATGCAATCACTAAAATCAGAGTAGAAGACCTAACAGGGTAATGTTAAGCAATGTGCCAACCACAACTTGCAGGCTTAAACAAAGCTACCTGACCAAAAGATAGCTGCGTCCTCTGCAAGTTTTCTTTCAGGCTCAACTGACACAGTCACCATCAGAGCCCTTGCACAATTCCTTGTGCACACTCCCAAACCACAGAGAAACCCCCACCTTTCTTCAGACCTCCATTCTTTACATTGTTGTCCCTTTCAGTAGGTGTTACAGTGAGTGAGTTTCTGAAATAGTATTTGTGAATAAAAGTAGAGAACATAACATGAATTAAAAAACTGACTATCAGATTGAGAATATAGGTAGCTGTTTCTGAGAAAGCAGCTATACCATAAAGCTAGGTCTTTGGGCTCACACACAGTGCCATCTTGCTTAGCCCCTTCATCTCACCTTTCCCTTACCAGTAAAAAAGAGCAAATGTTTCTCACCTGGCTATGTATTTATATATGTTTTTCCCACTCAGCTATACATCTATAGCTAGCAGTTATTCACATCATTCCTACATCCACAGCACCCACAGAAGCTGTGTCAGTTGCATGGGTGCAAGATCGTGTCCTAGAAGAACTCCAACACAGAGCATTGAAGTTCTAAAAATATTTAAAACATAGAAAAAGGAAGAGGTGGGTGCAGATGTACAGGGCCTTTATATAGTACAAGAGTGTGAGAACGCATGAAGATTTTCAGTGAAAGGAAGATTTGAGAAAGAGGAGTGAGAATTTCATTATAGGTGTTTAGTCAGGAAGGAGAGGCATCTTCATGATAAACGATAACTAGTAATTTGAAGCAATCCTCAGGAAGTTCTTACTTACACATTTGAAAGCTCTGCTTCAGACTGGAAGCTACTAAAGGCCCTCTCACTAGCAATGAAAAGGGCTAAGTTACTTTTGGTAAAAACAACAGTGAAAAGCTGCTACAAAAAATACAGTAGTGTCATCTTGATTCGGTGGTACATTAGAAATATTTTCTAGGATGCTCTACAGAAATTGCCTTCAGAGAAATCTATAAGAAAAAGGGCTGAAAGCACATCACTGATGACAGCATGCTTGACAGGTACCATAAACTACCAGCAGACCAGAAAAGAAAAAGGGGAATATTTAATTGGAAAAATGCACCCATGGTTTATGCTCTTCCAAATGTGTGAGCATTTTTTGCAACCACATTTGGGCTTTTCTCTAGGAAGACCACAGAATTCTTTCAATGAAATAGGCTCAGTGTTTGTGTTACACATACTGCAGCAGATGTGTCCATCCTCTTTCAATGCAGGAACATAAAAATGTATGAATATATGGAGAAAAATGCATATGAAGGATGCTGTGATAAACTGCAGTCCTTCAAGCCTTGGAGGATGTTTACACTTCTGGAATTATAGCAGAAATCCTCATGCAACTGGAACACTGAATGGTCTTTGAAAAGCCTGATCCACTGAGGAGATTTCCATGGTCCAAAGTGAATATGAATGATAAAATTCAGCAGATTTATGAATCCATAGTATTTCCTGACAGGTCTCAACTAGCTGAAAATGAAAGCTGCCCTTGCTTTCCTATAAGGACATAACTTTCAAAGCAGCATAATTTCCCCCTCCCCACTGAAGCAAGGAAGGTCACAAGAGTTTTCCAAAGGATTGGTTACAGAACCACAGAATTGTTGAGGTTGGAAAGGACACTTGAAGATCATTTAATGCAGTTCCATCTACCTCAAGCAGGGCCATCTGACAGCCAGTTGCCCAGGACTGTGTCCAGGGCAAAGTTTTTAGATATATCCAAGGATGGATGTTCTACAACTTCTCTGGGCAATCTCTGCCAGTGCTCAGTCACCCTCACAGTAAAAAAAGTCTTTCCTGATCAGGAGAAACCTCCTGTGTTTTAGTTTGTGCCCACTGCCTCTTTGTCCTGGCACTAGGCACCAGTGGAGAGAGCCTGGCTCCATCCTCTTTACAACCCCACTTCAGGTATTTGTACATGTTGTTGTGCTGTCCCCTAATGTTTTTGTTCTCTAGGCTGAACAGTCCCAGCTCATTCAGTCTCTCCTCATTGGAGAGATGTTCTAGTTCCTTAATCATATCAGTGGCCTTTCACTGGACTCTCTCCAGTAGCTCCATATGACTCAGCTGTGAACCACTTCAAGACCCCTGGTTAGAAAGAGCTAAATGAGGGTAAAGCTGAAGCATAAAGCAGTAAATGTGGACCTCAAACTGGACATGCAGCACCTGCTGCTCTGCAGTTGAAGGCTCCCTAGACGATAATACAGCCCATGACAGTGATTTCTTTGATAACTGAGCAAAGGCATAGCTACAACACATCAGAGCAATCAAGGAAAACTTCTCAGAGTGGGCTGAGGCAGAGCCCTGAGACTGCATTCATCTAGTTACTTTATAACAGTGAAGTGTGTGGGGAAAAATAGCTTCTACCTACACTAGATGAGAGATTAGCATTGCCATAATTTCAGAAGCAAATTTATGGCCTGATGACACCTACTTCATTTTAAAATACAGGCTTTGCAGAGCCTGGATGCTGCATCTATGTTTTTAGATTCTGGATGGCTTTCTGAGAGCCTAGATGAGATCCTAACAAGCCACATGATCCAAGAGAAGCTTCCATGTCCCTGTGCAGAAGAACTTTGGGGCAGGGTGATTGTTCACAGCCCAGTTTCCTCTCCACTCTCCTCTGCTGTCATCCAAGGTTTGTTAGGCTGTGAATTGACTGAAGAAAAGGTAGTCCTACGAGGCTCTCTACTCAACAAAAGGACACACAAAGCATGAGCTCCACCACTGCATGGTCCACACCACCCTGAGGGGGACCCAATGTGCCTTAGCTCATATCAACACACACAGCTCAAGTCCCAGGGGAGTCACTCATCACCTAAGTTATGCAGTCTGCAGTGCCTTTAATTCCCATTTAGACTCTATTAAAGCTGTGAACCAAGAGGTGGGCTGTACTGTATTTTTAAAATTTTTGAGTCACTGCTCTCTGCGGTGGAGATGTGTCAGACTCCTGAGCTCTCGCTTCGTGCACAGAAGCGAGCGGCGATGGTGACTGCTCTCTGAAAACAACAAGACTTCTTGGTGTCCACATGAATTAGCCAGGGATGCAGAGGGGAATCAGTAAAGTAGAATTTCTGCAGCATAGTTGATCAGTTTGAGATTGACAAGCCAAGACATACTTATTCTGTTCTCTGTTTTGGGATTAGTTTTTTTAGGGCAACTCTGAGTTGTTTTGCATCTTCTCCACCTCCCAGGATCATCAGGGCTTTACATTGAACAAACTTCTCATTATTGCAAAGATATTGGTGATATCTCAGGTTTCTTTTCCTAGTTTATCTTATTGTCATGATTCTTTCATACAATTTTGTTACAAGACTAACATTTAATATCATGTGTGGGAAGAACTTTTGTGGACTGTTTTCCAAGTCCATGCATGATGAGACGGACTGCACAACATAAAGATGCGTTTATCTAACCTTTCACAAGAAACACTTTAAACCAACAGTGAGACTAGACTAAAACAACTCTCCAGAAGTGACAAGCATCAAAATGCCAGCACATACTCATATAAACATGATGAAACACTTACTCCTCTGTCACTGTCAAAGTAAAGAATATTCCATGACACCTACAAAAGAGAATCCTTAAACAGTTCTGAAGTCTTTTCCATGACTCGTGTGGGGCAAGTTGTGCAAGAAATTCTGAAATACTGAAACATCGACAAGTTTTATTTTCAGTCAAGTCTGCACAGTTTGGCCCAGTAAGCTATGAAAAAGTAGGAGGAACTGCAGAACAGCTTGCTAATTCTCTCCATTAATGCCAAAGTTGCCCTTTCTTCAACAGCCAAGAGCAGGCATGCCTCGCACGATTAGGGAGATGGGGATTGGAAGGTGGAACTCCCAGGCTCTATTCCAGTCACCAACACAACTTGTGATGACTTTAATACCTCATGTAACTTCTTGATGAACGCTCCCTCAGCAGAGAGATAGACATGTTCTTATTACTTTAAAGTCATGCTCAGCAAGCAGTCAGAAGTCCACACCTACACAAACACTCAGCTCAGATTGGTTTTTCTAAAAGTTACCAAAAGAGTACAGTTCGACTACTGCAGCTGCAGGTGTTTAATAGTTCATGCTAAAGGACTTGAGTCTGGCAGTCCCCCCATCCCTTTTCATTTGGATGGATGACAACATGAACACCCATCTGGTTGTGCAAAGACATGCCCCCCCTTTTCCATTCAGATGCGCTGCAGATGCTCCTTGAGCCCAAGCTCTGCCTTGCTTTCCCCATAAGGCAGTATACATCCTGATATTTCCCTCAAGAGGGCTGTTGCAAGATTGTGTAAGGAGCATTTTAGAGTTCCATAATACTTGTCACTGGAGGCTTTGAAATGCCATTACAAAAAAAATCATCTATGATCAGCTACCGCTTACCTTCATGTGCTGCATGTCTAACCATCCACCACCATTGTGTCTTTCCAGAACATGTGTACTACGAGGGACCAGTCACACTGGGAATCAAAGAAATCCCTCAGGTAAGTTGGTCACAGCTGTGTTCCCAAGCAGAAGGGCTTTCTGGATGAGGTATGGTCAGAGGACTACCAGCAATCACATCAGCACATTCCAGGCTTCCCCAGCTGGCACACTGGATCTGATAGTGTTTTATATGAATAATCCTTTTCAATATGAAATTAAGTGGCTTTGCTTATAAAGAGTTACAGAGGCACTGCTATCCAGAGACAAAAGGGTTTTTTCAGGATAGCAGATCTCCTGTACCAGCATTAAGTCAGACAGCCACAGAGTCCTTTAGTAGTCTCCCCCTCTCTTACTCTTAAAATAGCAAGAAAAGAAGCAGTTCCAGGGAACTCCCAAGAGACCAAGGCTGCAATTTTGCTCAGTCCTTAGTGAACTGAACAATTTGGAGAGACTCATTCATCCTCTCTGGTTATAAAGGCAATTTAGATAGCTATTGCAATTGACCGTGTTCCACTGTACATACATGGTGTCAGGCAGAGAGACCGAGGTCTTCTAGGTGGCAACTGAAGGTACAACTTATTAAGCCAAGAACACTTTCTCTGGATTTATGGAGCCTTAAAATAGGAAAATAACTTCTTAGGAAGGTGAGAAAACAGGTAGTACTCTAGGCACTGCTCTGAATTTCCTGGTCATCTATTACAGATGCTTTTTACTGGCAGCCTTCTCCACACACAGCTAAGTCTCCTTCTAGAAGTTCAACCAAATCACACTGCAAAGAAAGCTAGATCTCAAATGCTGAATGCACCAGTCTCTTTACTGGGCACAGCATGAAGATAGATTTGATCAGTACATAACAAACGATTTTTTAGAGACATACAATGAAGAGATTGGATTGAAGGGAAGAAGGCAAGGTCTTTGATTATCAAGGCATCTTGTTGAGAATGTGGCATAGAAAGAATCACAGCCACCACTGCAAAAGCATACAGTTCAGGTGGTCAGTCAAATACTCCTTAGATTTACTCAGAGAGGCACAGCATGAGCTCTCAGTTCTTCAGCAGCAGATGTAAAACATATGTCAGAGGCTCAAAGATGAGGTCTGGGGTCTGCTCAGCACTGGATTGCTCCAGGCAAGAAAAGAAGACAGGATCAGAACAGGGATACAGAACAAAGACATGAGTCCCAAAGAACTGGGCTTGCCAAGACCTGCAGAGGTGATAACAAGGAGATCTGGCCTCTGGAAGGATCAACCCTTTGTAGGCACTACCATCTCATATGTCTCAATTTTCCCTTGGCAATAGCAGCAACCTTCATTTTCCCAAGGCTTTCACACAGGGAGCTGGACCCCCTTTATGCAGGCTGTTATCCCACCCTAACCAGCCTGCTTCCCTAAAGGCTATACCTAGAGATGCTGTGTTGAGCATTGTCTTTTGATGTCTCACACAGGAGTGCCTGAGCTCACATCAATCAGCATCCTGCTCCAGGAGCAGCTTTACTAACATACTTACGTAGTAAAACCTGAAGACAAACTGAAGAATAGGTTTTTAAACCAAGAAGAAGTCCTAGAAACATGCCCACAGACCAGTAAAACTCCAGTTCTGGGAAAATTAAATGAATTTTCAGCTAGTTTCTGGAGCCAGAAACTCCAAGACTCTTTTCATAACAATTTTTCACCAGAAGCAAAAAATTATTCTAAGGAGAAAAAAGAAATCTAATCACTAATAAGCAATGAAATTTAATTATTATGAAGTCCCTTATTATTAATTAAACTATAAGCTTTTAGAGAGTTAATGTGCTTGTGAGAAAGGGAATAGGAAGCCTCTTTTGTTAATTAATCAATCAGGCAAATAACATCATCCTGCAATGCTGAAAAAAAGGAATTACTCCATACAGCAATCGTCTTCTGCTCATTGCAAAGAACAACCTCATCCGAGAAGCCTGAGGGATGTTTGCACAGTCCACACAGGAATTACAAGCAGGCTCTATTCTCAAGAGTATGTTGCCATTGGGCCTCTCTCTAAATTTAGATTTTACTCTTAACTTGAACCTCTCTGTGAGGACACAGGCCAGATATTGCTTTAGAAATCCCATTGTAAAAGGCAAATGCCAAGAAACCTGATTCATTCTAGCCATGCCTCCTTCTAGTCCACAACCAGAAGGGCTCTAAACAGGGCAAGAGCATTCTGTGGTTCAAAGCCACGAGGTCACTGCTGCCAGCCTCTCCTACCCCACATTTTGCTCCCCTCTGTGCTCCAGAAAAAAAAACCAAACCAGAAATAATTACTGCAGTGCCAGCAATTTACAGTGAATAAAATCTAGTTCACCTGCTCTTCCAAATCTGTTAAATAAGCTTTGTCACCTCCCCTGACCAGTGCTTCTCCAAGTGTCTGGAGAGAGCCATTTTGACCAATACAAGATAGCCACGGCTCCTTTAAGGTTCAGATTTTTTTGCACTGTAATGATATAAGTTCTCCCCAAAGCCTGAATTCATAATTTCAACTACACAATTGGAAATTAGACTGCTTCTTTTATTATATAGGAATTCATCATGGATTGAGTCATCTATACACACACTTCCCCCAATGTGCTCTGTTATAAAAATTCGTATCAATAACACTGAACAACAAGATCCATGGAAGATAAGTGCCAGAGAACTGAGCACCTCTTTTTCCAGTAACTAAACAGCACAGGCCATATTGTGCTTGCTCATAAGAAACACGAGAAGTTACGCAGATTTGAAGGGATTTTTCCTGCAGCAAAACATTTCATTCCCCTTGCACTGTTTTAATTTTCAATTTGTGCTGTCAGCATTGATATCCCTGAGGAGAGTATTTTGGCAGAAAATATGGGCACATCCTTTACCACCTCTGAAACATTTGGACCAGAAAGGTTTTGGAAGAACTTGACGGGGAAAGCATTATTCTGTTTCCAGAAAGAGGAGTCAGAAACTTAAGCAGTTATATACTACTGATGGGCTAATCTCTTGCTTTGCATTTGTCTCATACAGGGAGATTACACTCTTTCAGCAAAGCTGACTAATCAAGATCACATCACTGTCGCTTGTGCCGATTTTACTGTGAAAAATTATTTAGACTATTATTAGCAGCGAACCAATTTCATGAAAGCTACAGACTACCAAAACTATTCAAGCCAAGTAGGCTGCTTGCATGCTACAATGATTCTGAAGAAAATAATCCTCACATGGTGATTCTGATGCTGTTCCTCTTTATAATTTTCTATTTTCAAGAAGTTACTAGATCCTCTAGTGGTAATTTTATCTCTGAACACACACTGTAGCCTACTTTTTCCTTCTAATATATACAGCTGTAAGAAGAAAGTATCCAATACCAACACTCTCATCTTAGGATGAAAATAGCATGAGGCAGAACAGGCGAGAGCCCAAACACTTTTTTGCAGTAAGTTATGGAGGTATCCATTTCTAACACAGGCTAAAAGATGACTTTCACATATATCACGTATTATGCAGTTACAGAACTCAACATCTTAAATCTTCTCTGGAGCCTATCTGGAGATTCCACTAGCACAGCTTTTGTTATAACCACAGAACAAAAGCAAATAGGATGAACATGCCTTTTTTCCAGTGATCAATGTCCTGTCACTGGATTCATATCACCCTAGTCTTCTGGAGTCTACCTGGAATTTTTTGTTCTGTAATGTCTTTTAAGTGATGTGTGAATCATTCTGTACCTATGCTATGTGCTGTTCTTGCTTCTCAATAAATTCATAATGAAAGACTGTTTTTTCTCTTTTTTTTGCCATGATTCTAGGATCTCTCCAAAGTTCAAGGTGGGGAGGGGGAAGGGGATGATGAGGGAAACAAGTTCGAAGAGCACATTTTAAATATGAAGTATCAGTCACGTTTACACATATTTTATATTCACAGAGGACAAACTGTTCATTGCTTTGAAGCCCCAGGAGAAGTAACACAAATTATATTTCAAGTGCAGCACATCCCCAAACCATCTCATTCCAGGAGCCTTTGTAGCTGGAATAGCTGATGGGTAGATAGATAACCTAGCATAGGGCAGTACATGGGATTAGGATCTTGGGTTGGAGAGTGTAGAGACCTGTTTGGAATCCTGCCCTGGATTAGGGTTGAGTTATGATTTGGAAAGGTATGGGCAGGAATCAGAGACACAGGAGGCTCCTGGAGCTGAGCACAAGTTTACAAAGGCTGGTCACAAGCATTGGGCTGGATGCCTCGTGTTGGAGAGGTTCAGCATGTACAGCTAGGGCAGCTGTGCCTCACATCTGGCCACCCAGGAGCTCTGATATATGGCCTCCATCCTACACACCCACATTCTGCAGCTCAAACAAATTCCTGAGCAGCCAAAGAATCCCTGGTGCACAGATGACCAACACCTCAGAGCAGCCAAGAGCTAGCAACAAGGGAGAGTCTCTTGTTTTCTTCTTGTGCAGAAAAACTCTCACCTGCTATCCCAGCAAAGGAGAGCAAGTCTGAGACCTGCTCACACAGGGAGGCTTACCACAGCTGAGCATGAACCAGCAAGCACACAAGATGGGACAGAGCACATGTAATACACTGCACTTTCAGCCCATTTCTATTATACCCTGGTTTGGAGAGGGAAAAAAGAAGAAAAGCGAAAAGAAAGAAGGCCAAGGTGTACATCACAGCTTTGACCACCACTCCCCAAATCGGGGTTTAAATTATGCTGTTTTGGAAACAATTCATCCAAGACACCATCATTGCTGCATTTTAGGTCCACATAAATAATAAAATAGTATCACTATACAGATACAAGAACTTTTTTTTCTCCTCATGTCTGGGGATTCAGATTCGTCTCTCTCCCTCCATGATTCCCAAGAGATATCCGAAGAGCCATACCTGGAGGAGAAGCTAACAAAACTCCATTCAGCAGCAGCAGCATTCAAGCAAGAGTCCACTTGCTCAGCTCTGTTTCACTGCAATCACTCAGCAAAAGCATGACTAAAACCCAAATTCCTGCCACCAGGCTTCTTGGTCTGTTATCTGATGAAAGACTCAGCAGATTAAAAACAGACACAGAGCTAGTTCAAGCACTTGTACTTGAAACTGATCCCATAATAGCCGAGATCCTCTTAGCCCAATTCACCAGGCTCCTTATAGCCTTGGGCACATCTGAAGGGGCCCCCAGGCCCACCACAGCAAACAAGCCAGCCTTTGCCTCCACGTAGGACAGAGGCTTCCCCAGAGCATCTGTAGCAGAACCTGCTGTAAGAGGTCTCAGCTGACCAAAAAGTAGGAATTCAAATCTCTACAGCACCAGACGTCTGGCCCTTGAGATCTTCTGACACTTCACTGTTCAGCTCACACACAAACATTGCAGAGCCTCACTCCCTGAACAGCATTTGGCTTCCTATCACAAAAACTGCTTGCCCTTTTTCTATGGGAATTAAACTGGAAAACCAAGACTACCTCTTAAACCCACATTCCACCACTTAAGCTGGAGCTTTCTCAATAGCAGGAGAAAGGTATGTTTGTGCATACCACAGAGACAGGGAGATTTGTTGTCTAAAAATCATTCAGGGGTTGGCAGCTCAAGATATCTGCTGTCCTCTAAATTAAAAAGGGCTTTAATCCTTCAGCCTAAGAATTGCCTTGATTTCTTCCTTGAATTCCTGTTTCTAATCAGATACCATTTTGGCATGGTCAAGCAACAAAACCAGAGTTCATCTTCATTGATCCCAGCACAGAAAAAGAATCCCTTGCTGTCCCAGAAGACCTGTGGTATATTCACACTATCCCACCTGAATTCTAGTGCATCTGGCAGCTACTGCAGTTATCTTTCTGAAGTAGCCTCAAAAAGCTTAGTAAGGGCTCTGTAGCAACAACCAGGCTCTGCACAGAGCTCAGCTGTGCACGGGTGAGAGCAGTATCCTCCAGGGATGTGCAGCCTGAGCAAGAAAATGGTGGGGTTTTGCTAAAACAAAGATCTGCACATTCCCACACAGTTCTCCTTGAAGTTAGGGGTATGAGGCACAAATGAACCCCATGGCCAGATTCTGGGCCAGATTCTCAGCCCTTGCTGGCAAGATTGCTTGAACTGGAAGTGTCTTTATGTTGTTACTTCTGTTATGTTGAAAGATGCTACTCTTTCCATAAAGATCCATTGCTTAAATTTCTCATACACCATCTCCTATGCTCTCCAGTGTAGCCCTAAAATAATCCCATTTTGCCTCTATTTTGTTATTTTGATGGTGTTCTGCAGCATGAGAAAAGAGAGTAGGGGGAGCAGGAACATCTAAAGGGTGTTACTCCAACTGAAATCAAGTTTTTGTCCCAGAAGACACAGGGAAAGTAAAGCATGAACTTATCTTTACCCTCAGCTCTCATGCAATGGAGCATGATGAAGAATCCACCTAGAGCACAAACTCCAATCTCTTTAATGGATCATTCTGAAGTAACCTTCCCAGGACTGACAAATGCTTCAGTGAGACAGATGGGATGGGAGTCTGCTCCCCAGGAGCTCCCACAGGGCTCAGGCAAACACAATGATCAGTGTGCTGCAAATACACTCACTGAGCAGCTAAAGCTGAGATACAACAGCCACTACAATGTTTCTACCAAGTCATGCACACCCTAGTCACAGGGTCTGCTGTGTCGCAGCAGGCAAAGTCCCAGACTGCCAGACACGAACAGATCTCCCATCACTCCTTCATACCAGCACATCCCTGGTTTCTCCCATCACTCCCTCATACCAGCACGTCCCTGCTTCAGTGTGAAGGTCCACCCACAAATCCCAGCCCACCTCCTTACAGGGCTGTAACTGCTGAGACCCCCATTTCTATGCAGCAGTAGGATGGGGCATATGCTACAGGGATCAACCAGGAGAGAACAGGAAAGCCTTCCCAGACCTCACATATGGATGCAGGACCTTCCTCATGCAGTGCAAGAACGCTGACTGTGGCAGATGTGAGGGCAGATAGTCACACATTTTACCCTGGAAGAGCAAGGGGAAAGTCTTGCTTGAATTGCTCTGTCAGCCTTACAGATTGCTTCCATTTCCCCTCGACACACGCACCTCCAGGAGGCCTCAAAAACAAGTACTCTGGCCTAGCATTGGCTGGATAATGTGGAGCTATTTAAAACTAAGAATTGTAAAAAAATATATTATGAAGCAATCCTTTGCAGACTAACACCCACAGCATTAACTTCCTGCTGCCTGCTCTCTTCGCTTGCTGCTCAGCCCAGTCTCCCCTTGGAGGCAGGGACACTCTCTGGTGCTTCAGCAATGCCCTGACCCAGGAAGGTGAGCCATTCATATCACAAGAGCTACATTCAAGCCCAGCTTCCCTCTTGCCTCTCTAGTGTAAACACATTATGAGTTGGACTTAAAATGAATCTGAACTCAAGCACTCAGGTGTCTACAACAATCTCTCCAACAGAGTACAAAATAAATAAAAGAAATACAGAATGGACAAAACACATAAGGGGAAAAAAAAAAAAACCATGGTAAGAAAGTCAGAAGTAAAGCTGCCTTTGTTCTGCCCTTAACACATAAAGTGAGATGCAAGATGTTTGCATAGAAAGATCCCATTCCTGAGGACTTAAAAACTTTCTCCTCCCTGTGTTTCTCTCATGAGACTACTCTGTTCCTCACCCATGTACCTCCTCCCAGAAGCTCTTTAAGTATTTCTCCAGCCAGCGAGACTGAACAAGAACACCACATTCACCAAGTGAGCTCCCCCCACCAGACACAAACCATGGAGCCTGAAAGGATCAGAGAGGAGAGGTTTGTTTCAGTCCAGAGACTCATTGCCAAGAGGGATTCAAGCAGCTCTTGTTAGGGGAGAAAGGGGAGACCCTAAACAAAGAGATCAGTCAGAGAAGAGGCTCCGGAAGGGAACAGCCTGGGGCTCAAGGTGATTTCTGCCAGCAGGCTATTTTGTTGATAAGGGTTACAGAGCTACTCAGTCTGCCAGACATGAGCCTGCAAATGGTAAAGCATTCCCTGTTGGCCCTGTGAAAACGCCTATACCATCTAGTTATACAATAAGCCTTAGGTTGTTTTCCTAAACCAGGCAGTTGCTGGCAAAGCTAAAATAAGCTACTGTTGTCTCACACTGCAGTAAAGCAGCCTCACACAATTTCCCTCTGCCTCCTGATACTTTCCCTCTTCCACACAGCTGCAGAGACGATACTGATGCCATCAATGCAAGATCAGGGCACTCCCAGTCCAAGCAGGGAACAACTTAAAAGAGGTTCAAACTCCAACCGCTTTGATCAGGGGAGTGGCTCCACCAGAGCCAAAATAAATGTTTGCTGATAATCCCGTGCCCTCTGTTTGCTTGTGTGGCTCCCATTTTATTAGCCTTCCTATGGTAAATTTTACAGCTGGGGTTAGCAGAGTGATAAAATGCACAGATTATATTCTTCACTGTTGCTGGTCTGCTTCTCCCCAGTTTAATGCAGCTTTACCTTGAAAAAATAAACACTTTGATCCAGGATGCTCTCCTGCCCCTTGCAAACCTTCACCTCCTTCTACTACTTGACAGTCATCTGTTCGGAGAACAATAGCCTGCTCCAGGGTGGGAGAAGAGCAAGTCACAATCAGATTTCCCTACTGAATGCTTGAGATGCTCTTTACAAGGGCACTTAAATCAGAGATCCTCCTCAATCATTGCACCACTGAGTGATTTACTCCTCCCTCCCTGCAATGTTCTGCCTGGGCTCCAACAGGCCCCTCCAGATGTTGAAATACAAATAAGTGCAGGATCCAGACCACAGAAACTTATTGGCATCCTATGATTTGATTTCTCACACCGTCATCACTGAAGCAGAAACTTCAGTGTCTACGCAATAAGTTTTGATTCAGCCCCAAACACAATACCAAAACTTTCATCTCCTCCTTCTTGATTTATTCAAGTTATGCCCCAGCTATTTCTCATTCTGAAAGCCAAGAGAGAAGCCAGCAGAAGAAAGGGGCTTGCTTTGCCTTTATTTTTCCAAGTTCAAACTCCTCAGATTGAAAACTACACTAATCTGCATCACTTAGCTGTAGACACCTTTGTTCTATCTACATAAAAATCAAAGATGAACCAATTTATTAACTGTGGCACCGCAAAAGCTGAAGAAGCTGTCAGTAGATCTCTAGTACCAACATGAAATTCCTATTGCTTTGCAGTAGGATAAGAAATTACTGTTCAGTCTTTAATGTTGAATTTTATGAATGGAAAACGGTTTTGCCCCAGAGCTTGTATTTATTATTCATAGCTTGGTTTGCTCCCTAAAAACAGGAAAGCAACATTGAATTCAAGGTCTCCCTGGATTCCTAGGGAACTACAGACCCAGATCAGGAACACACAATATTTTTCCATTCCTAACTCTTTTGTCAGCATCTCCAAGGGTAAACACATAACAAGAAGCATAAGAGTTCAGAAAAACATTGGTACCTTGTGGATCACGAGTACAAACAAACAGGCCTAGAGCCACTACTACAGCGAGCTTTGGTACTGCAATTGCAGAAGGTGGGAAGCAAATAACACTGCAGGATTCTTTCACCTCCAAGTCACTGCTGCTTGCTCACACAGTCCTCTTCTATAGCATTGTCTACAATAGCAAACTGCTCCCACTGGCCAACAAAAAAGAGCAATATGAACAAAAACCCCAAGTACAGCTAAGAAACAGACTCAAGTAGACTCTTGGGTATCTCTGGGTTTAACCACATCAGAGTATTCTGTAGGGAGAAAAAAATTAAAAAAAAAAAAAAAAAATCAATCTTAGTCCAACTGTGGTAGCAATTCAGGGAAATTTTTCAATGTTGGCTTGACTGAAATAACAGACTCTCTGTGCAGACCTTCATATAACTGCTATCAGCCTCAGTACTGAAAGGTATTTTCTCTGCTAATTTTCTGGGGTTTACCTTCCCCTTAGGATGAAACCCCAAACACAGGTGAGACAGAGCTAACAGACAAATATTAAATTTTGAAGACTTTCTGCTTGAAGTCAGGGGATGCAGCCAGATTGAGCAAAGCACTCATGTCTGGAAAGAGCAGTGGCTAAAGAATGGATTAAATGGAGGAACCTTCTAGACACAGACAGGGACCACACAGCAGAGAGGACTGGTAAGACAAAGACTCATCACGAGCTATTTGAAAGACAGTCCAAAACTCTTAAGTTGTACCTTGATAATATGGGAACTTCAGCAGCAAAACTGGCTGAAGGAATTCCTGATTGTATCAAGACACTGGACTTGCACTGTAGTTTTACTTACTTATTTTAGGCTCAGAAAATTCTCTGACCCAGCTTGTACCACAAAACACTCAGCTGGGCTGAAGGATCGAGGTCCCAGGGTGCAGCATTGCTCACATCAAAAGCACTGCTAAGGTTTCTGCATTGCCCCACCACGGTGCTGCTCAGGAGGCACTACCACACGACCAGGTTTTTCCACCACAGCGATTTCAAGATGTTCCTGCCTCCTCTCCTTTTTCAATAGTAACTACACCCACAGGAAACACCGTAGAATGAGATGAAAGAGAGGAGGATGGGGAACACCGTGAAATACAGATATAAATCCAAAGAACTTGCCAAAGTGGTACATCAGAGGGAAGATTAGAAAGCCAGTCTGCCGTATTGCATAAGTGATTACATTTTGTACCATCTAGAGAAAATAAAACCCAACACGCATGCTGTTACTGGAATGTCTGCAAAGATAAACTGTTTCCTTAGAGAGGGAAATGCTGCCTGTACCTATAAAGTCCTGCACATCTCTAAGTGCTCTTGAGACCATGTTGAAGCAGCTGATGTGCCTCAGGAAGTGCACCCTGCTAATGAAGGCTTGCCCCAACTGCACTGGGAGCCATCACAAACACAGCATCCACAGCAGAGCAGAGCACCGAGGCCCCTGGAGCTGTGCTCATGCCCGTGACACTTCAGCTGTGCACTCCCCTTCCCTCCCTCACACCCACACGATGCTCATTCTGCTCTGCTGCACACCTGCTCACAAACCACAGCAGCAGAAAGCTGCTCGCCTCTGCCTTGGGCTTTCTTCTTGGACTGGCTCTGCAGGGGTCACAGGAGCGCTGTAGCCAGGAGTGGGGAAACAAGGTGGGAGGTTAAGAGATGCCTAAACTGCTGTGGGACTGCTGCTCACATGCAGGGCAGTTCTGGATCCTGCTCAGCTTCATGGAAACTCAAGTGCAGCAGCAAAAATAACTTTGTGAGCCCAGTCCTCTAGGGAAACCAAGGTTCCCTCCAAAGCTGAGACCCCCTTCTACTGCCATCCCTAAGGGCACCTTTTCCCACAGTACTCCAAGCTACAGCTCCTCAGTCCCAGGCAAGTCTTAGCTCTCCAGCTGACCCCCTCCCCATCTCAAGGAGGAGCCCAGCCATGCCATCCTCCCATTGTCCTGGTTCAGGAGGTATTTGCAGCAGCACCCAGTGCAGTCCCAGCAGGGCTGCCTGCCTACATGCACATGCCTTGTGCAGCAGCCAAGGTCCTGAGCTGATTGGTGCTGATAGATCAGAGGCCAAGAGGATGGGACAATGGCTACCCCCTTAAACCAGGAAAATCTGGCCTGTTCTAAGCAGAAAGCTTTACAACAGTGCCGTAGAAAAGGCGGTATCATTTCAAAGTACCTTTTTGATTTTTTTGCCTTTAATTAACATGAAATTTAAATATCGGCATTTGGACAATTGATCTGACCTTACCGAAGAGAATCTGTCCTATCCTCCCCACCCTGTCACGAATCAAAACAATTTCTGTTCTGAGCCCCCCATCCCTGGGGGAGGAGGCAAGATCGGGACTTCTTTTCATCCAATGCAACAAAAAACCCCAAACCAAAACAAACCAAAAAAATGGAGATGTTTGCATGAAGTGGAAAAATCCTTTTTGGGCCAGCCTTTGCACACCAAAGACTGTTCCTGGCTGCTGCACTGACCAGCCCTAAAGCTGCAGCAGATTTTTGCAGCCCCGCAGCGTCCATCGCTTGGCGAGAAATCCGCCTGTGGGACTCCACGGCTGCTGCTGGTGACGAGTAGGTGTGGGACACGTCAGTGGAAGCTGGGACACCCCTCCCTGCCAGGGCCAGCCAGGAGGTGGCACTGTTAAACTGCTGAGCCTTCCCACTACACTGGATTTGTGTCGGGACTTTTTTTTCCGCTCCTACCTCCCCCCAGTAATCTTTTTTCCTGCCTTGAGGATGGCGATACACCACAGCAAAAACTCGGCAGAAAAAAAAAAAAAAAGCTCGTTAAACAGGCGATGGCTTTATGATTTCACGACTGTTTCCCTCTCGCATAAAGGGCTGGCCGGCTGAGAGGAAGAGGTTTACTCGGTGTAAGGTGATGTTATACAACTTTCTCCCTCCAGCAAGTGCCGGAACTGTTCTGGTTTTAACCCTCTGACACCTTGACCCAGCCCATTCAAAGTCCCTTTTTTAATTTCTTTTAAGCGGCCTACACCCTTAACGCACAGCAATGCAGAACACCTCCCGAGCTGTGACCCAGCAGGCAAACAACAAAAGCGCTTTATCTCGAGGGACGCGTTATCGCCCAACTCCCGCTCCCTGCGCAAACATCGGCAGCGGCCGGGGACAGCCAGGCTCCTCTGCCCACTGCCCGGGCTGCTGGACAGTGAAACAGCACTGACCTGCCCCTCTCAGCAGTTTGTACCACGATTTGCTGAGCTGGGGGGACAGTCTTTCTCATAGGACTCAACAAGTCCCTAATCCCCAGGGAGGAGGCAGCGATGCCGCGAGGTTTTCCAGAATGCGTGTCGGCACTTTCATGTCCCAGCAAGGCCCCACGGGAGCATGGCTTGTTCACTGAAGGGAGGTGGCTGAACAAGCTGCTGCAGTTCACAGCAGTGCTTTGACACTCTGTGAATCTGTAATAAAGTTCCAAGTGGGAAAAACATTGTCAAAACATCCTGAAATTGTCTCTACTCACACTTTGATAAGGCAGACACCAGCTTTCTTCATAAACACACATCCCCCCCATCAGCAACACTCACTACAGTGCAAAGCCCCATCACCCAGGAATTATTGATAGTTCTGCAATTATTTCATCATCTGTTTTTAAGAGAAAGATGACAGTGAGAACATATTCGCTGGATTTTTACTTCTCAAACTTGTTTAGCAGCAGTGGAAGCAACAGGTGGGAAGTAACCAGCCAGCTGTGACCTGCTAGCTCTCCCTAAGCTGCATCTGGCTGTGGTTGGAGGGAAATCAGTGGTCGGAGGCACAGCATGGGAACTGCTCACCTACACCATTTCTACTTTCAGGGCTTCAGAGAGTTCACGAATGAGTGCTGCTCCCTTGAGTAAGGAGGTCCTCAACTGCTCAGCCCGCCTTTTTCAAGTAACAGCCCACATGAGTCATAGCAAAGATTGCAGTGCCTGTGTCTTTTTTTAGTGAGTTAAAAGTTCTCATGGCCACTTTTTTCCTCCCTGAAACTTGGCCCTTCTCTACCAGAACTGCAGAAACTACCAGCAAATAAGGCTCTGCGGGCTAGGTACACTGGGACAGCAGTGCCCCAATTGCTGGCTAGACAGGCCACAGGTTCTTCTTGCCCATGAGTACTGCACACCTCACCTTTCCTGAACATCACACGTCACACACAGGTGGAAGAGCCAACCTGGGTACGTGAAGACAGCTCAACACCTCTCAGAAACACTGCCTTTGTTGTAGGCACTCAGACAAGCCTGTGCCCACCCTGCTTTCCACCAAGGCCATCAGAAGGATGATCCCGAGCTGGTGGTACCAGAGAAAATCATTTTCCAAGAGCTCCTGGAATTCATGATAGAAACTACCCACAAGCACTGATTTTTCTGGAAACCAAGCCAATTGCCAGCTTTCCTGAGGGCCTGGCAGCCTCTCCTCTCCCACTGAGAGAGCTCACACCTGGCCTCCTGATACAGAAAAGACCATCATGAAACACAGATGGGGCTGCAGTGCCTCAGCTGCAAGAGCACTGCCAGGACCAGCATTTAAGAGCAGCCCACTGCCTGCTTTGAAGGGCTTTCTAAACAGGCAATAAGGACCAAGCCACAAGCCTTAGAAATTGCCCCACTGGGACCTTACTTGTCAGAGCAAATCTAGTGTCATACACCAACACAGTCCAAGTGCCTTGAAAATAGAAAGTTTCCAGTTAGACAATCATCTTGATTTTTATCAAAGCCACTTTTCTAGGACTTTACCACATGAGGAGATATTTATCACTGAAGTGTTAGTGGCTTAAGTACCATTTGTGTCCATAGTAAGAGATTATTTCAGCCTACATTGACTAGACAAAGCTTCCTCCTCAGAACGAGAGCAACACTAACCCCAGCACAGTACCAGTGTTACCCCTTCTGACCTCAGCAGCCAGCCAAAAATGTAGGGAGTGGTAAGTTTCCATTACAAGCAGATTTGGTAGCTGAATGAGGTGTTCCCTCCATTCCTTGCAAAGAATGCACAAATTCCTTTTTTTCTCCCCCCCCACGATGAACACAGGAGAGATCAAACAAGCGATGTATTTGCTCACATTCTCATGTCACCTTTCGAAATTCATTTAAACTCTGTTTAAAAGCCTCTTCAAACTTTGACAGTGGCCCCGGCTATTCCTGCTGCAGGACTCAAGGACACCGCCAGTTGTGGGCCACTGACCCTTTCTGTGCCAGAAATTACTGCCCTGCAGAATGGACAGCTGAGCACAGCACACATTGCTCCCAAGCCACCTCCAGTAACAGGCTGGTGTGCTAACAAACCTGACAATACCAGGCATTAATAGATCAGCTCAGCCCCTGCAGCAGATACACAGCCCCTTCATTAACAGCTTCAGCTGCCAACACAAGACTCAGCAGGTTTTGTTTCCTGAGAATCAGCATCAGATCACTGGCTCTTACATCCTTACAAACCCGTGTCTGCAGCTGAGCCTCTCCCTCAGCCCAGCACGACCATCCCTGCCATCCCACTGCAAGCTGATCCTACTGCAGGGGGAAAAAAAAGGGAGAGAAAAAGGGAAGGACTCAGAGGAAAAGGAAAAGATGGTGGGGGGGGGAGTAGTTTAAAAAAGGAGAAAAAAAAGAAAAATAAAAAAAGCAAAAAAAGGGAGGGAAAAGGAAAAAAAAGAAGTTTGGGGGAAGATGAAGAATACTAGGTTTGTGTCTCCTTAGGCATCTCACTTCACAATCAGGAAGAAGGATCAGAGGAAAGGGGAGAGCTGGAAAGTGTGTTCCATAGCAGCTGGCCATTAGGACAGACTTCCTTGATCATTACAAGAACGCCATCATTTTTCCCTCCTCAGTCCTTTCACACTTGAAAAGTCAATAGCCAGCTGAAGCCCCTGCTGCCCATCGTGTGTGAGGGAGGGGTTCCAGCATTTCCACCTTCAGGNGCAGCTGGGTGGGTGGGTGGGTGTAGCAGTGTGTGCAGATTCTCCCTCCACCACCAGTTTCAGTGAGGTTTAGTCTGTTTGCAGTTTGACCTCAGTCTATTCGTGTCTGCAGCAGCCCTTGCTGAAATTGATAGAAAAGATCCCTGATTAAGGTGGGAACTAAATTCCTTCTCTTTCCAAGCAGTCTTGAAGTATTTCTTTCTGCTTTTTAACACTGCTGCATCCTTCATGCAAGGAGAAGACTGAAATGGCCCTTTCTACTTCTACTCACTTTCACCAAAGTGAAAATAGGGCAGGATGAGCCTGATCTGAAAATTGTACTCCAACCTGTGTTGCCCCAAATAAGGCCAAGAGATGTTTTCAAGAGGTTTAATTCTGCCTTGTTTCATTGGGATTTTAAGGCTGCTCACAAAAGTATCATTATGAAACTGGGTTTCTGGTCTTTTACAGGGTAGACCCTTGTGGCTTGAGAAATACTTGATCTTTTCCCATGAAGGGGAGAAATTAGGTGTGCTTCCTTTCAGGTATGGGATGGGTTTTTTCCCCCCATCCCAGCTCTAGGAATACAAAATAAACACGGCCTTATCTGGTTTTGCAGAGATCAATATGTTTTCAAGGCTGAGTACCATGTGCACTCATGACTTTTGGGAAAAAGAAGAGTACTGAATGCTTAGGAAAGGATTGCTTCGAAACACTTCTGAACACTTGGGCACTAAAAGTACTTACTGCCTTAGTTTCTTCATTACCACGATGCCTTTTAGGCTGGTCAAAGCCTCTGTGTTAAGATACAATAATAAGAACTTATTTAGTGCATTTTAACCAAAAAGGAAACTCTCTCTTCTTTTTTTCCTGTGTTACAGAACTTTTTAAAAAAAAATTTAATCATGCTTGCTCTCACACTACACTAACAGCTGACTCAGAAGACCCTGAACTATTTTGCCTGTTGACTGGCCTCAGTAAAGGAAAAAGCAAACAGCTACATTATGAAGAGTCTGTTAGATACCCAGATTATTGTCATTTTAAGTGCCAGTGTTGCTAATAAAAACACAAAAGTGATAGGCCCATGAATACTCCCTAAAGTAATGTTCAATATTCCAGAGCCTGAAATCCATGACACAGTAATTATTATCTCTGTTTTGTTTCCAGGACAAGCTGAAGCCAGTAGCACAGCTGGGAATCTCCTACACTTCCAGACTGCCAGCACAGCATCCCCACTAGAAACCAACTGTCCCTTTCCTGTCTCTGGATCCTCAAGCAAGAGGCTGCCCCAAGAGAAAGCAAAGAGCCAGCCCATGACTCACCTGCTCCCAGACTAGTTTCATCCATCTCTCTCCTCCAGCAGGGAGGGAGAGGGGCTGTGCCAGCTCCCCACCCGCACAGGCTGGGGCAGTGCGAGACCTCAAAGCTTTGTGAGTGCACAGGGGTGGTTCAGCTGCAGCCGGGGTCAGCCACAGGCGCGGTGTCAGGGGCTGTGCCAGCAAACACCAGCGCCTTTCCCAATCCCCGCTGAAGCGGACAGCACCAGGTGTGCTGCTGAACCAGACCGGGCACGGCTCTCACCCATTACAGCCCGTCTCCAAGATCCTTCACCTTGAGTCAGCCGCTGGCAGGGCTCCCAGGGAGGCAGTCTGCTTTGCATCTTCCATCCCAAGGCAGCCCTCGCAGTCGGGAGAGGATGGGCACACAGTGCAGACACCTTCTGTTCTAGGACAGTGTTACAAATCCTTTTGGCTAATGTACCCTTCTATAGGAGGGAGTAAACAGTGTCCAGAAGCCATTGAATCGAAACAGGGTTTGAACTGCTGGGATAAACATGCACCAACCCATACAAATGCAATTCTATGAGCTGACAACCAGTTTTTATCTGGTTAGCACTGCACTCATCAATTAATTACAGACCAGTAAGTTCACACCATGGTTTTCCTGTGATTTAGTCAAGTCAATTTTCCAAAACACTTTTAACTAACCCAGTCACAACCGAATATGTAGAAACATATTTCATGATCAGGGACAGCAGAGCACAGTCAGGATTCTCAGGCACACAGCACACGTAAACACAGCCCTTTCAAATGCATTACAGAAACTTGCTGGGGCTGCTTACACTACCCATGCCCATCCCAACCCTCTTGCAGGGGCTGCTGCACTCCCCAGTGATGCTGGGGGAAAGGGGTACATGCCTGGGTCTTATTTGCCTTATGCTAGAAAGGGTAACATTAAGTCTAAACTGCTGAGGAAGGTTTGTGTGCAGCCCCCAGCCTGCAAAAGGAAGGTAACAAACAGCTGAGGAGCAGTAGCATCTTAAACAGCTGCAGCTGTTTCCCCAGTGAACATGATTCAGAGCCACAGTGTTCAAGAGCTGAAGCTCAGAACATAGCAACAATTCTTGCAAAATATTTTGCTTCTTGTCTTCTTTTTTTTTTTTGTCTTCTCCCCCACACAGCTTTTTAACCTCTTGGTGCCTATGCTGAGTCCCTCCCAAAAATAGGTTTCAGGGTGGAACATACTTGCCACTTGATCCATGGCTTGCTAAATTTAGCCAAACACAGACTGCCTGTATAAGATGGTTCTCTTGAAATGTCAGTAGCCACAAGTAAAGTTGCCAATGTCATCCAGGAAGTGGGACACCACGGCAGTTATATTTTTTACTTAAAATAATAATAAAAAGAAACTTTCATACTCTGTGGAGATGCAACCATAAATTTGATTCCAAAAAGTAGAGAGTAAAGAAAAAACAGACTTCAACAATGCAGCACTTGAGCCAAAGAGAACCTTTGTTTTAACATATGTAGAAGAGATTAACTCTTTGTATTTGACTAGAATCACTAAAAGCTGAAAAAGAGAACAACCCATCTCAGCTGGCTTTTGGCATTACAGAGGTAAAGTAGAAAGGAAGGAAGGACTTGGAAGGAAAAGAAGAATGCACCAACATAACACACAGTTCCACCTTCTTAAGTTATCAGGTGTTCGATGTCAACATCTAACTTTATAAATACAAATTACAAAACTTTATTTAAAAAATTACAAATAGCCAACTGGTCCTCCATTCAACAAGGCACCATGATCCATGAAAACAGTTTTCCCAGGAGAAACATGGAAAACTTAGCAGGGGTGACACCACAGGCTGCTAAAGAGCCTTTCTTTTGCAGTCCCTAGGCAGCTGTTTCTCCCTGTGCTCCTTGCAGCATCTCAAAGAGCCAAGTTCTGACAGTCAGCATCAGCCTAGGTGTAAGTATTCCCAAAGAAGCTTTTAAAAATATATATGTATAAAAAAGGATGATTATCTATGAACTTAAGCCCATGTTTAAAGAATTAAAAATAAACAACACACTTCTTTAAAAATTATCTGGCAACAGCACCTTTAGAACCAGAGAAGCTCCTGTAGATGGAGTATCAGATCAGTTTATCTCTCCACAAAGGAGAAGGCAGGAACCTGAAGTAGGAATAATGCTTCCAGCCACCTCTTCTCCCACTTCCATCCTTCCTAAAGGGAAAGTAAGAACAGCTAGTGAGACCAAGTCAGTCAGGGGTCAGTCCTTAAGGGAAGGGAGTGCTGAATGAACTCCATCAGCTGCACTTTGCAAATTCCTCCCTGCATCCACAGACAACCCTGCCTAGGCTCTGTTAGATCTGTTAGAGCTTGGAAATGACCCCAGTGGTAAATAAGCTCCTCTCTATCCGCATGTAAGACCAATCACCTGCTATACATTCAGAAACATGAACCATTTGCTGGGAGCTCAGCTCAGCTCAGGGGAGGAGGAATATAACCATGGGTGCAATTAAGAACTTGTTAGCATGCAAAATCATCATGGTTCACACCCAAAGCCTATAGAAAAGCGAAGCAAAAGCAGAGCTCGGCTGGCCCAGAGCTGCTGATGTTCCCATTCCAGGATGTACAAACAAATGAGGGCCTAAAACCTGGACGAGGTTAGGAAGCATGTCTGAATGTGGGGCTCTGAGACAAGGCTGGGGTATGGGTACACCTGGGCTCAAGAACTGTCTTGTTGTGTTGGCAGAAGTGATGTCTCATATGCCAGTCAGTAAAATGTGATATTACACTCTCCTGGCAAACTGAGACTCTAGACTTTAAGATGCCTTTGAGGAATAACCTGTTGCATCTGAAATTTAGCTAACTGTCTGAGCAACACAGAGCTATTTTCAAGATGAAGATGCCTGAACTTATCCTCCCAGAGACTGTGGCAAAGGAATGAGAGATTAACTGTGAAAAATGTATGCATATGGAGAAATAGAGATGTTATTCAATATCATGCAATATTTTCCCATTTGAAGAGCTGCCTGACTCTTCAGATAGATAAGCTTCTGGCTGTGTTTGGATGGTTGTGGGAAGGGATAATGCAGGGTTTCAGACATCTGTGGGACAAGAAAGTGTTCACTATGCAACCAGTGGTAGAGATGCTGCAGTGTTTTGTCATCAGTACTTTGCAGAACTCCCCATAAACTGTTGACCTACTTGCCCAAAGTCACAGGTGATTATCTTCATATCCAATATAAATTTGTAAGATGTGGGTGTCACTGATACTGAGACAGTGTAACTTGCATCCTTTCTGGCATTCAGAGACCAGTAAAATAATCCTAACTATGTGCAGAGAATGATTATGGCAGGAAAAAGGGGAAGATGCATGATTAAAGCCGGTGGGTGGAGCCAACAGCATCAAAATTGTGCTGATTCATCTTCCCCATATTTTATATTTTAAACTTAAGCTCTTTTCCTCCCTCCGCTGGATATCTCTAGGGTCAACTGAAGATCCAGCAGGTATATAGTTTCACAGTCCCCAAAGCAGCAACATAAAAGCATTCACCTTTTTTTCAGCTTGCATAGAAATTTTGCAGTCCTGATGACTGCGGCACAAATCAGAAAACTCAACAGAGTCCCTTGGAGATGTTCACCAGCATAAAAGCTGCAAGCTAAAAGGGAAGCAGGGCCTTTATGCTTAATTAATTCTTATTTAATTCTAATATCTAGCAATCAGTTGGATGAAAATCTCTCTTCGTTTAACATTCAACAGCTGCTGTTCTATTAATGCCTCCATAAGCTACTAATCTGGGTTCCCCAAGGAAGACCTCCAGCAAGAAAACTCAGAAAGAAATATCAGATCTTAAAAACTGCAGGTCTTTTTTTCTGTAAGAGGTGGGAGGGAGGGATGGAGCAGAGGGTTCAGAAGCACTTTCCAGAGTTTTCAGAGGCTTTGCACAGTTGCACACTCTCTTTAGTTTCAGAATTCCTGGCTGGGAGTTTTCACAGCCAACTGCAGCTACAAGCTGTGCAGATGTAAAAACCCCCCAACCAGCATGAGGAGGGTAAGTCCAGCAGGGAAGGGCAGGGCATAGTCTGAGCAGATACTGTCAGATTTGTACACCTGAAAACTTCCGACCATAAGAAACAGACCTGAAACATCATTCTGGGCCAGAGCTCCTCTGGGTGCTAATAGTTTGAGAACCTGAGGCAGAGCCTTTGACTGCAAAGGCTCTTCCTGTTTGTGGTGTAAATGTCACTGTCTGTTAAGAAGAGAGAGAACTGCCTAAGCCATGGCCGCATCACTCAGGTTACACTACTGTCTTGGCCAGCAGTGGCGTAAAACAACCATCATTTAGTCCAGTGCAAATGTTATTCTCATTAAGCTTGTGCCAAGTGATTTGCTAGTTCAGCTAATCTGAATTGGCTGTGGGTACCCAAATGCCAAATAAGCACTTTCCCCTCTTTAATTATAGTCTTTATGTTTCATGATTTAGGTTGCTCCTGTCATTGTTTGCAAGGAGGATGGGGTTGCATAACAGTGCGTAACACGATACAGCTGCAGATGGGGCTGCTCAACCAGCACAAGCCCAAATAGAGAACAGCTTCTTCTGTTAACCAGCAGCTGAACAACAGCAGGGAAATCTCACTCATCCCTTTTCCACTGGTAGGGGAAAGGGAAGGCCTCTGTTTATGTCCAGCTCATTACAGCCACCAGCATATCAGTGAGATTCAACAAAATTCTCTCTGATGAGTTCTGCCTGGAAGAGGAACCCAAACTGGTTCTGTGTGGAGAGTTGCTTTTGATGACAACTTTGCCATCTTTATTTGAAGAAAATGGGAAAGTCACTCCAACAATTTCACTTTTCACTCACCAAGCGTCAAACCTAGTAGGTCTCCCTCAGGCAAAAATCCAGCCTGTGTCAGCAGGACTGTTGGGTTTGTCTGTTTTGTTTTGTTTTGTTTTGTTTTGTTTTGTTTTGTTTTGTTTTGTTTTGTTTTGTTTTGTTTTGTTTTGTTTTGTTTTGTTTTGTTTCGTACAAGGCCTGTAGGATCCAGTCGAGCAACTCTTCAGCCATCATGTTCGGGTCTAGGATTAGGCCATACTTGACCAGATCCTTGTACTTCTGAGGGAAATTCTGTGGGAAGAGGGGACAGTGTCACTTTACACTTTTCTGTGGCCTATGGGAGGATCTGAGATCAGAGCCTGGGACCAAATTTTTTTCTTGCATTCTTCAACGTAGTCCCTCTGAAGTCACTGTGACCAGATAAGCTATGGAGCATAGCACAGCCTTATGTGGACGCTTGGACTGAGCGACTTATTTTTAGCTCAAAGCTCTACCTTAAGGGTTGTCTGTTTTAACAATCCAGAATAGCCCTTGCTGGTACCTAAGAAAATAAATGAGTTTAAAATCATACAACTGCTTTGGAGTGTTGCAGATGCATGTGGATGTTCATGTTCGTTTGTAAGGCACCTTGCATCCCAATATTTTAACAAAGGAAGCCACACAGATGCTGCCATTTTATAAATCAGTGCAGCTTCTGAGGTAAAAACTACACTGCAACTTACTGGTTTCACTGTTCTACCCAAAATAGAAATTTTAAGTATGTTCATTGTGATTCTAGAATATGAGAATATGAGGTGTAGGATTTGTCAAATGAAATGAACAGCTGCACATGCTCTTTGCTCTGCAGACACAGACTGAGGAATTTAGAAGCTGATGAGTGCTACTAGATATAGAAAGACCACCTGAAAACCCCATGGGTGCAAATGCTCAGCAACAGAGATGTGACCTAGAAATCCTTTCCACACATGGCTCCTAGTTCAGTGTGTTGCACTGACCTATAATGGCAGCTCAGGAAAAGCAACCCGTGTAACAAAGCAGTTTTTTAACTTGGTGCATGCCCAAACCTGATCCAAGCACATCCCATAGCACTTTGGCTACTGAGTGCGGATTGCTATTAAACAGACTGCTGCCTACATTAGTCAGGAACATTGCTTACTAAGTATGTTCAGACTTCTGGTTGCCTTGCACCAGCCTATTATCTGATCTTAAAAAGCTACCCGGCATTCCCCTGCTGGTGAAGGCACTGCAGATGGCTACGTGTCAGAACTGCAGCCATCTGCAGATCAGGTTGGTCTGCAGCTCATCATTCGCAGTTCAGGCAGCGAGAGAGGAGATGGAGAGCACAACAAAAGCATCCAAAACACGGCCAGCTAAACATGACTTCTATGCCAGTTCAATTTCCTTGGGACTTTCCCAGCATTCTTACCCCAACTGTTTGCAGCAGTGTTAAGATTCAAGATTTCTTTTTCTGGCCCAGGCATCCTAATAGTTCTTCAGCCTGGCTGCAAAACTGTATAAACAAGGATGAAATTCTGGCCCATGCAAATCATGGCAAAACTCCCACTGATCTGAATGAAGCCAGGCTTTCTCCCCACCACCCCCCTCCACCTTCCAAAATGTATGAACCCAGATCTAAAATACATTTTATAAATAGAACACTAAAACTGTACTTTCCAGGCTGAATAGAAGAGGGAATATCAAAGACTGTAGCCTTGCTGTTTTCATTAAACTTTCACTGGGGCTTGTTAACTGTGGTGGAACAACAGTTGTGATCCTGTGTTCTCACCGAGATTGTTATCAAAATTAGCAAAAGTAGTTAAGTCAAAAGAGAGAGAAAGCTGTGAACAAAGTCAGGCCCCAGCTCCTGGAACTTTCTTCCAAATGTTCTCAGAGTGCCTGTTTGTCTGCTTAACTGCAATTCATCTTTCATCCTCCCCTGTTGCTTATGGACTCCAGTCCTCAGTAGGATGCTAGATTCCTTGGCAAAGAGATGCAGGCTGTGTCGGTACCATTCTTCAAACTTCACTGATCATTAACTCGTCTGCAAAATTCCTTCCAGATATCTTACTGCTTCCCCTGTGCTGCTCCAATACATCAGCATACCTCCAGACAGTCTTAAAAATTTTGGTTCTGGGGGAAAAAACAGAACTCCACAACACTCAATGAGCACCAGGCTTTTCAGGGAGCCTATGTTGATTCAGGGAATGCTCCCAAGGGAACAACATGCTGTACCTTGCCCACTGATAAGCAGCAGCAAGCCATTCAGCAGGGAACTGCATGGTCCCACTTCCCAAGAAATGTAATCCCTCTAAGTCAACAAGGCAGGCAGGGCACCGATAATTTTCTCTGAACAGAGCAGACATTATTACATGTCTGCTAGTGAGCGAGTAGAAGTTGACACTATGTGTCTTCATTACCACAGAAAAACTTTTCACAAATAGAGCTGTCTGAACTCTCTCCAAGTGTTTGGGCAAGCCCAGAGCAGTCTCTCTCTGACCAGGTCGCCTGTGGTCTGCAGAAAGCTGATGGAGTTCAAGGGCTACGCTGTTGCTATTCTTTGTCCACCCTCTAAATCACATCTAAAGCTGTTAGGAAAGGCAAGTACTTCCCTAACAGGAATCAAAGCAGGATGGGATGTGGCAGAAGCAAGCAGCAAATGATGGGGTTTGCACCGAGTGCAGGGAAGAGGCACATTAAACCATGAAGAGTAGTGAAGAGATATCGCCACACTTTCTCTCCAGAGATTTGTCCCATGCTATAAAAACACTGTAAAAAGTTCTGAGCTAAGCAGATTTCTTTCACTGAGTGCACAAAACCCGTGCTGTCCCAAGGCTCGCAGGGACCGACAGCCATTAGAGGGCAGCAGGTATCTAACACATGCCTTGATGGATCCCTTTCTGATACAGGATGTCCCAGCCTGCAGAACTCACTGGGCAAAACAAGAGAAAAGGTATTAACTTTAAAAAAAAAAAATCTCCTTAAAGAAGCATTGTCAGCCAAGCACCTACCCACAGGCAGTACAGCCACATGCCATCCTATGCCAGGAATAAAGGTGTTGTAATGTCTCATCCTGAATGAGCCATCCACCATCCTACCCAGCTATTATCCTGGAGATATAAGAAAGAATTGCATTTCTGGCAAACATCCTGACTTAACAGCTGAATGGAAGTCTGGAGTGAAATATTCATCCCATAGGCTGTCCTCAGCTTCCAGCAATGAAAATAGAAAGGGGAGGAGGGGGAAAACCCTGAAACACTTGAGCTGGGATACTTGTGACTTGAGCTGAGAGACTTGTGACTGTGATGCTATTTGTTTTGCAAGGAGCAATAAAAGTTGACCCTGCCACAGAGGTACAATCTCCATTGCTTTATGTCACCTGGTCCTCAGGTGAGTGGCCTGGCCACTGAAGGCGGAGTGTGCTCAGAGCACTCTACCAGCAGAGCATCCTGAGAGCAAGCAGCAGCATCTGCCTGAGGAGAGGCAGGGCTCTGCCCCTTGCTGAGCATGCTTCAGCAGGAGGCACAGTTTCACTGGCAGCTCCTTCCATCCCACTGATCCAAAGGTGAAGCCTCTCAGCAAGCATATGGCGTACAGTGGCAATAAAACCAGCCTGGCAAGCCAGCAGCCACTCCGCTCCCATCACTGAGAGCAACTCACTCATCTGCTCGCATTGCCAACACTGAGGCAGCAAGGGCTTAAGCCCAAGTCAGAGACTTGAAGCACAACATGATGCCAGTGATTTCAAGTGACAGACACACCCAGAGAACTCCTCAGCCATGGACTCACTCCAGCAGCCAGCCACGCACAGGCACAAAATGTCTGCAGGCCCCTGGGGATGCCCTGAGCTACTGCAGCACCACCCTGGGGAGCCGACTGCACTCCTGGGCCCCAGCCCCACAGCCAGCAGCCAGCCAGGGAACTGCCTCCTTACATACCCCAAGAATACCCTGGTTTCAACAGGAGAAACCTCTCCTCCCCTGGCCACGAAACAAAATGGGTGCCCTGTCTCAGTGGTGCTTCCCTGCTCTCCAGGCAGGCAAACTGAGACTACTACGGCTGCTGTAACCTGCAGGCTGGTGAGAGCCCTGCGCAGAGATCAGGACAGCCCTGCCAGCAGGGCTAACATGGCTCCTGGGGGTCTGCCCACGACTGTGCCAGCCCCAGGCGTCTCCCGTAGGGCAGGGCTGTGGGGAGCTGGAGACAGGCCCTGCTGCCACATTGTTTGGGCCAGAGCTGGTGCCCTGGGGCCGGACATGGGCTCTGGGCTGTGAGGGAGGCCTGGTCGGCCAGGCAGGACCCCAGAGCTGGCGCTGCCCCCAGGGTCCGAGCAGGGGGGAGCTTTGGATCTGCTGGGCCTCCTGCCCAGCATGGCATCAAACAGGCTTGGGCAGATGTCTCCTGCAGGACCTGGCAGGCCCATGGCTGCTGTGCCCAGCCAGCTTGCACAGGCAGTGACAGCCATGCACCCTTCCTGCGAGCTGCCCGAGCCCCCTGCCCTCAGCCTGCCAGCAGCAATGCCCGACATCGACCTCACTTCCCATCTCGGTTTCTGCATGCCAGGTTTATGATGGCCATTTGCTTTTGTGTCAGCATTGTCCTTTAACTGAAATAGCTCCTCTTCCTCCTTAGCATTAACCTCCAGGATGTATTTATAGAGAGCGATCATATCCCTCTCTCAGCCTTTGTGGTGCTGGACTAAATAAGCCAAGCTCTTTTAGTCTACTTTTATAACCTCAGCTCTCCAACACCCTAATCCTCCCGCTGCCTTTCTTTGCACCTGTTCCAGCATGAATCAATCTTTTTGAACATGAATGACCATAACTGCCCCTCATTGTGCACATGGCATGTCACATTGCTTTCTACAACAGATTTAGTATTTTCCTCTCTTGAGCACCGGAGTTCTGCATCAGGCAGCTGGGGACCTCGCCTGCCTTCCTTCCTCATGGATGCAGAGTCATCCTGAATAACAAACTAAGTTCTGAGAAGACCACGATATGCTGGGGCAAAATACCGCTGGGTAACAATGATATGGAAAAGCACATGATATAAACTGAGGAGCATCATATTTTAACAACTGGAAAAAAATATTTTGGAGCAATGCTGTGGACAAGATTTTTATAAGTTCAGGCGAAGGAAAAATCCAAAACTCTTTTTCTGTGACAGTCTTACACTTAAAAAACCTATCGAGTTTAATATGGAACAAAACATGGTGAAAGGGCTGCGTGGAAAAGGACTGTCATAAAAGGCATTCACAGGTGGTAATATTATCCTTACAACAGAAGAACTAACCAAGTAAAATGTGTCCTATATAGAGCAAATTATGGCCACTGTCCCACATGTCTTTTGCAGCATCTCTGAGTGCCTGTGTTACTGTTCCTGTGTGGCTGCTGTGCTCCTTTATCCTCCAGCATCCCTTTTGGCGCCCATGACAATCAATCCCACTATTTCTATCTTTAATCCTTCCACACTCTGACTGGTGAAAGGAGACATTTTGATCTCTGTATGTGCAAGATTCTGAAAATCCATTACTTAGAGCAACTCCAGGGCTTTTCTGTACTCCAGTCTTCTGTGGTGACCAGCTAGGGATCCCAGTCACAGCTCAGACACACCACACTGGAGCCCGTATCACATCTGACCACACAGCTCCATTCCTTTCTGAGCCCCCCAAACACCAGATGCCTGTACTGATAAAGGAGGATGACCGTTCCATGTGCTTTCAGCTGCTGTCTTTATGCTATCCATCAGGATGTTTTCAAAGTCATGCAACACATGGACCCTGCTCTCCAGCAGTGCTGGGGAGGAAATGGGGCAAGGGAACTTCTGCCCAGCCTCCTGGAGACCTCCCCACACCAGGAAATGGTCTTAGTGCCACCAAAAACATTTAAAGGTAAAGCAAAAAGCCACAAATCTTCAGGCTCTTCAATTGACTAATCAACCCTTGTGTTTCACTTCTCCTATTTGTTTTCTGTGCTAGATGGGCCTCCTCCGTGTACAGAAGGTGACCCCGGGGAGCGGGTGCTGACCTCCCGAGGGGAAGGCGGTGTTCTGCCGTGTGGTCATCCGTGCCCAACAAACTCTGCTGCTGGGCACTAGGGGCCACTCTCAGAGCTGCTGAGCGCGGCCAGCAGCTGTGTCCTGTCACTGTCCTCCCCTCCCGCCCCTGCCTGCTGCCCTGCTCACTGGAGCTTAGCTGGGAACCGGAGGGGAGAGCTAGGAGGGAGGCAGAGACAACTGGCAGGGATGAGGAGTCGGGCTGGTACTGGCTGGGAGCGGTGGGAGGGGGAAAAGGAGATGAGCTGAGCCTGGGAGAGGAAGAAGAAAAACATGCTGCTGCAAGTCATTCCCCCGTGGAGTCTGAAGAGAAGAAAGCTGATTGCTGGCAGAGAAGATTAGGAAGCCCTTCCTTGCTCATGCCAGCCCATCCCTGCGAAAAGCTGCCACTTGGGTCCTACCGCAGGACTTGGTGTCAGAGCACAGAGCTGGACCAGAATGTGGGGACAGAGGGGCCTCCAGCTTGCTTGAAAGAGATGGGGCACAAGCTCCATACACCCAGGATTCATCTTGCCCCAGATTCCAGCTGGAGGTAGCACCCCTTGAGCCTTGCATCACCCCACAGCTTCCTCAGAGAGGGAAGACCAGTAAGGGAGATAAGGGCAGAAGAGGAGGAGGTGCTGGGGAAGGCAGAGAGCAAGTGAGGCCAAGACAGACCCTTGCCCCTGGAGAATCCCAGCAGACAATTCTGAGATGCTCTCCCCTTAATATAGCACCATCTGCCCAGCTATTTTCTCCTCTGGCTCGCGCTCAGGGATCTCCACATTGCAATCAGTGTGTCTGGCATACTTGAGCTAGCTGCAGCCCAGCGGGGTCAGGCAGGGAGCGATCGCAGCAGGGACACAGCAGCCAGCCCTTCAGCCCAGTCTCACAAAGACAGCCAGTTCTCCAGGCCCCTGAACTGGTTTTTGCTGGAGGCCGTGCTGCTCCCTCCCCTGCTTTGACCTGCACTGACTAGATCAGCCAGCATGTGCTGCCTTGCAACGATTTCAGAGCAGCCCGGTCCCTGGGGGAGCATGGCTCCGTGCAGCAGGGGCTGGTATGCTGGATAAAGAAGGAGAACAGGTACACCTGGGCACTGGTCTGAGAAACAGTTTGGCAGGTCTCATGATTTTGCCACAAGTCACGTTAGTCCATATTTTTGCATCACACCTCAGAGACAAGAGCTTCATTCTTCAACACAAACCTGACCTTGCATAAGAAGCTAGTAAGAATACCACTTTTGTACTCACTGCTTGTTTACTTCTCTGAGCCTTGCAGTTTGGAAGGTAAATTCATTTTTCTCTGGTTCAGGATGGTGGTAAAAGGAATTTTAAGAGACAACACATCTGTTCTCAAAGGGTGTGCTTGCTTACCTCTTTTTCCATCTTTTTGTGTTTTTTATCTACACAGGCTTTGTGGTCTCTGATGCAGGACCAGGGCTTCACCCAATTCCATTTTTCAGAGAGTTTGGGCTGCCATGCAAATAATAATCACAACCATTTATATGGCTGAGCAAAAGCCTTATTTTTTCTTTTCCCTGAAATGGGTGTGACACAGGGACAAACTGGGCAAAGTTTGCGAAACATTTTGTACTGTATACTGATTGCTCCATCTTTTAGACCAAGTTCAGGCTCCCAAGAAGAGAGGGAATTTGCCAGGGAAGATCCAACAAGGACCAGTGACTCGCCTGGCACAGTAGAGGCCTGTGCTTTCCCTGCAAAGATAGCATGATGTCCATCTACGTACCCTGAAACCAAACCCAGTGATAAATTTCCTCCCCTATGAAGCAATCCTACAGCACAAATCAAGATTAATTGACATCCTCGTGCCTTCCACAGCTGCACAAATGGTTGGTACAGCACAAGTGGGGCCTGTTCACTAATCGTGAAGTAGCTAAGAGCAGACCTTGGATTACTGTGGTCTATAGCAATATATCACTTTCCATAAAAAGAAAAGAACATTGTGCTCTCTTTCCCAACACTCTTTCACCCCAGCTCATCAGTTGCCCAGCAATCACTCTCTTCTCCCAACACTTGCATAGCAGACAGAGTGGCTTTTAATCCTGGAGAAGTTCTGCTGTGCTAAACTAAAGCAAAAGGAGCAGGGAGAAGCAGCTGGGTGCAGGGGGAGGAGTTTTTTTGACAAGAGCAAAAAGAATGCAGTACTAGGGGAGTTTCCAGGTTAACAGAAGTCTAAAGGCCACTCTGTCTTTCCTAATGGCTCCAAAGTGCTTAACTGCCACAGGGAGAGGGAGAATATCTGACGGAGGGAGCAGACTCCTCTCTCTTCAGACGAATTCCATCTCTCACTGCACACTCAAAGGTGCTGTTGAGTTGTGCTCTGTTGCAGTTGCAGGAGCCTTCTAAGGCACATACGTTATGTTCTCTGTTGTGAAACCTGTCATTTCGCAAACTGGCTGAAGTTTTCAGTCATTTTGCAAAATGCCAGGAGATGATAGGTATGCACATGAAATCCTCACCCTCTGGCTATTACTAACTCCCTAACTCAAAGAGAGATGCAAAACTATTCTTATATTCATTTCTACAACCAGGCAATCTTTTGTAATTACTTTTAAAGCCAGTCAGCAACAGCCATCCCCTGACAAAGCTAACTAGTATTTTCACAACTGAGCATTGTAACATCAGCCATTACATGTCAGTCTTGCCAGTAACATCTGCCTCTGACTCCTAGTGCTCTGGCCCGCCACAACTCCATCACCCAAGCCAGCCTCCCTCAAATGAATATTGATCCGCTCTCTAAGTTCAATAATAGAAGTTCCTTTCCATTAACCAAAGGGAAAATAAAGAAATGGTCACAGACAGAATTTCAAGTGGCACAGCACTGTATGCTGTGGGAAATACATCAGTTCCCAGATCCAGAATGGTGACACCACTGTCTTGGTACAAATTCTGCAGAGGAAGATCAGGGTCATATGCAGAAAGTCAGTCAACAGTGAACACCACCAGGAAAAAGGCAAACAATGTGCTGGATGTATAAACAGGAGAAAAACCCTAAGGACAAGTGAAGAAATCCTTCCATCCAGGACTACCCAGGCTGGAGCTGGACTGCTCTCTGGTTTTGGAGACAACTCTTCAACACCAACAAACTGGAAAAAGTCCAGAAGAGAGGTGTGAGATAGACAAGAGGCCTAGAAAACCTGATCAAGAACTGTGTCTGTCTGAGAGCATCCCAGTGAATACAAAGTTGATGCAAGCACAGTTGCCCGCAGACTAACCTATTTCTGATAGCTGTAATAGCTGTAGTGGAAAGGGTGCCCAGGATGCCAATTTTAGCACAAGCAGTGCAACAGGCAGCTTGCAAATGACTCCAGCTTTCCATCACTTGGAATGTTGATGGAGAAGAGAAATAAGGCAGTGAGATAAAATGTCTGCAATTCCTATTCCAAAAAGACTAAACTTTTAGTCATCTTGTGAATAAAACATGTTGCAAAGTAAAAAAACCTGCAGTCATTCCATGAAATTATTTTACAGGATGAGTAACTCCCATATGAAAATATTTTTTAAAATCATCCTAACCAACTGGGCCACGCTGTCATAATACCTGAACAGCGTGCAGTCTCAGGGCCCTACAAAGACTACCAAGAGCTGCTCGCTTCTTTTGAAAAAGGACAGAAGGCTCCAAAAATGGTTTACATTATTTGACCACAGAAACCACAGGAGTCTTTGGCTGAATCAAGATCCAAAATGAGATCTTTTAAGTCCAAGGCCATAGCCCTGTCTGTGCATTCCCCATTTTTCATGCTGATTTTGCTCTTGGTGACCCCTTAGTACAAATAGAGCTATAACTATATATTACCTAGCACAGCAAACTACCTGAATCCGATGGGAAGTAACATAGTTTATTCCCCCAAAATAGGGCTAAACCTAGTCACTTTTGATCTTGCAGGGAAATTCAGATTCAGAATCCAGGCTCATGGCTGAAATCACCTCCTAACCTAGACCCTGCAAGGCTGAAGTCACCTCCCACCCCATACAGTCTGAATCAGATCACGGAAAGCTTTTCCTCTCTGTTAACAGATAGGCAGAAACTGAGCATGGAAATATCAAGAAATATCAAGAAATATTAAGAAATATCAAGAAAAAATATCCAGTTATCACAATCCTTTTTGTACAGGGCAGAAAAGGCCTGGCTGCTTTCTGTTAAAATCCTTGTTTGGCTCAAGGCCTGTGTGTACACAACTTTCATTTCCTCTTCTCCATCTTTGTGTTCACCCAAGCTCACATTTCCCTGGAAGAGGGCTGCCTGGCACTCCTTGTAGTTGTTTTATGATTACCACAAGCAGCCTCTCCTTTATGAAAAGGATAGGACTGGAGTCCTGTTTTCCTAGCATCTCTCCTCTGGTGCCAGCTGGACCCTCTGATCAGAACTGCTTCTCCGTGGCTGCTGGCACTGCACTGCGGTGCAGCGGTACCCAGGTCAGGGTGTGTGAGGTGTCAGGGAGGTGTAGCTGCAGTGGCACAGGGCAGCAAGGGCTGCAAAACCCTGTCTGGAAAGTCAGGTGAATGCCCTGGCAGCAAGTCCTCACCCCTGTGCTGTGCTGCCCTGGCTGTGCTGGCAGGTGAGCCTGTTCTGGGGAGGATGAAGTTAACTCCACTCCCTCAGCACAGCCTGAGGCATAGATTGATTGCAGTGCAAAGGCATCCCAAATTTCTAAGCCTGCTGGTCAGCCTCAGGACTCAGCACTGATGCATCCCCAGAGAAATCTGAAAAAATAACTGATTCCATAAAAATAGCCTATCAGCGTTAACTTCGCAAAGGCTTTTTCCTCCAGTTTCCTCCATTTGCTGACAAATATGAAGATTCTTCCCCCTCAGCTATTGCAATGGTCTTGTGCAGTCAGGACCCTCGGCTGCTGAGGCAGAGGTGTGGATTTATAGCACTGGCTTTTGCACAGTATAATGCTGAGCCTCAGGGATCAAGGGTTATGACATTTTTATGGCCTCTCTTCTCCTCCCTCATATGAATATGAAGCAACTGTAAGGAAAAACATCTGGTTTCACTTTTCTTTTCTCCACCACTGTTCCCATCTGACAAAACCTTAAAAACTTGCCAGTGCTCTAGCGAGCTGTGTGTGCCAGCAGCCTGCAAGGAGCCAAGGATTTTTTGGTGTCATCACAAGCGAGAGTACACTGGTCTGGAAGTACTGGCTCCATCATTGCTAGAAGGCAAGACTACCCAGATTTTGTCCCACTGACAGATGCACTGGCAGCCTTCCTCCTTTGCTAGAGCAGGCTGAAGGGTTGCTAAAAGACTGTCCCTCCATCTTGATCTCATCACAGGCAGCATCTCCAGGGGGAAATGTGGGCCACTGTGGAGAACACTGTGAGAGGAGCCAACCCCTGCTGTGGGCAGGGAAAACGAGATGCAAGGAGAAGTTCTGCCTCACCTCAGAGTCTTCAGAGGGATTCTTCTGGGGTAGAAAACAGTCTTGCTCAATTGCTGAACAGTGGCATGCTGAGAAAGGCTTGTGCCTGGCTCTGTGCCCAGGGCTAGTCTGCACCAGAAAAGAGAGACGAGCCCAAAAATCCCAGAGGCTCCTAGGTTCAGGTGGGACCCACACTGTCAGTCAGGAGAAGTACAAAATACTACAAACTCCAATGCCAGTCCGGCAAAGGTGGCCAATAGCTGGCCAATAGCTGGCCATTAGCCTGTTTCCACAGCTGGACACTAAGAAAGATAATCAGTTCCCTCATGTTATCTTATTTATCCAAGGAAAGACAAAATTAAACTATTTCCAGAAATCTGAAAGCATTTCTCCTTTATCTGTAGGAAAGGAAGGCATCTATGCAACAGGCAGTGTTGTGGCTCTGGAGAACCTCCAGAAATAATCTCTTCTCAGGATCCCCCATCTTCAAACCCCCAGAGGAAACCAAGTGGACTGTTTGGACTCATCTTACAAAAGAGGGACAACTGCTGAGTGCTGGCCCCAGGGACGTGCTGCTGAGTACTACTGCCATGGAGGCCATGTGATGTCAAGGTGCTTCATAGGGATGAAGTCCCAGGACCACGTGGCAACCAGGATCGTATGCTGGGCATCAGAAACAAATCCTAAGAGTCGAGCACCCAAATAAACAACACTGGCCTCCAAGAAAGGTCTCCAAAGGACAGGAACCAAAAGTGCTCATGGCAAAGGATATTGAACATGAAGGCACACAAAGAAAATGTTCTGTGCTGTGGGCTGCAAGAGAAGACCCAGGGTATTGTTTTCCAGTTTCTTTCTCTCTTTTTGACTGTCCTTGACTATGCCAATAAAAAAAAACCACCACTCCCTCCTCCTATTCTTTTTCTTTGTTTACTTAACTTCTTTTCCTCGTAGCAACTGCATAAAGCTGAAGCCATCTGATATTTCCAAGTAACCAAGACAATTATTCACTGAAGGCACTGGCCTGGATCCTAATTGCTGCTGGTTTCATACTCAACACAAGCCTTGCAAACAGCTGTAAATATCTCTGTACAGTATTCCACTCATGTCAAGCCGACCCTAATTCTTACAAGTCCCCTGGGGTGCAAATAAAAGTGCTGCCAGAGAAAATAGGTGTGCTAGGTACACTTTGGAAGGACAAACAGCAGCAAAAGAGGAGACACTGTAGAAATACCGTTTTATACCCTTTTCCTAGGCATGCAAAGGGGAAGCAGGTGAAAGGAATTGGTAGTAACCAGTATTTGCAGGCCATGTGATGGGATGAAGAGACCTTACATCTGAGTTAAACTAGGACAATGAGGACTTTCTGGATCATATCCCAGCACCCAGAGGATGTTTGAGAAGGAAGCTGGAGCATCGTCTTCCCACTTACTCTTCCAAGCCTTTGTTCCAGGCATGCTATTATTCTGGCATTACCCAATTTCTTCATCTTCTTTCCTTCTGCTCACACAAAAGGCCTGTGTTTCACGTGAACCTTTGTTTAAGGTTAAAGAGCATCATAAGTGCCAGGTAGCAACATTGCATTATACGGGTGACAAGGTCAGGGTAAAACCCCTGTTAAGGAAGAGGAGAAGTCTGTGCTTTGCACCTCTCCTTGCCAGTGTCACAGAAAGGAGAAAAGGAGAGGGCAGCAAAGCATGTGACAAAGTGCAAAATAAGGTACTTTTGGTTTGGTTTTAATCTGCTTCAGTCCTATAATCAGAGGAATGCAAAAAAAAAAAAAAANTCACTAAAAAAAAAAAAAAAATTAGTCACTAAAATATCTTTTGGGTTTCTTTTCATTTCAAAATACAGTTCAAGTCAGAGATGGGGGTGGGAGGGGCATCCAATCTCTTGAAAGCTCCCCAGAGAGTTAGGCACTTATAACACTCCCTCACCTTTTATTGCCCCTATTCCGCAAATCCTGCCCATCCCCTGTGTGATTTTATACTGCCCTTCTGCTCCCCTTCCCATCTATCACATGGTATCTCCCTTTTCCACTCATTTCCTCCTCTCCTCTGATCCACTCATGCATTCCAGCTTCCCTCACTCATCACAAAGTTTGTTGGAACATCAACAGTTCTCCGATGCCTTCAGCCCCTCATCCCACATGGCTGGCTGCATCCTGCCAAGGGGCTCCCCTCCTGACAGCCAGGCTGCAGGGGGCTAAATCCTCTGCTTCTCGTGGCCAAGGCAGTTCCTCCACAAAGAAGAGCAGAAACTGTGGGGAGAAATTTCAGCCTAGCTGGGGGAATCGAAGAAGGCACAGTGTGAAAGTCCACAGCTACATACCAGGAGATGGAAATCAGTACAGCTGGTACTGTGTGTTCAGCTCGCAGCCAAAGTCCTTTCTCTCAAGGTTGTGCTGACAGACTACAAAAACAACGGCTGAAAGCACAGCATGAAAGCAAGTGATGGGGAACTTGCCCCAGCAGAAAGAATCCGTGAGGAGCAAGGTTTAACATGTTTGTTTAGATGTCAAACCCTTGGCAGGGGCTTGTCAGGAGGGGCAATGAAAGATGTTAATCCAATGCACACCTAGTGCTTCTTGATGCACACGTGTATTTCTCCCAGCCTTTCCACCTAAATGCTCTCCTTAAGACTCAGCCCTCTCAGAGTGACATTTAAGAAGGACACCCCAGACCACCCCCCATCTGCTCCAAGATATGAGATATGCTGCAAATGAAGACATGTGGAAAGCAAATTTTTACCAGGAACAAATATTTGCCATCGTTCTGGATGGCTGCTATGCCACACTACATTCTTCCTGGCACACTAGGGTGGACAAATATTCTCGGAAAAGTAAGTAGATTTCTGCCATCAGAAAGGGCTGACAAACACTTCAGGCCACTGCACCCCGGGTCTTCATTTCTTGTCAAGCTGGGGGCCCTACCACGGGTAGGACTGTGCACACAGCTGGCTTCTCTTGTGTGCTGGTGAGATGAAAGAGCCGGAGGGTCAGGTAAATACTAGTTGTTAGAAAGATGTGGACACCCAGCACAGTGAAACCTGCACTGAGGGTTGCAGATACATGCCCCGTGCTAACCAGCCACCTCTTAAGATCTCTCAAGATTTCCACTGCCATTTCATTTATTCTCTTGCTCAAGTGCCACGTCTACCTGGCAAACGAATTCCCTCTATTCCCTTATGCCAAGTTTCACTCTAGCATGTCAAAACCACTGCCCTACACTGCAGCATTCCTTTCCAAGTGAACTATTCCCCCCCCTCCCTCCCACAGGTCCTGCTGATGGCAGCTCGAGGTTGTATAACTGTGCGCTCACTCCTTGATAATAGCGAGAAACAGGATTTCCTGGTATGCCAGAAATGGTTTTGCCACTCCTGCCCGTGTGAAAGGGGTGGGACAGGAGGCGAAGCAGCCATCGTGTGTTACAGCTCTGGGTCGTGTCTGTGCACCTTGACATCCCGCCAGGCTATAATAAGAGAGACCTGCAGGGAGCAACACATGTCAAAGTTGGTAATTTTCCTTCCTGCCTTCACTCCTTGAAACCGCCTCAACTGGATCAACGCCCGCCCAGTTCCTTCTTTGGACAGCCAACGAAGCATGCACGCTGCAGGAGCAGCTGCCAGCTCTGCTGGAAAATGTACAGACCAAAAGATCACCTGTGAGTGCACAGCCTTGGCGTGAGCTGTTCTGCACGTCTGCAGCTCGACAATGCTGCTGTGGCTTTGGGAGGCAACAGCAGCCGACCGCAGCGCCGGCCGGCCGCTCGCAATCCACAGCCAGAGGCGCCTCTGAAAACATGCTCCCTGCAGCAGGGATACCTTGCAGAAGCTCAAAAACCTCCCCTCATTTTTAAGCAGAACCAGGTTAATAATCTTCTCCTTCTCCCTCTCCCTCCCCCCGCAATTTTTAGCTTCCATGGACAGCCGTGGTGTCAGGGGGAAACTCATCCAGTCCACATCTGGAAAGGGCATCGCTGGGCTATTTGCAGCTGGATTGGAGCCAGATGCAGGAAAGATTTGAAAGGTCCCTTGCACTGTCTTCCTTCAGACTTCCTTAGTGCTGCACAAACACCAAGACTGCAGGTGACTTCAAGTGCTGCCGACTTGTGCTCGCTGCCATGCCAGGCATTCGGCTGAGACACAACCCTGGCACTGGGCAGCTGGGTTTGGAGAACTAAGTGGTCTGTGGGGCCCACAAAGTTGGCCTCCCTCCCAAGAAGAATCATCAAAAATTGCACAAAAAAGCCCCGGTTTCTTTAGATTTGCAGAGGTTTTGATAACTTCTATAGCAGCCAGGTTTTTCGCTGCTTCTTTGGACACAATTCAAATGCTGCATTGTTTGAGGCTATCCCATCCCTCATCAGGGCCAATCTGGCTTAAGATTCTTTCTGAAGAAAAACTGTAAACTCACCTGGCCAGCGATCTTTGAGCTCCCAGAATTGCCAAAGCAGTTCTGCTTTGCCTTTCCTCCTTCCTCCTGCCTCCCTTCCCCCCAGCTACTTCACAGATGCATGTGGCCCACTTCACACTTTCTAAGCCCCTACCTGATTATGGGATTTGCAGGCTGTTTTTTTTTGTGACGTTCATTTCAGGGAAAATGGGAGCATCAGTGTCATCCCGTTACCGAGCTCACCACATTTTCTGCATTGAGTGCAAGCAGGCTGGCAGCACTGCTTGACACTGGGGCACTCCTTTGACAGGAGCAGGAAAGACCATGTACTCATACCAACTAATTCAGCTGATTTATTTTTAAATGCTGTAATAAGGCAGGCACGGAGTGAATACAGAAGTGCAAACCCACTGAGATCTAGAAGGCTCTCAGAGTTGTCTGTTGCTTTATGCCTGTGCCTGCCTCTCAGTTGTCTCTGCGAGTGATTCAGAAAACCCTGTTTAATCAGATTCAGCTCCTGCCATCTGTTAAGTGAGACACTGTAGGGACTGAGTATTGTAACAAAATGCATATCAGAATTGCCCTTGATTTAGCATACTTTGTGCAACATGTCTTGTTGCCCTCATTCACAGCAATCAGAGCAAGGCTTTAAGGCTCCTTTTCTCTTTGGGGTGTAATGACTCACTGCAGTGGATGAGGAGGGCACACTGACTCTCTGCATCCCCCCAGCTCTGAGTCACAGGCTGGGATTATAGGGACATTTTAGGATTACAGACAAGCACTCTTCCAGAAATCTCCTTCTCTTCCACCTTTGCCAGTACCTTTCTTAACAGAGGCCATGTGTGCTCTCTGATGTGGCAGAAAGGATGGAAATTCAGGGAATTCCCGGACAGCTTGTGATTGTATAGCCGGGTGTCTGATCAAAGGTACATATCGATCAGCTTGGTCAGTGACACCCAGCACACATAAAGATGGGATCACGTAAGTCCATCCATCCTTGTGCCAAGAAGTCTCTTCACAGTGAAACAAAAGTGTGTATTGGCAGCTGGCAGAGGTGGGTGCTTTGCAGGATGCCTGGCACTTCTGAATGGCCCCTCCAGATGGCATTGGAGCAGAGGCTTCATTTTACACACCTTTCAGATGATGTGCTTTGTGCTTTTTCAAGCAGTCACAGGTCTGTTGTGGTGGGACAGCTACCTTATTTCTTGAAGACAACACAGCAAGATGCATCACAATGCCATGGGAGCAGAGCTGATTATCTCCTCCTGGTGGGGTGGTTTAGCTTGCCTCTCACAAAATCCCTGGCTAGGCAGTACCTGCCATTTTGGAAGAACATCTGCAGTGGCTGGAGGGGATGCATACCCCACCGTGCTTGGGAAACACCTCGCCACGTGCTTCAGTGTGTCACCCAGGCTACTGCTGCTGAAATAGCTGACCTGGTTTTACAGGGATGGATACAGACACGAACATCAATGTTTGGAGAGTGACTCAGAGAGTCAGGTACTTTAATGAAATGTGTTTAAAAAAAAAAAAAAGGAAAAAGAAAGAAGAAAATGAAAGAGAGAGAGCTGACATCAGAGTGAGCAACAGAGGACACAGAAATTGATGGATTTCACACTTGGTCGATTGTTGCAATTAATTACATAAACAGTGTGTACCAAACTGCTCCCCACACACAGCTGGAAGCTCCACAGTTAGTGAGGCCAAGGTAATCAGATGTTGCAGAGGATCCAGTTGCACCATATATTTCCACATCTTGCTCAAGGTCCCCAGGTAAGTGTCTGGATTTGGTTTCTGCAGTACCACACCATGTGCCCAAATTCGTCAGGACGGGCGTGTTTGTGCCTGCTACCAGCCTGCTGGGTTTGCCTCCCCGCGGGGGAAGCAGGGAGGAAGCAGCGAAATTGTCGGGTTTGCATTTCACAACCGCCTGCATAATCCAGGTTGCTGTGCACATCCCGTGGCTCAGCCTTCCAGGCCCAGTGTGATGGGAAGCGGGAGGGAGTGTTTACACAGCCCGCTGGGCGTTCTGCAGTCGCTATAGCAACCCCAAGGGTCAGTTTATAGTAGGAGAGGAAGTTCACTTTTGGGGAGTTCAGCTTTCCAACACCAGCATCAAGCATAGCTGAAAAACAAAAGGCCAGGCAGTGGGAGGAAACACATTTAAAGGAGCTTCCTATGTGCAAAACCACCCGAGCTTTCTCAGTCACGGGGAGATGCTGCATTCCTTTCCTCTTGGTCAAAGGCACGCTGCCATCCGGCCGATGCCTGAGCCAGAGGGGTACCTCCCCTCTCCCGCAGATGCCTGTGTGTGTTTGAGAGCAGGGCAGCCGTGGAGGAGTGCAGCGTGGTGCCCCACTTTCAGAAACACCCCTGTGCTGGCAGCCCCAAGCCGAGAGCCACAGGACCAATGTCCCAAGTGTACTCACTGCGTGCTCTGGCTCTGCGGAGGCTGCTTGCAGACCTTCACAATGTCTCCCATGGCAGGAAGAAATAACAGGCACTGCCCTTTCTGGCCTGGATGTAAACCAGCAAATGTCTGTGCATCCAGACTTGGGGTTCTTTGAACTTACCATGCTGAGACTTAGTCTGCATCAGTGCTGCCAGTGGTACTGTGATTAAATCTGAAAAAAATGACAGACGTCTCTGAGGTGATGCCTAGGGAAACACCCTCTTTCCAAATACTGCCATCTACCCCAGAAAGCTTTTCTTGACCTGTACAGCTCCTTGCTCTGTTGTACCTTGTTACCAAAATGGCCTGAATACTGACCAAGAGCTAAAAGAGCATCTGTCAGCCACTGTTAAAACAGTGGGACAGTGTCAGAGTGCAGTCACCCTGGGGAACTGTGTTTTCTCAGGGAAAGAGGTAATAAACACAGCATCCTCTCAGCCACAAGGGAAAACATCCTGCAGCCTGAGTCCTTCTCTGTCCCAGCAGTTCCCACTGGAGTTCATTGCAGCATGAGGGGCAGGGAGCTACTTTAAAGAAAGGTCCACCCCTAGCTGAACAAGTCCAACACTAGATGGGAGAATGTGCCACAAACTTTCTGAGCTCCCAGCTGAGCTGCCCACTGTGTATCACACTCCAGGGTTTCAGAGCAGGGTTTCAGTTTACCTACCCTGCGTGCTACGCCTCTGTGGTGGATATAAGGTTATGAAAGGACCCCTGCAATCAGCAGCAGCTGGAGAAAGGGCCCTGAGTAGTCTTGTGCTTGGTCAACAACTGGCGACATGCAATGGGTATTCCCGTGCCTGGTCTGGGCTGCAGTGTAGAATATAGAGAGAAAGAAGCCTAGTGAATCCCAGGGAGGTGAACTGACTGCAGAGTGTCAGAGCGAACATTCCAAGGCCTGTTTTCCATTCTAACATGACAGTTTACATCAGTGAAGTATCATTCCAATAAAGCTCCTTCTGTCCATGGAGATCTGTTCACCAGTGCTTGGCTGCTGGCTGGCTGGGAGATAAACAAGGGAATGGCAATGTTAACGTCTGTGCTGGAGCCTGCTGTGCGGGCAGAGCTTGGGGGAGCTAACAGAGGTGTTTCCCAAAGAACGGAGCTCAACAAAGAGGCAGCCCAGGGGAACAGAGAGGGGTAAAGAGAGGATATGGGAAGGAGGGACTGCGTGAAACTGTGTGTAGGAAGATTGGGAATTGTGATACATTATGCCAGAGAAAATATGCAGAAAGACACAGTGTCATGGAGAAAAACAGGTTCCAAGGAGATGGGAGCAGAGAGTTACACCATGAGACACTGTACAGGAGAAAGAAGGACCACATGGATGGGAAGGAATGACCCATAGCTGAGCCCTTCAAAACCAAACTGATAGAAAGAGAGGAAAGATGAAAACGAGCGTGGGTGCTGCAGGGGCGGAATGGCAATGAAGGCTACCTAGATGAGAAAGGTGGCTGAGTGAGGGGAAGGAATTCATCTGGCTATACAAATATGTCAGATCCACCTGAGAAACAGTTGTATTGAAGACGCAACTCATCCCAAAGCAGATGTCAAATACATCATACATCTACTTCTCTCTGAAAAGGGGGAGCTACAGTAACGATGCCAGAAGAAGACATCCACCCCAAGCAGGTCAGATTTCAGTGAAAGAACACTTTGTGCCTAATAATCCTCTGCTCTTGGGTGGCAAGCGGAAGGGCAGAGCTTTGGGATGAGGGCTGTGTGTGTGTGAGGGTGATCTCCTGGGAGATTTTCCCCAGGGCTGGGTGTTACCCAAGGAAACATGAGTAGGTTTCAGCGCTGCTTCACTGCTGAACTCATCAACAGAGAGGACTTTCCCAAGGAAACTCCACAAGTGGGTTTCACTTTTACTGGCAACACCCATCTCACACATTCAACCCCACAGGCTTTGAGCAGGGGATGCTTATAGGGCCAGCAAGCAACAATATGTCCAGGAGCAATGAGCCAGGCTGCAGGACAAACTGCAAGAGCTGGTGGAACAGCTTGTGCACTGGCATGGCCCCTCACCCTGTGAGGGTGAGCAAGGTGAGCAAGGATGCCCATAGGATTAGGCCTCTGTGTGTCCACAGCAAGCAGGCTTTGGCATCTTTCAAACAGGCTGCAGTTCAGGCCCTACCTTGGGAAGCCCTTTCTCCATTGCCCTCCCCTTCCAGCCCTGCATGTGGATGAGTCAAAGAAACTCCTGGTGTCTCAGGGTCACCCAAGTCCCACACAGCCTGCTGCTAGCCCTGGTTACAGGACAGACCTGCCTGATCTCCTTACAGTAATTAACAACAGCCCTTCAGGTGGTTTAATGTCACCAGGAGTCTTTCTACAGATTCAGCTCATGTCCTAGAACAGTGCTTCCCACTCCTTTTTCCATGTCAGTGGGCAAAGAGGGCTCAGCCCTCTGCCCTGGGTTCCACCCTGCAGCCCCCCCAGCTCCCTGCATCTGCCTCTCTGTACAGCCCACACACAGCCCCCAGGGATGCTGCAATATCAGCTGAACTGGGCCACAGAGCATGGAAAAAGCAGGAGGGCACCCAGGTGACTGAGACACCAGCAGTACATACAATGATGGCTCAAAACCTTGGCAGGGCTCTTTGGAAATATTACTTGTGGGCAGGGGGGGGCAGGAAGGTGGAGGAAGTGTTGTCAGCATTCTTTTATTCATACTGTATGAAGAAAAATACCCAGAAACAATGCAGCTGGGATTGGCAGCAGTTGTGAGTCACTTGCCATAGAGGCAGAGGTCTGTGTGAAGCCCCAAGCAGGGCAGGAATTTAATCCATCTCCCCAGATGCTGCATAAAGGTGTAAAAATGTGAGCTTTGGTACTGGCTCACCATCTGCTTCGAGGTACATATAACAACACAGTAAATACCGTTTGCATGTATTTGCAGATTTACTGGTCAGATAAGTGGTAAGGATGGTATGAAAAAGGCCTGCTTAGAAACAAGTCAGGTTAAAAAGAGGTGTCTTCACCCTTGTTGCTACCACTGCTTCGTATGGAAATAATGCTTACATTCATTAGACTGTAAGTGGTCATCACAGAGAGTAAAAATAATTAGGGAGGAAATAATAAGAAGGATGTTATTTAATGTTGTAAATGTTTCTATATCCTCACCTGTGCCTGGATATTGTCACTGCACCCACCTCAAAGGGAGTTTATTCAAAGAGAAAGAAAAATTAGGGAGAGAGAAGACAAAAATTGTATTGAAATATATTGAAAAGTCAAGTGGAAAAATCTTGTACCCCATAAAATCCTCTGGCTTGTTAGAAAAGGTTTATCCCCCTCAAGTCTAAAGGAAATGAAAAACTCCAGTTCCACAAAAATACTGGAGAAATATTTCTGTTTGCCCACTCTCATTACTTCTGCCCCAGGGACAACCTCACTATTTTAAACGGATTTTCTAACCCTGCAGAGTTAACCTGCCCCGAGGTACACCTCTTGCCATCAGCTTCGAATCACAGTGGGACAAAAAAACCACTTCACTTCTCCCACATTGCTGTCCCCCTTCACTCTCTGCTGAAGACAGAAGCCTGGGGGTTATTTCTGTTTTCTCTGAGATGCTGATCCTGGGGGGACAATGAAGCCAAATTTCCACAAACATCTCAAGGCTAAGACAGCTTTCAGAAAGGGGATCAGGCATCAACAACACACCTGAATGAGGGGCCTGACCTTCTGAAAGGCTGGCAAGTCACCGGCATCCCAGCGGGAGGTGACAGAGGTGAATCCTTGTGAAAGTGCGGCATCCTCAGCTCGTTCAGCTTACTCTAAAAGGCAGAGCCTCAAAATGAGTCATGTTTGAGACTCCAAGTGGGAGAGGGGGAGAGTCATGTTTTAATGTCTTTGATGTGGGAGCCCAGACAGCACTTCCTTGTGATGATGAGGACTGGTACTTTGCTTTTCTCTTAACACATTGTCAAGAGAAATGGAGTCATATACCAGGAGAAAGATTTATCTACACTAATAACTGCAATAATTCCTGCTCACTTTTGTCTTCTTTTGCAAAAATGCCCTGCGTACAGAAAGGTTTCCTTATGGAGTATGTCTGATAGATCCTACACTTTCAAAATGCACTTCTCTTCATCTAGCAAAATCTTGAGAGAGGGCATTTTTTGTTCATCTTTTGTATCACACTGGGGGCTCTAACTGGTGCCTGCATCCTCCTGCCCCTTGAGGCAGTCACATTTCCACCTAGTAGAATAGCAGCCAGGCCCATCCCAGGCACATCTCTTATGGCTGAAGTGCTCTAGAGCAGATAGGCTTTAACTTTTGCTTCTTTTTGCAGCTTTCTTATGACTGTTCTCGTTATGCTTGGCTTAGCCTGTTTCCCAAATACACAGGACCACTTCCCTTTCTGTTTGGGGACCGTTCCACTTTCTCACTGTCATCTGCTGGTATGCTGTAGGTGTACTGAGGTGTCCAGCGCTCTACAGGAAAGAGATTTAACAATCATAAGATGTCCATGTGGAAAATGCACCACTTTTCAAGCATGGGAGCATGTCAACATTCATACAAGGCAGGGAAACCCTTACTAAGAGAGAAAAATCCACTACATTTTTGTTCATTCTTCTTGAGGGTGTCCCTTCAATGGCACTCAACAGCTGTTAAATGGGATAATCGCCTGCTATCCTCATGTCACTAATTCAAATGCTAATGGCTCTCAGTGCATGAGAGGTTATTCAGCCATCCGGCACCCCAGGTACACTTTGCATGAGGAGGATGCTGAAGGGATTAAGCTCCCTTCTGGGATTCTAGAAACATTGGCAAGAAATGCTTTCAGATTAATTTGGAGAGGAGATTATGTCCAAGACAGTGTGTTTGGTTTGTATGGAAAGGTTTTTGTAGTGGGATGGCTCCAAGAGTGGCTTCTGTGAGAAGCTGCCAGAAGCTTCCCCCATATTCAAAGGAGCCATTGCCAGCCAGACCTAAGATGGACCTGAAGCTGAGCCCATCACTGAGGGTGGTAGTGCCTCTGAGTTAATGTGTTTAAGGAGAAAAAGTTGTCACACAAGAGCCATTGCAGCTGCAGAGAGGAGTGAGGGTATGTGAGAGAAACAGCCCTGCAGACACCAAGGTCAGTGAAGGAGGAGGGGCAGGAGGTGCTCCAGGTGCCAGGGCAGAGATTCCCCTGCAGCCCATGGTGCAGCCCATGGTGAGGGCAGGCTGTGCCCCTGCAGCCCATGGAGGTCCACTGTGGACCAGATATTCACTGTGGAGGACCCCCGCCAGAGCAGGTGGATGCACAAAGGAGGCTGTGACCCCGTGGGAAGCACATGCTGGAGCAGGCTCCTGGCAGGATCTGTGGCCCTGTGGAGAGAGGAGCCCACCCTGGAGCAGGTTTGCTGGCAGGACTTGTGACCTTATCGGAGACCCACACTGGAGCAGGCTGCTCCTGGGGGACTGCACCCCATGGAAGGGACCCAAGGTGGGGCAGTTCATAAAGAACTACAGCCTGTGGGAAGGACTCACCTTGCAGAAATTCATGGAGGACTGTCTTCCATGGGAGGGACCCCTAGCTAGAGCAGGAAAAGTGTGAGGAGTCCCCTCCCTGAGGAAGAAGGAGCAGGAGAGACAATGTGTGGTGAACTGACCACAACCTCAGTTCCCTGTCCCTCCTGTACCATAGCCCATGTTCCCCATCCCCTTGCCCTGCGGGGAGGAGGTAGAGAATTTGGGAGTGAAGTTGGGTCCAGGAAGAATAGAGGAGTGGGGGGAAGGTGTTTTCAAGATTTACTTTTATTTCTCATTATCATACTCTGATGTGATTGATAATAAATTAAACTAATTCCCTCAAGTTGAGTCTGTTTTGCCCATGACTGTAATTGGTGAGTGATCTCTACCTGATCTTATCTCAGTCAAGGAGCCTTTTCTCTCTCCCGTCCAGCTGAGGAGGGGAGTGATAGAACAGGTTTGGTGGGGACCTGGCAACCAGCCAGGGTCAAAGACAGGAAAACCAGGCAGGGAGGAGGCCAGCAGGAAGGATTTGCATGTTTTGATGCCTCAGAGGGGCTCCATCTCAGTGCTGAAAGACCCTGTGCACAGCCCAGCATCAGTGCCAGCTGACTGAGTCAGGGCTCAGTTTGATCTTGGAAAAGTACTGCTTGTGCAGTGGTGGTGCTCAGCAAGCACAGGTCATCATTCTGCCATCATGGCTAAACCACTGTCCCAGCAGTGCAATATTGGCTACCTGTACAGAAACAGAAGTGCTTCTTCCTAAGGGCCGGGTCACTGCCACAGCTCTGCTCCTGGCCAGGTAACACCAGGCTCAGTGACCCTCCAGCCATGCAGTGCAAAGTGCCAAGCTGTCGGTACCCCGTGGGGCAAATCCTCTGTGACCACATTCTCCAAAGAGACCAATAATCAATGAGCATGCACTTTTATCTTTTGAAAAAACTATTTTGACGTGAAACCAATGATGTGTTTCATAACTGATCTTAGGTCCATGGGGGACGCTATTATTTAAGGCATTTCACTGGCCAAAGCACTTTCTCAGCCTCACCATTCATCCTTGACTTTCTTTTTAATTTTGAAATGATCCTGTACCCAATTCTGCTGGCTTGATATCTCCAGTCCCCTCAGTATGTCATTCCTAATTCTAGTTCCTCAGCATCTTCTCCTCTGAAGAGTTACTTATGCTGAAGAAAAGTTGCTCTCATTTCATGTTCCAAAAAAAATGTGTATGTATCAGTTGCCATGGCAGTGGTGTGGGTTCCAACCAACCATTTTAGCCACACTAACTTTAAAATGGTAACCAAGTTTGAAACTCTTTGGTTTCCTCCCAGGAAACACAGAACCAGTGCAGTCAGCCCAATAATGAGTGCTGGAACACATTTGCCCTTGTGGGCTTGCAGGTGACCACCAGGCAGCCATGACTGGTCCCCTCCACGGGCTGCAGGGCTGACCCAGTTTCTCCTCGGAGCTGTCATGGCAACCTCCACGGTTGTGTTTGTCATTTTGCATGGAGAAACCTTCATTTTCTGGCTACAGCAAAGCAAGAACTCAACGCTGGTGGCAGTGCAAGTGGGAGAGCAGCTCAGCCCTTCGCCCCAGGTCCTGATCCTGAACAAAACCCACATCATGTGATAGCAAAGAAGCTGGACACAGAAGGAAAAGCAACCCGTCTCTTACTCTTTTCCATTCTGGTGCTGCTCTATTCCTCACCAGGAAGTACATTCAGGCTGGCTTGATAAAGAAATAAGGCACATGGAGCCATTTCATGTGTGCACACCATGAGGCAGAGCCTGCCCCTCTTCATTTCCTGTCCTCCCTGAACTCAAGGTCATTGCCCACACAGACCTGACTCAGCAGAGGTTTGGTGCCCTCAGATCCACAAAATCCATGGGAGGAGTCCGAACAGGGGAGAGTGATCATGGCTTCACACAGAGGAAGGCAACAGTGGGAGCTCAGTCTGTACTGGAGTCTGCACGAGCACAGCACAGGTTGAGGGGCACCTGCCTGGGCTGCTCCCAGGACCTCTGGTTGTGCATTTACCCATTCCCAGGCACTCATTACTCTGAGAGGGAGCTGCCCACAGCAACAAAGAAATGTCAGCACTTTACACTAAAAACCTTGCCAGTGAAAGTGGAGAGAAAAGTGTTCTGAACCGTGAGGCAGACACCCAAAAATCCCTCCTGTGTGGTGGGAAGAAGGTAAAAGGAGAAAAAGAAAAAAAAAAAGAAAAAAAAAGGGGGGGGGGAGAGGAAAATGCCTGGGAGGTTTGATTTATAAAGGGAAATGAGCTGTAAGATAATGTGCTTGGACTGGCCAAGCTGAGGCGGGTGCGAGAAAAGTGGGTGACAGCCAGCAAGCACCAGGAAGAGCCCAGCCAGTGGAGAGGGAAAAGCACAGCCTGCTCAGAGGCAGTGAGATGCACAGAAAGTGCATGCTAAGTAGGAGTGCCAGGATGACATTTGAAAAGGGGAAAATTTAGGCTGAGTGTCAGGAAAAGCTTCCTGACAGTGAGATGCATGCACTGGAGCCATCCCGCGGGAGAAGCCCTGGAAGCCTCATCACTTGGCTTGCAAGGGCTGAGCTGGAGGAAAGCTGCAAGTCCTGGAAAGGCCTTGCAGAAATCCAGAGCTTGCAGAGAGTCAAGAGCAAGGCTTGCATTAATTACAGGAGGCCTGGCTCAGAGATGAACTCCACAGCCAGGAAGATTGTCCAGGAAGAGGGGAACTCCCAGTAGGTGACTGGGAGGCAGCAGGTTCCAGGCACAAGCATCGCTCTCCCTGTGGGAGCCTAGAAACAAATGGGTGAGCACGATAGGAAAACAGATAGGGAAATAAAAAATCCCTTCTCCTTTAAGGCAACATTATCTCTCAGCAAAGAGTTGCGCTGCTCTGGCCAAGGCACAGTCAGTCAGGGCTCAGGCTTCTGTTAGTCTGGGCCCCTGGGAAGGCCAGCTGCCAAAAAAAGAGGGAAATTTTGCTTTAGTCAGGGGGTAGGGCATGGGTGTATCGGGAGGGAAATGAGGGAGAGAGTGAGGGAGCTTGCACAGGAGAGCGAGGGAGAGAGGGGAGACGTACGTATGCACTGTGTCTCTGGATGTGTAGCAAGGCAAGAAGCCCAGCAGGATGGCTTGGGAGTGGGGGAAGGAGGTAATGGCTGCAGGCAGATGCCAAGGCAGAGAAACTCCAGGAATGATGCTGTTTCTCTCCTATCAAGAAGAAGCCTTGTCCAAAGAAACCTGTGTTAAAAACAGCCAGGGCACGGGCTCCGTCCCCAGAGCTCCCTGATCCACCAGCCTTCCCCATCACAGGAGGAGGAGGCGATTTCCCCTGTGGGGAGGCAAATGGAGTAACTTCTCCTGCAGGGGACTATCCCTGTGCCCCATCCCTGGGCACACTGCTGGGCCAGCGGGGTGTAGCCTCTCCATTGTGGCACATGAAGAGCTACAGCATGCAGCTCCAGAGCCATGAGCCGAGCTCACAGGCAGCCTGGTGTGAGCTGAGCATCATCCCACCAATTCCAGTGGCCTGACTGGGAGCTGACATCACTATGTCACTTCCACAGCATGAAACTGAATTTGAAACTCTGATCCCTTGAGAGCTCCTTCTACCCCCAAGGAAAGCATCTCTCTGCCAAAGGTAGCCACACGTTCATGCATGAGATAGTCAGGGATGGGCAGTTAAAGCATTAACTGGGCTGTGGCACAGCTGCTCTGGGAGTGCCATCCGTCTCCCATCCCAGCTTTTACTGCTGTGTTCCTTTATTCAGATACACCGCCCTCTCCATTTAAACAGCAAACCCAGCAGGGCAGGAAATGACAACCCATGCTCTTGCCAAGCCAACAGAAACGGAGCTAAAGTGGAAAGCCTATTTTAAGAGTAAAGTACAATATAAAGAGGTTGCATTTATTTCCAGACCAGACATTACAAACCCAGGGAATTCAGAGTTAAAGTTATGCTTAAAATAAATTCAAACTTGTTGAAGTGTGGCAGTGTGCTACCAAGGCATACAAATAGCCTTAATTCTGCCCTGCAGTGACACAAAGCCGTATGACTGTGATTAAAATGCTTTAGTACTTGCGCTCCTAAACTAGATTACCCTGATAAATACAATTTTTTTCCATATTCCCCTTGCTTTTCTCCTCCCCCAACAACCCTGTGCCCCAGATATTGCCACTAGCACAGATTTCACAGCCTACCAGGAAAAAAAAGAGATATATATCACAGGTCCTTCACATCTGTAATGGGAGCCCCAGGCTAAGTGTTGGCTTGGAAATACCCTCCCTCCCACCATCAGATCCGCAGCCACCCCTGCCCAAGGCTCCGGAGAGCACAACCGAAGTGTGCACCAAGTGATCATTTAGCCCTGCTGAGGAGAAGGGAAGAGCTTTCCTCGCACCTTTGATACCACAGTAATCTACACTCCTGTATTTATTTTACAAGCCCATTAAAACCTTGGGTTTAAAGTATAGAGAAAATAAAAGAGAGAGAAAGAAACATCATCTGGATAAACAATTATGGCTTTTTGTCAAGGATTCAGGAGCTAATCGAGTCCAGATCTGTTCCACATTCACATTTACATGTGAAATTGTACTTACTGAGCTAGAAAAAGTCAGATTAGCAACAAGAGTCAGCTCTGCCCCTCAGCTACATAGTGCAAACTCTGGAGTGAATGAGGGCTCCCAGGGTGTAACAGAAGGCAAAGTTTGGCCCCAAATACTTGAGGGCCATTTGGCTGAGAAGCACTTGAAAGTGGCTGCTCTGCACTTCAGCCCGGTTTGAAATGATTCTCCAGAAGTTGTATTTACTTAAGAGAGTGGGTGGCCTGAATTGTCACGATGTGTTCAAATATTTGGCACTAAATCACAGCTGTCCACTTATTTGCACTTTTGCTGCTGGGCAGCAGGAACACCCCTGGAATTAGTCAGCATCAGATGCATTAATGAGCTAACAGATATATTATGGTTTACAGTTTGGACTTCTTTTGTTCACATAAATACACACCTCCTCTCTGCTTGTTTCTCAGAACAGCGTATCTTCTCGAACATGTTGACTTTCCAAGTTTTATTTTATTTGGCCTTTATTAATGAGCCTGCAGAGTTTTCTGTTACACGCGGAAAAGCACCTTGCCCCTAGCAGCCTTTCTGAGCATTACACACAATCCTGGAGAGGCTCAGGAGTGTGAGGGGAAATGGTCCAGCCTCTGAGAAGTTCCTCTTCACAAGCCAAAAGCCATCCTCTGCATGCAAAGATCCCAAGTAAATATGGAACCAATAACAACCACGAGCAAAGACCTTTACACACAGAAAATATTTACAAAGTCCGTGTTACAAGTCACATCGTCTGGAGGAAAATGCTTGCACCTTTGCTCTGCAGAAAGCAAGTAATTTGTTGCACCAAAGGAAAGAAAATGTTGTTATCTGGGTTAGCACTCCCACGACTGATTCATCCCACTTCTCCACTGCCAGAAACCTTTTATAAATCACAGCTATAGCATAGGTCATGATTTAATAACTTGCCAAGAAAATTTATCCCGTGTGCGAGGACTTCAGGATCGGTGTCAATTCTTCGCAACTTGTATGCCTTATGGATGCTAATTGCAAACCATAATCATTTTTATTAAACAAATCAACAGAGTTTTTACCAGGGTAATGCACTAGCATGGAACCAGTGGGAGCCAGGTTTTTGTGTGTGTGAATAAAACAGTTTTTCAGAAAAAAAATGCTTATTTGCTGACACTGAAGTTTCTTGTGGGAATACATCACTTTTATAATTAAATTTGCATCTGGAAGATTTTTCAGGTCAAAAATGGAATTTCTGGTCAGAATCATAGCAGGGAGGAACACACAGGAAGCCAGGCTCTCAAGTGAGCACAGCCAAACCTCTTGCATCCCGAGCACTTGGCTTAATGACGGAGCCAGCAGCTCGTCTGCCATATGGCTGCTCCTTACCTGGTCTTAACCACTCTTGGCCATGCTTCTCCAGCACCATTTCCTGGTTCTCCTTCCAGCCCCTCCCAGGAGCAGAAGGTGCAAAGCCATGGACTGAAAGCATCTGCTCACTGTACAACTGTATTTTCCGGGAAGCATCCCCGAATGGGTGCCTGCCTCCAGCCGGAGGAGCACGAAGGAGCAACCCCACTGCCAGCAGCCGTTCTCACCCACACAACAGGATCCGGGAGAGGATGTCTGGCCATATCTGCCTTCCCCTCCATGTGCAGGAACACACCATATCAACAGAAAGCACCTTTGGTAAGGGCATAAATGCACCTCCCTCCCCGGGAGGCGGCATGGCGTTATCTGCGGCGGTGGAAGGAAGCAGGAGAGCCGAGCTGCTGGCAAGCCTTCCTACACTCACAGCCTGATTCACCGGAACAGCCCGGCTGCTTTTTGCCACCATAATGACCACACACCAGAGCTGCAAGCCTGGTTTAGCCGGCCAGTTTGTGACACTCTTGTGCCCACAGAGTGGTACTGAATTGCTGGAAGAGGCTGCTGAGCCCCTCCACGAGCTCCTTTGCGTTGCATACCTCAGCCAGGCTGCTGCAACAGAGGTTGAAACCGAGTTGTCACCAGCCCCACCACACAGCCTCGTCCTCCGTTCACCTTCAGGAGGGCAAGTCAGAAGTGGTTCAGCTCAGCCACCTCAGTCAAATGAGTCTGAAACACTGTTAGGAGGGATTAAAATCACATGTGAGTGTGTGTGTGTGTGTGCGGTTTCACAACACCTCCCTCTCCCCACCGCCAGCCACACCAGTTTCCTCAAAGAAAAGCAGAACAGTAGAGCACAGACCCAATGTTATGCCGTGATGCATTAAAGCCTTGTTTTCCCACTGCTTAAAGAACTGACCCAGCCCCCATCAAATGTTCCCAGCATATTTGAATTGTGAGTCAGAGACCACAATGGAGATACTTGCCTAGCTTGACAAAGTTTAAGTATCTCCTGCCAAACAGCAATCACTGATTTTTTGCTCTGTCACTCATGAGTCCTGTTCCTGCTGCTCTAACCACACAAAACACACTGCCTCATTGTGGAAGCCAGGATTACTGTTTGGATGCTTACCTGTAGCATCTCTAACTTTTCATAATCCTTCATGAGGAGTGCTGCTAACAAACCAGATGGAAATTTGCAGGTATTGAAAGCTCATGTCTCTGTACCCACTATGGAGGCAATAGAGGATGGAAAGAATACCAATACTGAAAAGTGAGGCCAGGAAACACTTCGTCTTTGCAGGCAGGGTCTAACATTTAAAAGGAATAATAATTCAAGAACAAGATTTCCACGGACTGATCTGGCACCTCATTTAGCAAAACACTCTAAGGCTTAGGAGTTAATCTGTGATGGACCCTTCCTTGGGTTTCATTCGCCGTAGCCAAAGCAATTGCCTGTCATGAGTTAGCATCCAGAGTGGCAAAACAAATTTTTACTCTCTCAGTTACAGTGGCAAAAGGCCTGCAGCACTGAGCAGGGCTCCATTTTCTTCCACACCCCCCACCCTGCACCACATGTCATCCAAACAGCTCATACAGCCCTGCCCAGGGCAAAAAGATCATTATTTTACTCACTGTAGGTCACACTCATTTCCTATTTGTTAATTTTCCTACACAATCATGAGTGCTAGAAACATTTTTTCTTAATTAGCTTCCCTNNTTTTTCTCATTTGGTTCCCCCCCCCCCGGCCCTTTTTCTTCCATCATAAGGCACAATTCTCACATAATCTGAGCACTCTGGCAAAGAGGCATGAGGGCTTCAAGGAAATCCCCCAGTAACAGAGTGCAAGGCTTGATCTGCAGTGAGGCGAGCTGGCAGCCCTGCAGTGCACCTCAGCACGCCAGCTGTTGCTCCAGTGGTGGAGCCACATTGGGAGGAGTTCAAAGACCAGCAGCTGAGAAAAAAAGTCAGACACAACCAAACACTCCAACGTTACATGAGGTCGAGGCTGTGTGTGTGCACGTGTGTGCATTTGCTTTATTTTCCCTTTTTTTTTTCCACCGCAACTAGACTTAGTATTTCTTCAGAGGATTCATGCTTGTACTTGTACCAAGAAATCATTCCCATTATCTCCTCCATCGCCTGGGCTGCAGTGCAGGGAGCAGCCTGCTGTTATCCATCCCTGCTGTCTGGGGTTTGGGACAGCTGGGCTGCAAGGCTGGAGAGATGGGGGAGTTTCCGGGCTCTGGGGTGCAGGAGGAGGAGAGAGATCATTTTGTGTGCTGCTAGTCTGTCTCTGCAGGAGTGATGGTTTTTGCCTCTGTAGCACCTGCCATGGGGTGCCTGGGGGTGGGACACAGGAGCAGGAAGAAAAATAACTTCGAGCAAGATTTACTCCCTTCCTTGTTAGTTAATGCTTGCCAAAAAAAATTATGCAGAGGCAGGGGGTTGAATAGGTCTGAGTGGACTTCACATAACTGATGTAAACATTACACTTTAACATCTCTCTCCTTTCAGGAAGGGGGAATCTTTGACTGAAGCTATGTCCAAAGCCCTAGACAGAAACCCAGGAGCTCTAGGGTGTTCTTCCCAGCTCTGCCTCAGGCTTGAAATTTCAGGACCATGGTGTTTTGCTGACAAACCTGAGCCATGCCAAACTGAAGATAAAATACCAGAGACGGTTTCAAAGTTCCCATCCCCCCCGAGCACAGCACGCATTGCTCCAAGCTGTGCACATGTACTGACCTCTCCCAGCTTGGTCCTGGTGACAGGGTGATACACGGCCCAGACCTGCACTCCCTGAACGCCCCACAGGTTCTCATCTAGCACGGAGACAGGCACTGGAGGTAACGGGGAACCAGGAAGAACAAGAAGCTGTTGCACTGCGCAACAAATACAGATCTTAAAATAAATCTCATCTGAGCTGAAAGAAAATCCCTGTTGTACGGCCACAGTAGGTAGGACCAGCTAGTGCAGGGGGATGCAGTGCATTTTTAGAGCACACTATTCTGGACTACAAGCTTTGGAAAGTGTTTCTGGAGGCTGAGCCAACCTCACAGTGCTGGGCCCAAAAATATTTAATGTGTGCTCTTCTCAAAAAAAGGCATTTTAAAGGAATCTGGATTGCAGTCTGAATGCAAGCAGCTTCTTTCAGCTCTCCATCCTCAGAGGGAGTACAAGCAGATCAGGCAATTCAAGAGGCCCTGGTAAAGTCTCAGCCCTCAGCTTGCTCCTTAAGCCAAAAATAAAGTATATGCCTGCAAAACCATTGCATATTCACCTGGTAAGTTTCTAATGCTGTTTGTCGGAGCAGTGGCTGCCACCAGTGCACACCACAGTGCTCTGCCTGGTTTCATGCCACCACGAAGCCATCAGCTGGACCGTGAGAGTGTCAGCTGCTGCTTGCATTACAAAATCTGGAAGGGATGGAACCTGAGAAGCAGCAAACAAGGGCCACAGCAGAGCAGGACACGCCACTCACCAGAAGTACCGCCAGCACCTAGGAGATGACAGATTTTCTGGGCACTCAGAAAACCTACACGAGCACATGCATTTGTACAATGTGCAATGAACCACTGGCTCTGCTCTTTTGACAAGGGCATGTAGTGATGGGACAAGAGGTAATGCCTTCAAACTGAAAGTAGATTTAGATTAGATACTAGGAAGAAATTCTTTACTGTGAGCGTGGTGACACACTGGAACAGGTTGTTCACACAAGTTGTGGATGCCCCATTCCTGGAAGCGTTCAAGGCCAGGTTGAATGGGGCTTTGAGTAACCTGGTCTAGTGGAAGGTGTTCCTGCCCATGGCAGGGGGCTTTGTACTCAATAATCTTTAAGGTCCCTTCCAACGCAAACCATTCTGTAATTCTGTGGTGGCACAGGAGACTATGAGAGCACCATCTCCTCACATCTGACATTCAGACCCGAGGACTTCAGAGGCCTAAAACAGGGGGTGCCCCTCTCACTTGCCCCTGCTAACTCACAGCCTTTGCAAGGGAGGCAGCAGCACACGTCCCTGCTCCAACCCACTGCTGGAATCACCAGCAATCCGCCAGGCTGTTATGCCCTTACAAGAGGGCTTGGCAGAGCAGCTTCCCCAGCCAAGGCAAGGTTTGTATCAGGGGCTAAAGATCAAACTGTATCTATCTCTGAACACACCTTTGTTAGTTTTGGCTGCACCCTTTCAGGTATCACCTGCCTCCCCAGGCAAACACGTTCCTATCCCGGGCGCCACAGGCCTGCTGTGCTCCTCTGAGGGCTGCCTCCGCCTGCCAGGAATCTGTGCACCTACTGCATCCACACCAGCGGCCAGGGAGGGAGACCCCCAGCACTAATGTGGCTGCAGCAAGGATGTTGCAGGGAGCAGAGGAAGGAGCTGGAAACAGATTCATGGTCAGGCTGCTGCTTGGCTTTGCTGGAAACTGGAGTGGAAAACTGGCAGCGGCATCCAGCCACCCCAACAAACATTGCATTCATATGCAGAGCTACAGAGCAAACGATCTGTCAGTTGTTCATCTGGAGAACAGGTTTCACTAGCCTGGATTAAATGATTATGTTGCCACAGCATGTGCTTCTGGCTGCTCTTGGAGATAAAGGAAGTAAGGCACAAGGAGCCTTACAGGGGAGAGGCCTGACCCTGCAACCCAGCTCCCAACACCTTTATGCTTGGAAAAGGTTCGGACCAGCGCAGAGCATGGGGGATGGGGAGCAAGTGTTTTTAAAAGGATGAATTTTGGTGCTGATGCGCTGAAATCGCTAGTGCAAGAAAACACCTCATTTGATCGAGAACAGAAGGTGCACACTTTACCTCCAATTACTGCCTCCAGATGTGCACCAGACTGGCTGTATTTCTGAGCCTGCTGCTCCTCGTTCCCACAAAGCTGAAGGCAGAGGTAGTGCAGTTGGAGGTCTAGCAGCACATGTGCAGCCCCACCAGAGCCTGCGTCCTGCTTCCACAAAACCCCTGTTGAGTGACTCCCTTAGGATGAAATTGCAGTCGACTTCATTCCAGGCCATGAGCATATGTCTGGCTACAGACATTACTGCAAGCACACAAGGAAAAAAAAGAAACATAAAGAAGAAAGTGCGAAAAAACACTGGTAAGCCCGGTTAGGATAATGGGTGTTTTCCGCCACAGAAAAAGGCTATTTCGCTACCTTTGGCAGTCTGGCCAGCTTCCCTGCATTAGTCTTTTGCAGGGCAGAAAAGAAAGGCTGGCACCAGCTTTGCAGACTCAAAACCAATCTATTGCAGCAAACCCATGGGCCCCAGCAGCACCCCCTGAATCCCTCTGGAGCCCACAAGGGCAAAAAGCAGAGGCCCAAAGAGCTAACACAGCAATTTTAGGACTCTCACAGACTTCAGGGGGCCTTGAACCCTTGTACCAGGGAGCCCAAGGCATCTTTTTCCACTCTGTGGCCTTTGATGGGCCATCAGAGTTCACCCCATGTCCCGATCTCTCGGGGACAGATGATGTGTCTGTGGTGAGCACAGTGAAAGGCGCAGGGAGGCAGTCACAGCAGGGCATGGGCAGCAGGAACTGGAGCCACTACCCTCTGCTCCCACCGTGTTTCACAAGACGAGCAGTAGCAGCAGCCCTGTTGTTTTCATATTTGCCTTTTTTTCCCCTCAGAAAGAGCAAACCCGTGCTCTGAGCATTGGGAGCTGTTACAGACACTGCTCTGGGGAGAAGTCCCTACAAACAGCCAGCAGCAAGCACCCAGCACCCAACGCTCCCAGCTCGAGCACTTGCAGGCCAGCAAATCCCTGAGCCATCCAAAGTAAGGTCTTATCAATGGGAAATGCCAGACAGGCCTAAGCAACACTGAGCTGCCCTCCCCACCTCGAGTGGCCATGAAGACACATAGGATTTGTCCATCTGAGATGGCTCCCAGTCAGGCATTTATGTTTACAGCTCATGGATGGGTTTTTAAAAATACATCCCAGTGCCTGCACAGATGTACTCCAAGATACACTTATATCCACAAGCACATGACCTAGGAGGTGGGTTAGAGCTGAAGTGACTCAGCCTCCCGGTTACAGGAACAAAATTAGCAACCACTCATAGACGTCTTATGTCTTAGATGGGGCTAGATGGCACTGTAAGTTAGTTAATGTCCCTTTGCCTCAGGAGATTTCGCTTCAGCATTAAGATCAGTGGAAAACCAGGAAAGCTGGTGCTCCCTAGGGTATATTTTCCAGAGCTGGGCTAGTAATTCACACCAACAGCCTGATTCAACACATTTTCAAGGTGCCTAGTTAGGAGCTGTGTCCAATAATTTAGTCATTCTCTGGAATTTACTTATTTTTTTGAGAAAATAATTCTTGGCTTGACAGCATTTAAACATATGTTTTCTCCAAATACTTGGCCTACATTTTCCCTTCTTTAATTTATCCCATTTCTCCTCATTAACCCCTGCCCCCCCACCCCCGTCGTTCCCATGCTGGATCCCTCTACCTCTCCCGGGAGAACAGTGATGAAATGACATTCGCCTCCCAGGCCTCCTGGCACATCACCCCTACTCTTCAGGATCAGCCCAGCGGGGCAAAGAGCCCTTTGGCCCGGAGCCCCTGAATTACTGAAGGATGCACAGCTGAAACGGAGCAAAGCACAGTGGTGGAAGGAGGCGAGGACCGGGCTTGGAGGGACAGTGCCTGGCTGTATTCAGGTCAGAGCATTCCGGTCCCACGGCCTCGGGTGTCTGCCTGAGCCGGTTGGGAGACGAACGAGTAGGGATCTGCCCTAATCTCACACCCAGACCTTGCAGAGCCTCTGCAGCTCGGCGAGCACGCTGTGGCTGATGGCACCGTGCCACCGCCGGGGAACGGCATCCACGTGGCTGGGAGGAAGGGGGACGTGCAGTCCTGGTGCAGCGCATCTGCCCCTGGGGCTGGGAAGAGCGTGGCCACCTCTTTAACAGAGACCCTATCCATGCATCTAGTACTCCGATGGGTATCTCTCTCCCATCAGTTAACAAAGGGAGCAACCCTCTAGGGAAGAAGGAAAAAAAAAAAAAAAAGAAAGAAAGCCCAACCAAAAAAGCACACCAAACCCCCCGAAACCCCAAAACACTCTTCCCACCACAGGATCCCATCAGCTCCCTGACCGCCTGGGTCATTCATGCCTGTGAATCGTTTCCCCAAGAAACAGATTAGTCACGTACATTCGCAATGGCAGCGATTCTGCCAAATAGCTGAGGAGCGGGGCAGGAGAACAGCAGCATGACAAAAACAGGCAGAGGAGGGGAGAGGAGAAACAAAATGTTTCTTCCTTTTCTCCCATGCCCCTTTGGTTTTCAACAGACTTTGCAGGCACAAGCTGCTAAACAGCTGCATCACGTGGTGGTGAAATCCAGGCGTTATCTGGCCAGAGACTTGGACAACCTTGCCTTTCCTTTTCACCCCCCCGGGGCTGGCAGAAGCATTGCCCAGCAGCCAGAACACTGACAGCTTCTCTAAGGTTGGGACGAAAAGCCTCCCATAGTAGGAACAATGTTTGGTAACTGGGAAAACCTCTCACTTGAGCTCCCATCTTCTGAGTGACTGACAAATGCCAGACCCCAGCAGGGCTGACACAGGCTCGGGGCTGCAAAGTGTCCCGCTCAGAGGCGAGTCACTCGGAGAGGAAAACAAACAGGTAGGGGTCCCCAGGAATCCTGTTCCTGATTAGTACGTGGCATCCTGCAAACAGTTACTTCCTTCTTCCAATAACAGGCGTGAAAAATCACCGCTGTCACTGGAGCAGCAGCGCGTGGAGCTGCGAGCAGGTCAGGCTGCTCCTTCCTCTGTGCTGTGCGTGCTTGTGTCAAACTGCCCCTGTCCCCACAACCTTCCAGCCACAAACGCCCCGGTAGGTAACAAAGAGGGAGATTCAAAGCAAGAACACCTGAGTGATCCAGTAACAGGGGAAAAAAAATGCAGGCTGTTTCGGGTCATCTGATTTGTGCATACATTCCCAGACACTCAGTCTGTCCCTTGTAGTTCAGGGAAATGCTAAACGGGCAGCATGGCCTGGAGAAACTGTAAGGAGGGGAAAAGCAGACGAGTGCCTGGGGGAAAGCTGATGAGCTGGTTTTCAAGACAAGCGTTACTACTGCAATAAGAGATAGGGACACATGTAGGCGTTCCCTGTCTTGGTAATAAATAACAGCTACAAAACTCTTATTAACCTCTGCAAAATATGTTGATTCTGCCAGTCCATCCATCACGAATCTATCTGTTACTGCGGTACTCGCTTCAGCTGTCCCAGAGGAAAACAGAAAACACAGCAGGCCGGCCACAGCATCCCACATCCCAGCCAAAGGGAGTCACAGTTGCAAAGGATGCATACTTGCTGTCATAAAAATGATGCACCCCTCTTGTGTCCTCTGCCTTAGGGGGCAGCACTGAAAAAGAAGACTAAAATACGAGCATCACTTCTGAAACAGGAACTTCACCATAACACAAAATAAAATTTTTAAAAAATGACCTCAGGAATCTTCTACCTTTCCTTCCTAGGAACAAGCAGCCCTGGGGCTTGGCCTGAGCATCTGGCCCGGTGAATTTGCTTGCAGTCCAAAGAAAGCCTGGCCCCATTCATCAGCAGGAATGGGAAGCGCCAAGTCTCCTCTCCTCTCACCATCCCACTTCCTGGAGGGGAATTCAAGGAACAAGTGGCCTGATACTGCTGAGAGAAGTTCTGTCCCATGTGCTGCCAGGCTTCCCACGCTGTCCCCTTTCTGAAGCAGCATGGGGAGGAGGGGGAAATGCATAAATCAGAGCTCTGATACTTGGCACTACACCAGGACATAGATTAGACTACTCAGTCATTTTAATTGCTATCCAACAGTAATAATCTATCCAGGCGATTTACTCTAAAACACGCATAGCACTTTGGTATGTTTATAATGCTAATTGGGAAGGTCCTGAACCAAGCAGCCGCCCTGGGTAGCAAAGCTGTGTATTTGGGGAGATTTATTTGGTTGGCTGTTTTCAGAACTGCACTAGAATACTGTTTTTCTTAGCTTTTTTTGCTTCAACATATATATTTTTGTCTATTTATTTGTCAATCTCATGTATTTGGCAGACATAAAAAAATGCAGAGCAGTAACCAAAATTACACACACTTCCCATGTAACACAGGGTTATTCTTCCATGTCTTGTTTCTGCCCTGCATATTTAATTTTGTACTCCTGTGAGGACTTGGGTGCTCAGGAAGAATGCCATTTTTAGAATTACCAGACCTAAGCAGCTGCAGCTACATAAATGAGGAGTATGTCAAGACCTGAGGGGAGCCAATGGTTTTCCCTGGTCATCAGTTAACCCACATGGCCAGGAGTGCAGGGTGTCAGTGAAGGAGATAATCCACCTCCAAGACAGATCCTAGCATGTCTCCATGGGAGTTCTGTGCTTCACAGAGGCACTTTGCTCTCCCTTAAGAAAGGTGGTACATCAGAAAGAGTTCCTTCCTCTCTACCTGCACCGTTACCACCTGTGTTACTGCAGGTAGGCACTGGGAAGGATGTTTTGGGTATGCAGAAGCTGTTACCTACCATATACTGAGCAAAACCACAGGGAAAAAGATGGTGCAGCCTCTGCTCTGGCTGTGTTTATCCCACATGTCAATGAACAATAAAAACAGGGCACTGAAAAATAAACCTCACTGCTTCAAAAAGCCCCCAGGAGAGTATCTTCAATGGTATCATATTTTTTCTGCTTCTTTCTGATCCTTTTTTTTACTGTTGAAGTTGACATCTTTTTCCTCTTGCTGAACCAGCATTTCCTGACAGCAAACCATAGTCAGAAATTTTCCATCCAGCCCTGAAGTGGATTTCAACATTTGGTGCTTGTGCATGCTTATGAAAAGAGGTTAATGTCAATCTCAGAAAATTATCTACATGATGTTCAAAAGGGTACCACCAGTGAGGAGCAGCACGTGCATTTGGGGAAGCCCAGACACTCTCCGGTCTCTTTGCCTCAGAGCTGGGGTCAGCTCTTCTCTGCTCACTTACATTTGTAATGGTGATCCTCCTTTGCGTGTTTGCTGCCCAACTGACCTGTCACTTGGAAAAAAATCCTTCCGTGGGGAACACTGTCTGTCGTGACACAGCACATCCCCTTTCAAACACCCTAGGGACATTCTGATGGTTTTAAAACCAAACATCTTGGAAAAGAGCAGTGCTCTCCCAACAAACAGCAGTACAGTCAGGCCTCAGAAGGCAAACAAGCAAGGCAGGAGCTTGTGGGAGGAGATGGTAATAAATACAATAGTCAGCTTCTTAATCACCATCCCCAGTGCCTGATAACCATTACCTTGTTTCAGCTGCCCTGTGCTTAACAGTGGCAGGACAGCCCTCCACAGTTGGAGGACTTTACCCAGCAAAATCTCCTCAGGGATGAACAAGCACTGAAGTGTAAACACACCCAAGAACTTTTAAAGAAGTTGGAAAAGAAAAATCTCTTGTGCTGTGAGAGTCATCAGGCATGAGGCAGCCTGGGTACAGCAGCCTCCAGTCTGCAGCAGTTGCACTCAGCAACCCCAACAGTCAAGGCTTTTTTTGGGAGCAGGGATGGGCACAGTGAAAATCAGCCCGTCCTCACTCAGAATTCCTGCCCGTAGGGCACTCAAGCCAAAGCTCTCTTAATATGCTTTTAAAAGCAGGCAAATGACAAGCAAGGCTTCGTTTCCTTCAAAGCCCAGCACTCCTCCTCCGCTGAGACATCGACAACTGCTATCGTCAGCTTAAGGGGCAATAACTTCACCGGGAGGCGAAGCTGGTTTATGAGGGGGAGGGGGAAGAGTTAAACCAAACTCATCAACCCACCCAGTGTCATCAGCCAGCAGCTCTGAGCACACTCTCACGGGGAAGCGGCAGAGAGACACGACATCCCAGCAGCATGTCCAAGAGAGGATGTGTCCTAAAGGACACAGCTGATTCATCATCCCGCTTAAGAATCTCGGGCAGTTTCAGCTGCAGAGGCCTGACCTGCTTGGCATCCAGCCGGCCGGCATCAGCTGCCTCCTGGAAAAGGGAAAGAAAAAACAAAAAGCTTTGAAATGACAGAGTGGGCAGAGGAATGGGGAGGAGGGGAAAGGAGGGAGTGTGGGGGAGAAGAGGTGGCCTTGCAGGCTCTGGTTGAGTAAGAGGCTAATTCCCCCCCACTCCCCGACCGCGACTCCATCTAATTACCCTGTTTCCTCTGAGCTGATTGGAAAGTGGCCTTGTGTCTGGAAAAGGCAGTAAGCATCTTACATGCATCTGTTCCACCTAATCCCTAATAACTAGTGCCTGTGTGTTCCAGGAGAGGAGGAGGAGGAGGTGGGGGAGGACAGGCAGGGAAGGGCTGGGAAGGGTTTCCCATGTAGGCTGCCATGTGGCAGAGGGGAGGGCGGCCTTGTGGTCTGGGCTGGGGGCTTTCAGGGAACTAACACTGTTCCTCTTCCGCCTGTTTCACAATCTGGAGGCCCCTTTCCTCCTTCCCCTTGCAATAATAACAAATTTTATTTAAAAAAAAAAGAGAGAGAGAGAGAGAGGGCTATGGCTGGGAATAAGGACACATTTTGCTGAGCCTCGCTGCAGTTGGGATCTGTTTAAGCCACTCGTTTTCCCCTTGCCCTAATCCTGCATTATCCTTTAGGCATGACGTTCAATTCCTGGAGGGGGGTGGGAAGTGCTCTCCAGAGCCCTGCCTGGTTTGCCCAGGAATTTGGATTGCACTTTTTATGTGCAGCTCCGGGAAGGGGCAGAGGGACAATTATGCAGCCGTTTAGTAGCCAGGCAGGCACATTTTCAGCGAGCTCTTCCTAGTGGGAGCTAATTCAACTCGAGGAGAGCGCAGGGATAAACATCTCCATTTGCCAGTAAAAGGATTGTCACATCTGGAATTTACACAAGTTACGAGGAGCCAGGAGCCACTATTTCGTTTCACTTGCACGGCGTCATAAAACATGTTAGCACTTTTAAAAGTGTTGCGGGGCAGAGGGATGCAGGACGACAACAACTCCCACAACCCTGCCATGCCCTCACGCTCCCCTGCCACCGTCGGGGGACGCCAGGCTCAGCTCTGCATCTTGCTCAACGCCCTCAACTTTGCTCCAGCCCCTGGGAAAGGAGGCTTTTGGCTTCCAACACAGCCAGCTGCCTTCATATCTCCACGTTACAGCCCCAGGAGGCTCCTGGCTGGGAGAGGGACCCGCTGTGCCCCCTGCACACCTCGCAGGGAATGCCGGCCTTCCCCTCAGGCTCAGCCCACATGGAGGAGGACTCAGTAACCGATCGCTTTAAACCAGTTTCAAAAAGGTTGGCTGTGCCTCTGTGGGCTGTTTATTTCCAAGAGCTTTCCACATTTATCCAGCCAGCTTTCCACTGTTTTGCTTTCGGATTTTTGCAGTTGCAAGCTTTGAGTGCTCCTCCTTGCAAGAGCCTCCTCGCTCATCCCTCAGCACAGTAATGGTGCCAGAGGTGGTAATGAGCCCCATGGGCTGACTTCCCATAGGAAGCCCTTGTCCTCACCCCAACAAAAACACTGGGAAACATCCTGAAAAAAACAGTGGGATACAGGCATCCACAGGCTGGACCATCCCATCCAGTAACAGTGGACATAAAAATTAAGGGGAAGAAGCTGAAGTCAATGGCCTTTTGACCTTCGGCGCTATACATCTGCACACATGGCTTAAGGCTGAGCAAGGCAAAATCCAACAGCCCATAATTCCCAGGGGTTTTTTTCTCTCTTTTTGTCTCATGAAGCAGTGGTTACCCAAGAAACCTGCTGCCCACTGATTTTCTTTAGGGACCAAGCCACACTGTGTGTGAAAACCAGAAAAGCACAAAAGTCATCTCTTGGCCCACCATGCTGGTTGTGAAACACATTGCACAGGTAAAGGCCTTCAGGTTACTGTGTGGAAACCTGGCTGTGATGTACACCTCCTCCTCATCCTCCCTCCAGGGGACAAAGGGCTGCCTTGGGGAGGCTCACTTCACCCCTGCAGAGGACTGGCAGCATCACTGCTTGCTTTGCTGCTTGCTGGCAGGGCACAATCCCAGCTTTTGTGAGTCATCCACATAGCCCATCCAGTACGGGATCCACAGCCTGGAGTCCCAGCAGTGCTCACACGAGCCTGTTGGGGAGCAAACCTCACGCCAGGGACGGTTGCCCTGCAGTGGAATACACAGTACCAGCCCTGCAAGGGTGATGGGAGATGGGGAGAGTCGGCTGCCTTCTGCTTGAGCTCTCGTGACTGACCAGAAAAGTGAAGTGAAAGAGCACAGTGGGAAGCTGCAAGGTCACACTTTGCTTCTAGTGTCGTCCAGATCCTTCTGCAGAGCCTTCCTACCCTCCACACGCATAACACACCCCATGCCACTCTAACTAAAACATAAAGCCCCTTGAGGTAAGTTGGTGCAACTTTCCCATGAGTGCAGGCTCCTGACACTGTAAGATTAGCAGCTGAAAGAAAAAAAAACACTTTAAAATGTCTTCAAAACCTCCATCTTTAGGTAACAGATAAGTGGCATAAACATTCAAAGTAATGTGCCCACAACCACAGACAGTTTTCTGTTAATTCAGGCTGAAGCACTCTGAAGAGGGAGGTCACCTTCCTCCCAAGCTGCAAAGATGACTTCGGGAGGAGCTGTGACCACAGGTGTCCCTGTAGCACAGACTTGCCTGAATGTGTGAGGGTTGGCATGGAAATATAAACAGTAGCAAGCAGGTGGTGTTTTAGGAGGAGAAAATATCAAATTTATGGCCAGAGGTTGTGCTTACAGTTACAACTGCAGCCTCACTACCTCTTCCTCAATATTCCTACCAGCCATGCCACTGTGGCTCCAGCCCTTTGAACACTTTTTCCACAGCCTGGTCATTGCACCCTTGGGAAAAAAAAATCCGAACAGGCCAACCTGCTCCTCAGAAGACACACTGGCATGAACTCTGCTCCCCAGCTGTACCTCCAAATGACAGGAGCTGCAGAGGGGGAAGAAGGAAGAAAATTTGGCTTGAACAGATCTCCTCTATTAAAGAGCCAGCACAGGAGGAGATTTACTTGCACAAAAGTGCCAAAGACTGCCAAAACTTACCTGGGATTTATTTGCAGAGCTGGAAGGAGAGCAGGGAGGTATGACCACTGTAGCAAGAGCAAGTGCCCACAGTTCAGGAGCTATGTCTCATGATCCTGTGCTCTACACAGAAAGTGTCAATCAGTCCCTCAATATCTTGTATTCTTTGAGATCCCTTTTAAAGCCTTTATAAGGGTATCTGAAACAACAGAGGTCTTTGCATGATAAATTCCACATGCTGCATACACAGACATGGTGGTTTTCAAAAGTGCTAAAGGAATAAATTCACTGTATCCTGATTCATGCTCTGCATATGGCACCATGCTCCCAGCCTAGAAGGAAATAAAACAATTACTATATTGTATGATATGGGTTAGAATGAAGTGGCTATTTTCTACTCTGCTTTCACTAAGGTCCTGTCTTTCCAGGATGAAATCTTGATATTTGGGAATACTGAGCAGATTTATTATGACACCCATTCTCTGGGGAAAGTCTGCAGCTTCCCAAAGATGGGCTGTGGATGCAGCATCTTCATGGTCACAGCCCACTGAAGGGCATTTGTTATCACCCATCCCAGCTGAGCTAATTAATCCTCAATAGCAGTGGCTTATTCTAATTTTCTGAACTCTCTTAAGGCAGGACCGAGTGCCCTTAACTCCTCTAATTCTAGGAGCTGGATTTTCAGCTCACTTCATGGTTTGGATTTTTTTCTTTCACTGTTGCACTGTCTTTGCACTAAATCACATACGACAGACCATACCTTGGGAAAACCCATATCTGCAGGCCCCCATCCTGGCCCAGGAAAAAGCTGATTTTTCATAGAAGATAACCCTACTTTGAAGGTGTCCCTTCCACCCAAAATGTCTCTGAGATAAAGGCATTATACTACTTGAGTGGGGACAAGCAGAGTGGAAGCTGCGTGAAGCTGGGCTGACCCAGAACATGGCTAGGGCACTCAGTTCCCCTGGGAGGAGCCTGGAGATGCCTGGCTGGCGGTCAATGCCTGTCCAGAGATGGTCTCCTTTGGGGCTGTCGATACTCAGCAACAAGTATAAAATAATGTTACATTAATGGGCTTGGGGACAGAGTGACCAGTCCTGAAAATCTCAGCCGAAAGTGCTCACCCAGGGCTAAGTGGCGAGTGAACTGGCAGAAGCACAAGCCTTCATTTTCCTTCTTGCCAGATCTTTTCTTTAGCCACAGGCTCTATGGTAAAAACTTATCTGCTGCAAATTTATATAACAATTATGTCACCATTAGATTTCAGAAAGCACCTGCAACATCCAGTTAACTTACCACAACAAAAAACATGAAAAAACAAGGCACTTCAGATGAGAAGATAAAATTATGGCATTGTTTTCAAGGGTGAAGCCTTTACAGTTTATAGTTAAATATAACCCTCTACTTGAGCTATTAACCTAACTTTAATGGAAATCCTTGAGAACTTTACTTAATACTCTTCAATGGTAAAATGTAAATAAGGCATTTTTAAAGCAGATAACGAACCTCTTTTACAAACAACAGAAGGTATTTTGGCTGCACCACAAATGTTATAGGTGATCCAACAGAGGGGCCGAGTGGACACAAACGGTACACTTTTCCCTTTCTCTATGAGCTGGTGTAAATCAGGAACAATTCAACTGGTCATTAAGCATAAGAGAAACACAGGGGTTTGCTGTGGCTACAGCTTGTTCAGCTATGGCTTTATATTTAAATATTTTTACAGTGTCTTTCACACTGGTGCTTGGGGACTCCCAGGCAGTCAGAGATGCAATTAGATAAAAGAGGCTATTTGACTTTTCATCCTTATTCCTTACTGCCTTGCTTTTGTGGGTTTAAAGCACAATCTTCCAACTAATTAAACACATTTGAATATTCCTTTGCATGTGGAATGAATGTATAATTAGACTCAAGAGAAAGATTATGTGCTTTCGAGCTGACACTAACACTTCAGCATAAAGGTACCCCAGGCACCACTAAATGTAACCTATGAGCTCCTGCTAATAGCATGCTGCCTCTGATCTCCAGAGGATTATCTTACTCTGGAGCTCTTATAGCAGCCGTATACTGAAAGGGGCCTGAAACAGATACCCTGTAATTTACGTCCCTGCTTAGTGCCTCAGTGAGGAAAGGAGGCCTTAGCTCCAAATTGTGTTTCTTTCCTTCCCTGCTTTTCAGGTCTGAAGTTAAGGCACATGATCTTCAGGGTGCAGAATGCTGTAAGGAACCTCTGCGTGTTTTCATGGAAGAAAGTGTATTTTTTTGCCCATCTTTTTCTCTTTTTCTTTTTTTTTCGTATTCAGGACCACTTTTTTTCCCCTGTAAATACAGAGAAACCTGCTAAATAAATTATACAAGACCCCGTCTCTCTGCTCCAAAATTAAAGATATCTGCTGCTTTATCCTCACCAAGCAATACCTCCTAGTGCTATTATTTACTACACCTCATAAATATCTGAGTCCTTTTCCTTTACTTGGCACTTTTCCCATCACTTTTATGCTGCTGTGTTTTGTTTTTGTTGTTGTTTTTTAACAGAGGTTACCCTCCCAGCCACCACATGATAATGATTTTTTTTTTCTTCCACATTTTGTGGTTAGACCAGCTCAGACAACTAGATAAATATTGTGGGGAGCTCACCCTTAAATATCGGGTTTGCCTGTATTTTTTCACTGAGGTCTTTATTTCCTTAAGTTGTAGGTGGTCTCCTTAAGACGGCAGGGAGACGAACCTGGTGTTGTGAAAGGAGGGGAAAAAGAAGCAGCAGAAAAATTCCCTTAGGACGTTTCCTGTGGTAAAACAGAGTAAGGAATATTTTCAGAAACAGTAAGGAATATTTCAGGGCAGCTCCAGACAAATTCAAATCCAAATCTTCTGTGAGGTTTAGTGAATTCTGCAAATTGTGCGTTTCCTCCAAAACCCCAAGCCAGGCAACTTGAACCTGATTTTGGAGGGAGTAATGGGGACCCTGGCATCTCTGTACCCCTTGGCAGTTGTGAAGGAGGTTGTGTGGGTTTTTTAATGTGTCTGTTTTTTTCAGAGTCAAGTTTGCTTAAAAAAACAGTGGGCTAGCTACTGAAAATCAGCCCCTATCAACTATTGTCAGCCACAGATTTAGATGAGGGGGGAAAGCTCCTTTACCAGCAGTGTGGCTTTAGTGTAAGCAATCTGCAAATTTCCTCTCATCTTAAAAAGAAACTGTACCTGGACAGGCCGGGAGATAACAAGAGGCACGCAGCCTCAATGTCAGCAATTGTGACACTGCTAGCATTACCCTTGGGTTAGCATGGCAAAGCACACTGTGCCATTGCAGCTCAGTCACTTTTCTCTAGGGTCAACCCCCTTAAAAAGCTTCCTTCAGCAGGAGGCTGGCTAACCTTTTTTGTTGCTGTTTACACTGTCAATAGGACATGTCCTCTGCTGGCACTGAGGAGAGCTGTGCCAGAGAAGATGTAGGACCCGTGTCAGTGTACTTGATCCCCGGATTTCACCACACATAACGTGCTTCACTGCAACTGCTTTGCTTTACCCCTTGCTCAACAATAAAGAGGTACCCAGACTTCAGAGCTTTGTATCTGTGCCCAAATTTCAGGGCTGACATACCTCAGCATCGAGAATGAAGTGCAAAATCTCCTTTACTGTTCCAAAAGCATGCAGTTTGGAAAGTTTAGGGATGAAGCAGGTGCTCAGCTAGGGAGCACTCCGTACTGGTCCCAGCTTATGTTGGCCAACTCCAAATAAAGCTGCTCCTCTCCCTGGGCCACAGGTAGCCAGGCTGGCCCCACGGACACCCCTCTGCAGCCCACCCCCAGCCGTGGTGCAGCTGCTCCGTGCCACTCACAGTGCTCTGCTTGTGAGGCTTTCAGGGTTGCAAGTACCTGACACAGGGCATCTGCTGGGACCATTCACTTTTCCCAAAGCCCGTTTCTATTGGGAAGGAAAACCCAAAGTGTCTGCCTACTCACATGGAAACATACCACGTATCTCAATCAGAGCTGCTGAGGCAGATTGCTAAACTTAATTACCAGTTCCAAGGGCTGAGACAGTGAATGACAGGTCAATTCATGCAGTGAGCTAGCAAAGATTGCTGATAAACGCTTTCTAATTGAAAGGATGATAAAACACCTATTAGTCACTGAGGAGCTTGAAGAATGAGTTAGTCCTGGGGTTTTTTATGCTATGAAGAGCAAGAAGTGCTAATCTCATCAGCACTCTGTTGTCATTTCCTACCAGCCTAGTCACTCAAAAGGTCCAGGAGGGATCGTGAGTGACATTGCAGAGGGGTGAGCAGTCACTGCTCCCTCAGTCCTATTAAGGAGGCAATAGAAATAATTAGCAACATGGATAATGTCTATTGTACTCTGGAGAACATCGGACGTTTCTGTGAATTAGGGAAAAATCAAAGAACAAAAATAACCTCTTGCACACAGCTCCCTTGGGAAATCAGCTGTGTTAACAACACGATGTATCCTTTGCACAGCACCCTTCAGCCCAAGGCGTAAGATGGAGGCTGTGGCATCCCAGGTCCAGGTGCTCGAGGCCCAGCTCCAGCAGCACCAATGATCTGCTGCATACAAGCATTTTGGAACTCAAAGGCTGAACTTTGCCCTAGAAAAACCTCTACATGGCCACATGTACCTGTTTGTCACTCAGGCATTAGGACAGTCACTCTGGCGGCAGGACACAGCAGTCATACACGATGAGAAATGCTCAAGGTTGTCACAGCATGAAAACCCGCCAGAGCTGGCCTGCAAAAGCCCTGTGCCTAGACATGACCCAAAAGTTACCTTCTGCAGCATTAAGTGACACAACACTGGCTGCTGGGAAGGCAAGAAAACAGCCACCACCCATTAGCAGGAACCTCTGCTGCCTTGTTTGCATGCTGTGCAAGCCTGGATGATTTTTTTCTGCTGCTTCTCTTTCCTTTCCTCCTCTTTTGCTGGTCTTTCTAGACCAGGAGATGTTCAGAGTGAGACTGCCAGTGTATCTGCTCTGTGCCTAACACGATGTCCTACAGCTCTGGCTTAAGCCTCTGGGTACTGCTGTCACGTAGATAATAACCCGTGACACTCGCACACACCACATTGCTGAAATGTAGCCACATTAGAGGTGAGCTTGGGATGTGGCCAAGTGACACAAGCCACAGAACACGTATAAAGTGAGGTTTTGCCAAAGGCAAAAGGTCAAGGCATTTTTGCAGCCTTAAGAAGCAGACCTCACTTTCCGTGTTAGGATGTGCCTTACTTTCCCCTTTCTGCCCCACTAAAATTCACATGGAGCTCTCACTACATGGTATTTAATATCTACATTGTTAAGCCCGACATTTTCCAGGAGGTTGCAGCACTCCCAAAACTGTGCTTTCCATGTTCAACTAGTGACAGATTTGCTGCCTTTATATCAAAAATTGTGTAAATTCTTTCCCCAAAGAAGACTGTTTTGCATGGAAAAGAGTGTGCCTCGGTGGCACATCTGACTAGATATTGACATGAGGGGAAAGAGGCAATACTTACACTAACCAGTGTGAGAAAGTAGTCCAATGATGGCACGACAACCGTGTTTGTATTTATGGATTCAAATAGTTTGTAAAACCCTAAGACCCTGTTCTTTTAATTTCAGATCCCCAAACTCTTGAAAGTCCAGATCAGTCTTGATCACCTCATTCTTCTTGTGCTCGACAGGTTTTGCCTCAAGTCAAAAGCCCCAGGCTATTGACAGACACCTTCTTCACAGTCAAATGTGCATGAAGGTATTTCGACAGAACTGCATGAGACAACTCAGATCAGCAGCTCTGCCAGTAAAATCTTAGAGATGTAACTTGCAAAGGAGGGACAGTGATACACAACTGTGGGCAAAAAATTCTTCCAGCAACTGTGCTCAAAAGGTATATCAACCAGGAGCATAGTGACTACAATATCACATTAACATTTAAGCCAGGAGCGTCATTCAGTGCCTGGTCATGAATGAAGGTCACCTTGGGCCATTCACTTTACACCACATCTCAGACCTGATCTCCATACGCTCTCCATGTTATAATTATGTATCGAATATAGTTATGCATACATAAGTATGCATCAAATATATATTGGTTTATTTTATGTAGTCTCTAAGAGTACTATACCTGTTGTGCAGGTACCTATGTTGGTATAAAACTTCTCTTTATTGACTAAGTAAAATATATTTCTATAATATATTTTATTATGGAAATTTATCTATCTATTTATTTATTTATACTTACATAAATGTTTCTAATTTAGGGATAAGCTGTGCCACTCTAAATCCCTAAAAACTACTATCTACCCATTCTCACTGCAAGATTTTCTGCTAGGTATTTGGAGAAGTGTACCTGCTGAAGCAGCCCAGTCCATGATTGTGGTGGTTACAAAGCTTCAATATACATCCCCATAAAGGCTCCCTAGCCATTTTCACACATCCTGTGGAATAAAAGACACATATCTCAATGCGACAGAAGCTTTTCTCTCTCTCTCCATGTTCTCATCACCAGTGAATATCCTTTGGATCAAAGATTGTTGTTTGATCCCAGGAAAGGGTTAACAGTGACAGCAGTGCTTGGGCAGTTGCTCCAAATGGCCTAACTAGGGGTCCACTACAAATCAGATCAGGCAACTGATCCTTTTTTCTTTCTTTAATAAAAACATATTTAATTTTTCAGGGTGTCTTGTTTGTCTTGAAAAACTTTTTCAAGCCAGCTGCAGCTGCATCCTCCATCTCCTCAAGCCACAGCCTGAATTAGCATCCATTCAAATTAATAAGACAGATATCCCAAGTTTTATGTTTCATGCTTACAGCCAAGCTGAGCAGATGTGATGCATGTTTACAAATGCAGAGACATTTTGGGAGTTGCCCTGTTTGATGTCTGGACATGTTTTGTACACACTCCTCATATTGCTGCAAGTTCTTGGAGGAGGATCCTTCCATGGTGACTTTACTAAATGAAATAAAATGAAGCCTCCTTCTGTTTAAGTCAAAGGGAACTTGGCTTAAAGCTCTTTATTTTCCTTTTTTTTTTTCCAGTTGCAAGATATCTCTTTAGCTTATATCTAACTGTGTCATCAGTAATTAGGCATGTACAGGAAATCAATCTCAACAGGGATGTAAGATTCAAAACCTGCCAGTAAGCAGTAGATAACAGTTCTTTTTAAACACAAGCTCTTCAAAATCATGCTTATTAGTGAAATAGAGTCTTTAACTCCCAGATAACCTAACAATAATTAATTTTGTTCAAAAGAATAAGCCTGAACTGTTGTGGTGACCACAGGAATACAAACCACTAAGATAAAGCCTGGACAGAGCTCCTCTGGGCTGGGAAGTATGAACAGCAGCGTGACAACTGCTAGGAGGGATGGCAGTGTAAAAAACAAAAATACCAACAAAACCCAAAAAAACTTCTGACAGAAATTTAGGCCTGGGAAAGGCATTTCAGCCAGTAAGGAACTCTGCTCCTCTTAGCCTGGAGGTTCAGGGTGACTTTACCAGGTACAAATCACAAGGACCGCTCTGGGGGCATTTGTTTCCTCCAGCGGTTGTTTGCATCAAAAGGTTTTCTCTGATAGTTACTGGAGCTAAGATTTCCCACCTAAGCAGTGAGGAAAACGTGGCAAAGCATAGATATTCTGTGATCATACATGTGCTTTCATACCTCTGTATACACAATCACATGCAAACACAGAGAAGGTCAAATGTGGAGCTGAGGAGAGGCAGTGTCCCTTCTCTGGCTACATGTCTGCACACGTAACATCAGGTTCAAACACTGAGGTGATGTAAATTGGAAATGCTGTGTTTAAGCCAGTAGAGTTAGGCCATTTGAGTCTGATCCAAAATATCTTCTCTAAGTATGTAGGCAGGCCATGCCCTCCTAAATCTGAGCAGATCCACTGAGTCAGAGGTAGTTTACAAATAATCAAATTTACTCTTTTTTTTCTTCCACCTGGAGCCTATTAATCCGTAAAATTTGGGAAACAATGAAAACCCACTGCAGTGTATGATTAGATTTTGAAAAGTCCTGAATTCAACAGTTGGAGTTGGAGTTACTTGCAGGAGTTAGATTAACAAAGTTGCTCTAGCAACACAATTGTTGAGATGCAGTCAGCAAACCAAGACTACAAAAACAAAGAACCCACAAATCAAGCCCACAAGGACACACAGCTAGTTTCATTGCTTCTGACAGCAAGGTAGTTTAAGCCCTGCTTTCATTTTGCCATGTGTGTCCTTAGTGATTTTGAAACTGGGAAGGACCTATTAGATATGTTGAATTGGGGTACTGCCAGTAGCTATTGCTTTCAAGACCTTTACACACTGAGATGGGAAGAATGTGTCCATGAAATAGATACTGGAGCCTGTGTGTTTGTGCATGCGTGCGTCAACTTCAGAAGGAAAAAGGCCTGAATGAGTTAGATCTGTAAACTTAGCTCCCTTTGCGAAAACTCCTCCTCCAGAAACCTTCTAGTTTTTCAGAAAACACACATTCTTGTTATTCCAGCTCTCTCATATATTTTGTAATTCTGACATGCAGTGAGATCAGTGTCTACATTGGCATAAAGGACTCCTGCAATTATGACACAAATGAGGAGTAAAATATCAAGACTACTTCACAGATACACAAACTGATCCATAGGAAAGCTGAACATGCTGCTTAACATTCAAAAATAACAGTGCAGGTGTACCCAGATACATCTTTATCTTTGCCCTTGTGGTTTTCACTTAATGACTTTATTTAGTCAAACTTCTTCTATATCATAGAAAGAGGCACTTGGAAGACACTTGGAAGTTGAAAGGACATCACAACACTTTGCCTCTCTGTTTCCATCTTGCATCCATACCCTGTGATTTCAACTCCACCTCCAAGTTGGACTGAAGTGGAAGATAAACCAGGTGCCACTCCAGACCATCATTCTGATAGGGAGACAAAGACATGTGTTGATGGAGAGCAGCTCAGAGGACACACAGCTGACCACTGGCGACTCTGCATTGCCTGCTGCACCCCTTGGCTCTGTGCCATTTCCAGACTTCCCTTGTAGCAGGGCCCATGAGCCCTTTCATCAGCCCTAACTCCCAGCAATTGCCTGTCTTTGTGATTTTAGAGCTCCCTGCTCACTCCACAGCTAGTAAAGGAAGCAGCCAGGCATCTGGAACTATTGACAAGTCCCTATTGCCCTCCCATGGGGTGGGACGTGCCCTCCCATCCATTTGCAGAGCTCTCTGGACCAGGAGTGTGGGAAGGGACAGGGTTCCCTCCCCACATCCAGCCATGGCAGCCGAGCTCAGCTGGGAGGCACGGGCAGCTCCCAGGTTTGACCCCTCCATGTCCAGCAACTGGAATTTCTCAGATAAATGCTCCTGCCCTGGAACTCACTCCCCTTGGCAGCTGCTCAGACCTTGAGTCTAATAACCTTCAGGGCACCATACAAACTTCATTCATTTTGTTTAACCTTCGATTAACTGAGTTTCTTCTACAATTGTCTCTGAGATAGAGGCCTCCATGGCAAACAGGAGTGAGAAAAAAACTTCTTAAGTTCTTCTGCTAAAGACAGCAGGGCAGCAAAATAAATACAGTTACTCCATGCTATCTAAACCAAAAAACAGTACTGAAATTTGTACAAGAAAACAACCTTAACATTGATCAACCTAAAAGCACTGTCTATAAAGAGTTGACTGCCTCTGCTTGTCTCTTTGGCAAAGAAAATATTTCAGACACAGAGTAGGGATATAGCAAAGGGCCAAAATAAAACGCACAATTAATCTCTTTTTTCTTTAATTTGTAAAAACACCTGCTATGCTAAGGATGCAAGAAAAGTTTCTCTATTTCTTTTCTCTCTGAGCAACTGCTAGAGCTGCTGCAGAGACATTTTGCAACTGTGAATACAAAAGGAGGTGGTTTATCTGGCAGTCAAGCTGTGGTTCCCATGATGAAAGTCTGAGGACTCTGGCACTGGCATACACATGCCAGCTACTCCCTCCTGTGATCCTCTGTGCTGCAGCTCACCCAGTCTCTCTTTTTTTCCATGTCACAATTTTGTCATAAAGTTTCTGAACTCCTTGCCTATGGCTTCAGATCATCTCCTGCCTCAGCTGAAGGGACTGCCTCAGGGAAAGACAGCCTAGATAAAGGTTCATGTCCTAGTTGCCAGGACGAAGTAGGGGAGGGGAGAGATTTAAAGGATTTTAAAGTGTTCCCTGTAATCTGACAGTTATTAATCATGTACCAGCTCTCTTACTGCCTCCAGCTCCTTCATAACTTGGTATGTACCTGCAGAACTCCAAGGGTTTCTATGGAGCTGTATAAGGTGAAAACAAAAAACCCTGAATGGTTTCCAAAGTACTTCAAAATTAATTGGCTAGATCGTGGTGTTGAGGTTTGTTGAGCTGTTTCAAAAATCCTGACAATTTCTGTGGCCCAAAGCAGGGTAGAGCTGACTTTCAGAGTCAGCGTGTAAACAGCACGTTGCATTTCCTCCAAGATAAGAGAGAGAATCATTTCACACTTTGCCCAGATTTGCAGTAACACTGGAGGTATGTGAATCACAACCATAAATGTTGCAAAGCAAGGCAGACTCCTGATTCAAAGTCTTCTCTTTATGAATCTTTCCTATCTCTAAAAGAGTATGATGTAGCTCTTGGGTAGATCCCAGATGTGGGATCCCACTTCAGTACAAACCACACTGAGACTTCTGTGGCAGAGATGAGTCCTCTCTTCCTGGCCAAACACAGCTCAAACACGCTCATCTCCTTTGGGTTGGACATGGTGAGGCCTGGAAAAAGGAAGAAATGAGCACTACACTTTTTGTGCCTCAGCCACAGAAAAGAACAATCTGTGCATGGTTAACACCTATTAACCCAACCATTAAGGGTTCATACGCTGGGCTGTCAGCCCTGCATATTTTCAGTTTGATCCCTGCTAAGGCAAGGTAGCATCCACCACAGATATGGCCTCAGTGTTTTGGGGGAACCAGGCAAAACCCTGTGACTTCAGAATCTAGATCTGCATCTATATTTTGTAGCTACTTCCCAACTCTGCTTTGCATTAACAGTTCTGCAAAACATCATTACAAGAAGAAGGGAAAATCAAAAGTTTCCTACTCTGCATGATGAAGATCCTACTTGGGAAATCACCTACCCTACTACTCCTGCAAACAAGATGCCAGGCATAAATATTTCACCCAGCTGAAAGTAAATACAGATCCTTCTGCTAAACCTGCAGTTCCAGACAAACATAAAAAGGCTTAAATGAAGGTGTGAGGCCAAAAATGAACTTCAGCAGCATGAGTAGGCACAGTGCTGGGGAGCACAGGGCAGCAGAGGTGAAATCATTTAGCAAGAGTACATGGTGGGAATTTGAGTGATTCACAGGAGCAGCAGCTTTCGTTATTTCAAACCATTGAAAAACACCCTTGGTCCCCACACCAGGGTGTGACTGCACAAATTGAAGGTGTCTCAGGTTTCAAGTGGCAGAGGCGTCCGTGCGGCACCTGGGTACCCCGGGACTGCTCCCTGCCCCCTTGATTCCCAGGCAGAGTGGCAGGATCTGCACATGCTCTGGAGCGCGGCCCACATCCCTGCTGTTTCAGGCAATCCGTGTGGCGAGGGAGGCAGCCCCCTGCCCGGGGGTGCACTCCTGCAGGGCTACACTGGCAAGGGGATCAGCCAGTGTGTTGCTGTGAAGCCAAACTTTGATCTTCCATCTTCTGAAAAAAGTAAAGTGGTGGGAAGGATAGAGAGGGGAGAGGAGGTCACAGAGCGCATAACCACGCAGAGATTGCCCACCACCTGGGAATCCCCTGAACATGGGAGAGGGCTTCCTTTGCCAGAAAGCTCAGCCAGCTGTTTTCCCAAAGGGCTCGTTGGGGTTACAAGTATCTACGCATAACAAGGAGCATCTTTTAGCCTGCTCTGCTTTTTATTAAGGACTTAGTAAGCACTTTCTTAATTCATTTAGTGACATCTTTCCTTCATTTCCCAAAGCCAGTCACCCACTGAAATTACTGACCTTAGTAAATACCAAAAGAAAGAGTACCACTCTTTTTGTGAAAAAGCTTGGCATTACTTCCCAGTAGCAACTGCAGAATCCTTATGGAAGAAGCCAATTAAGCAGTAAAGCACAATAAAGTACAGCCTATTACACTAACATAATAATTCACACCTACAGTATTGCTACTAGAATCACACCTGCAGTGTTGCATAAAGCCAAAAGCCAGGAACTGTTAAAACAAGCTAGCCAGTTTATTATTACGATCTAATTTCTGCCTGGGGATACACTGCAGAAAAGATAAAATATTGGTATGTATTCTTATTCGAGTGTGAACAAAAATCTGGATTTTAAAAGGGAAATGAACAAATGGTTTAAGAGTAAAGTCAGATGGAGCTTGATTCATTTAAAACTATACAAGGCCAAATGCTGACAATTAGCTAGTGGAGTGGGGGTCTGCAGCAGAACGGGAAAGGAGTGGATGAGGTGATACCATGGCATCTCGCATCTGGTCTGTGGCCTGCTCTCATGGGGCAGGTATTTAGCTGACCTTAGCTGAAGGACATCATTGAAGCCAACAGAGCTATTACGTGCATAGAGCTAGCTGCTGGGCTGGAAGTAATTTGACAGAAAAAAAATTAAGTGCTTAGTCAAAGTATCTAGCATGCTTTCCCTTTGAAACATCCCCCAGTGATAACTATCATAATTATACTTCCTTGCTCAGGTTGGTTACAGAGGAATTAGGCAGCCATCACCCATTCTTGCTCTGCGGAGAGTTTCAGCTGAGTTAAAGGCATGGGACATGGTACTGCTCAACTGTGTCAGCAGCAGGTCACCCCATCCTAAAGCACTCCCAAACAAGGAAGAACTAAAAACTAAAAAGATCCAGAGACAGTGGAGAGGCCCTCTCTATGGCACTCCCCAGATAGTTCAGAAAACAAAAGAAAGGTGTTGTTTTCTTACAGCATGAATGGGGCTGGATGTCCCCATTTCACTTGGTTATGACCCTAATTGAACCAGTTCCAGGATATAAATGAGGGAGTGGTGCTCTGGTACTTGGGAAATACCTTTTCCATTTAGAATTCTGGCTGGCCAGAGGGCAGATGTAGCCTGCTCCTGCTCTAACACCTGGCAGCTTCTGGGGACCATGGGGGTGCTGAATGCTGGCACTCAGTCTTAGTGCACCTGTAACAGTGCCTGAAGCTGCCCCGGCACTACAGGCAAAATAAATGCACTGCCCATTCCCACGCACGGGCTAAGGAACCTGCTCCTTACTGCGGGCTCCTTTGGCAGGCTGGGGCCCTGTGGGCTCCTTTGGCAAGTGGGGCCCTGACTAACAAGCCCCACAGCTTTTGTGTCTCCTCATCGCCCTGACGGCCCGAGGCTGGTCACCTCAGCCCTGCTATCACATCCTCCTCCTCCTGCCTGGCCTCCCCTGCCTCTGCTTTCCTGTCTGTCTGATGAGCTGCCACAGAAAGAACCTCCCCTTCCCACTGCTCTGACCCTGTCCCCAGGTGCCCCGGGAGGCAATGGTCACACCAGATCTGCAGTATGGAGGCTGCAGCCACCTTCCCTGGTAACACTTTAACTCTAAGCAGCCAGGCAGGCAGGTGAAAGGTCAGGGTGGTCCCTGCATCGCCCCTGCTGACAGAGTCCATGTCCCTGGCGTGCCACACCAAGGTCCCACACACAAGTCAGCCTCCTCAGACTGGATGGACAAGGGTGTCCACCCTGCCCATGTCCTAGTCTGCATTCTGGATCCCCAAGAGTACCTTTGGGACAACAGCCAGGGATGATGCTTGCCCACCACCAGATGCAGAGGACTGGAGGGCACTTGACCTCAAGCCATGTCCCTGTGCCCTAGGTGGCCCCTCAGATCTCCAGATCATGCCAGTCTCCAGGAGTCCATGTGTGACAAAACCCAGGGATCCAGACACTCCGTGAGGAGCTGAACATAGAACCTTGTGGAAACCCCATAAATTAAAGCCCACAGAGTTATCCAGGATTAACACTAATTAGTTAAACAAACCTTACCCTCTGTGACTTCCACGGAGACTCGATGGCCCCAGCCTCCACTGCTTCTCTCTGGAGCTGAGCAGTTATCAGGGGCACTTCCCTCAAAACTGGGCTGTCTTGCAACATTTTTCTGTGGCACTGTTTGCTTTGGTCTCAGGATTTCTGTGTGCAAAACAAACAAAAAAAAAAAATAAACCCAAAACACAACAAACAAGTAGATAATTTCTAGGAACAAATTAATGGTTTTAGGGACCAAGCTGGAAGAAGGGGTGAGAAATAAAACAGTGAGGGACTTTAGAAATGCCTGGAACATGCCCAGAGCTTGTGCTAAAGTGAAACAGGGTGAAAATGGGTCAGATCTTTTTCTTTTAAATTTGTATTCTACCTGTTTAAGTGGCTCCTTGAAAACTTGTAACAGCCAAAAGTGTGTTTCATAGCTCTGAACTCTGAAGGGAAGTAAAAGTAATGTGGTTTTCCTCTGCTTTTTTTTGTGAAACAACATCCCTTTACAAAGGTATATGCTGTGTTCCATTCAGCTCCCAAGCTGCACTGCTGAACTACCACACATACATACAATTAATTCTAAACCCCAAGAATATAGGGGAAGGGGAGTGATACTCTTTTTTTTTTTTTTT
>VWZT01004626.1:1444645-1491190 GCA_013397055.1 Pachycephala philippinensis
TTTTTTTAAAGAAGCCATTTCTAAAGATGTGGCAAGGGGGGAAAAAAAAAGTGCAGAAAGACACATTTTATATCAAAACCAGATGTGGAAAGGAGGGAAAAAATTAGATTTGTGCCAACCAGCATCGAGGAGAATTTTTTATGTTTCAGCTTCGGAGTTGAATCTGCAGCACCCCGTGCCACATGCTGATATCCATCAGTCTAATGACTGTGGCATCTTAGCAGCATAACCCTCCTGCCAGCAGAGAGAAGGGAGTGGGTAAACTAAAATCAACCTCTTCTCTCCATCTATTACGGTATAACCTTTTGGACAGTTAGTGAAAACTGGTTCAAACTGTGCTGCCGTCCAAACTTCAAACTCATTGAAAAGCCTGCCTTGGACCCAGGCCAAAGTCCAGTGTTTTATTACCAGTCTCATGTCTTTCTGTCCCTTGCCTTCCATTACCCACTTATTTTCTTTAGCTTTTTATATTAAAAAAAGAAAAAAAAAAAAAGAAAATAAGTATCCTTATACTACAACTATCTTAACAAATCCTGGTACATGTCACAGACCTCGTTAATTGATTCCACATCCAAAAGAGAAGACTTGGGCTATTTTTGTTGTTCAAAGCTGTACATTGGCCAACATCCTCTGCATATAATTAACCCCCTATTTCCATGGAATCTCTGCATTAACTTATTACAGTCTCAGCTGGTAATGAACTCCCGGGAGAAGTCCACACACAAACATTGGCCATTGGCTTCGCTGCCCACGTGGATTAAACAAAAATTAATCTCCTCTATTTGGTTATTCATTTGGTGTCTTTAAATTGGAGGCGTTTTTCTGCTTCGTTTGATGCACACAAAGAAAGAGGGATCTGGCTACTGAACTTTATCCAGAAACATCCATGTGTGGAGCAGATTAATGGGAACTTTTCATACCCATAATAGCTTTACAGCAGTGAAGTAGAACACGCAGTTCTCCCCGGGTGACTATAATGCTCTGGGAGACAGGGAAAACAAATGTGGCTAGAAGATAGCAATGTTTTGCTCATCAAGTGCTGCGTAGTTTAGACATCATTAAAGTGACATGTTTAGAACTGAACCTGGAGGAAACTCACATTTTGTTAATGTGGGGTTTTTTTGTTTTGTTTTGTTTTTTGTGGTGCACTTAAACTTTTGGACACTGAAATAACGAGAAGGATGTGACAGATAGAGATGTCCCAAAACAGCTGCTGGTATCAAGTGACCACATGTAAAATCGTGAAAGGGAATTGACAGGCAGACGCGTAAGGAAAAGCAGTGGAAGCAGCAGGGCTTACTGATTCTCCCTCTACCTGCTTCCCACTGGAAATGGTGATTTCTAAATAAAGAGAGCAGAACAGTTATTTTTATATCACTTAAAACTTAACTGGTAGCAACCACCTAGATGAAATCCCAGAGAGTGAGGCCTTTCTCCAGGCTTTGTGCTGACCACAGCTCAGCCACCTTACTGCTGTGTGCCTCATTTTCCCCATGGGATAAGCCAGGGTAAGAATAGCAGCATCCTCTGGAAAATGCTCTGAGAGCAACTAGGGAAGAAGACCTTAAGTGGATAACTCTAAATAAACTCACTTCTCCCCTGCCTCCTCTCCACCTCTCAAACTCTTTCTCAAAAAGAGGGTGGCTCTTGGGTTTTTGGGGTTGCAGTCTTCAACAGCACTCATCTTTATACCATATGGGGTTCTCTCTGGTCCATTGGGCTCAGGTGGAGGTGTCGTGAAGAGGTGTCATGGGGACTAATGGTCTCTTCTCCCTGCCATGGGCACAAAAGGTGCTTCTTGGCATTAACTGGCTTCGTCAGGTCAAAAGCATCACAGCCATTCCATCTGTGCTAAGGAACTTCCTCAACCAGACCCTTACAAATTTACACTCTGACTTTCGTGGACAGTAATAATCCCATTTCTTGCATGAGATCCAAATGTAGCAAACCTGCCTTTCCCATAAATGCCCCTCCCTGCCTCTCATGTGATTTTGGTTCTATTTAGAAAATACTTGTTACTTGGAAAGGTATTTATGCAAATTTTCAGTTGAGGGTGTGCCGTGTGCTGTGAAAACCCACAGTACTGCCTAAGTCACCTCCTTGTACAATATTCCTGCTGTTGCAGGACCTTCTGGAAGAGGAGCAGACCTGGCCACATGCTTCAGGGCCCTTGGGATTTCCCCTGGCCCAGACAAGTGCTCCTCTTCCTGCAAGCCAGGGATGGAGCCCCTCCAAGACCAGCACTTTGAGACCACCTCAGAAGTGGCCTGAGCAGACTGAAGGAGCACCTGCAGCACAGCCCATTCCACACAAGGGAGCTTCCAGTCAGGATCAGTGCTGGACAAAACCTCTGCCTTTCTCTGCAATGCCATCATTTTCAGCCTGAGCTTTTCAGGCTCACCTGGCACTTGCTCAGGTGATTAAAGGTTGTGGTGGCAATTCCCTGCCTAACAGCATCCAGGCCAGCTGGATTAAACTTCCCTGGCATCTGCCTATGTGCGTCAAAGCCTTGGGCAGCCATGCAGACATCACCTTTGACAAGCAGGGGCAGATGGGCTTGGAGGAAGGTGAGCGTGGTGGCCCAGCTCCTTCTTGGAGGCACCTCTCCCCTCCCGCCCCCCACCTCTCCAGGCAGCAGGGCTGAGGCAGCAGCCAGCTGTTCCCCCCCACATCCCCAGCAGCTGCTGTCCCCCTGCCACCTGGACATCCCACTGGCACGGTGATCTACATCAGTGGGAAAGCAGCCAGGGGTCACTGGTGTGTGGCAAGACGCAAAAATGGTCTATGTGCCATCTCTGCAAAAGCCTGGAGCCCCACAGTGCAGGAAGCACACATGGGTGAAGCCCCTCATGGAGGAGGGGACTACCTGCCCTGCACCTCAGCCTTGCAGGAGGGAGCAGCAGGAGCCGTGTACCTCGTAATACCTGTTTCAGATGTACCTGAACAGAAAGCATTAGAAATTGCTGAAGGGCTTGGGAAAAGGGGGTTTAGAGAGAGCATTCCCATCCATGGCCTTCAGTGCTCTTCACCTGAAACCCACCTGCTGAGATGTTGCCACGACTCTCATGGCAATGCCTCCAGGGTGGTGTGTCCTGAGGTGTCATTGCCACTCATCTCCTGTAGTCTGAAAGAGGAGCAACAGGACCGTGACTTGGTGCCCCATGCCTTCTGTGGTGTTTTTAGGTTGGACAGAGAATGGATAGGCTTTGTTCATCCAGTTAAGGTCTCCATTCACTTCTGACAGGCTGCCACAACCACTGCCAAAAAAAGAAGGAGAGCAGAAAGCAAAGGGTGTACAGAAAATGGAAATCAGGCTTGAGGACAAATACCAAAGCCAGTGAGGATGTGGCTGAGACCCACCCACTTCTGCAAAGCAGCTTTGCAAGTTCTTTTGCCACCAATATTTAACCAGTCAACCAGTTCATCTAGTCAGCTACGTCAGCAAGCACCTCTGCTCCAACCACACCACTCTGGTCCTCCAAGCAGTTCTGTTCAGTGCTGCTCAGGCACACTGCTGCCAGCTGGAAACGCACTGGCTCAGGTACTGAAGCCATGCAAAAGAGCAGCAAGGCACAGGGATCAACTAGCTGCTGGAGGCTGACACAAGTTCTCCAACACAGCTGCCCAGCTCACCTTTTTCCAGGCACAGGGTGCCTTTTTCCAGGCTCAGGGTGTCTCTGGCTAGATTACAGAGAGCAGAGCACAGCTATGACCAGTCCAGGGCACAGCAAGGAGAGGAAGCAAAGCAGAAGTGTCACATATGCTTACTGCATCAAACCCAACATCTGAAGGACACTGCTATCATTGACTGCACATAGATAATTTCTGCAGAGAAACACATCAGTTGGACGTGTCCAGACCCGTGTTCATTACCAGCTTGGAGATGAAGTTGGTGGGATTCCTGCAGTGCTGAATTACTTGGCTCATTACAAGCACACATTCTCACATACAAGTTTTAGCACCAGAGTGCAAAAAACATTGTGTAAGAATTGTGACTTTAAGATCAGGATTGCACCTAATCTAGCAGTCTTACTTTCACAGTTCCCACGAAAACAACAGTGTGATTGCCCTCTATTCAACATTTACTAATGCTTCTAAAATACTGGGAAGAATTTCGCTAATCATCCATTTCCTTACGCTTCACAAAGGAGCTGAAATAAACCCTTAAAAATTACAAGACGTGCAACAGCCAGCGGAGGTCTGTAAGCTGCACCAGTTAAGTAACCAGCCAGCAGATTACAGCACAAAAACCTTTTCAAAGGGAACTCGATAGCAGAGCATCGCTGAGAACTCCATGAATGAGGATTGCTGAGTTGCCTGTGAGGGAGGATTTTGCTGAAAGTCAATGAGACCCTAGGGGAGAGATTTAGGGAATTCACTTCTCATTCAGCCTGAAGTCTTCTCAAAGCAACTTGGATATCCACACCAATATCCAAAGCCTCCCACTCAAGCACCCAAAATTCAGACCACCCACAGCTTTCACACACATTCAGGCCTCCCAGGAGAGTCGAGGTTTGCCTAGTGGATCCAGAGTTTCCCACTTCTCCACTTCCTGTATTTCCTGACCCCATGGAAACTACCTTCAGCACAGGAGGGAGCTGCGTGTTTAGCAGGGATTGTAACCTGGAGAGGAAGACGAGGTGAAAGCAGCTGCTACTGCTCTTCAGCAGACCTGACCACCCCGTGAGCTCTGCAAGGCTCTGCAAGGAAGAGCATGAACCTTGGGGAACCTGTGGCGCACGTGATTGCCAGGTGACATCTTCCCAGGAATCTGGTGAAGGGTCAACTGATGGAAAAAGTGACTGGGCAGCAGACTGGAAACCCTGGGATTTCAAATGCTTCCTTGAAGTTTAAAACTTGGTGGCATCTATCACACACTTCCCAATTAGACTTCCCATGGTCACCATGCATTTTTTCTTTACTGTCTGTGGTGCTCTGGATGAAAGATACCAATCCATCTGAAATCACAGAAAAAGAATGCTATAAAAAGTCCCAATAAGCTGTTGGGACCCAGTAATTTCTATGAATTACATTTATTGTTCTTAAGTTCAGGGAAGAAAAAACAGGAAATTGATCTACAGTAAAAGCAGACAATGCTGTGTCAGGAAAGAGTAGAACTTCCCTATTTATCAAGCTGGGAAATGTCAGCTGGGGTTTTATAACCCAAGTTTTATGTGTCAAAAATGTAAAATTCACAGCAGAGCCAGGTTTCCAAAAGTTTATCTACACAGTTGCAAGCCTTGTGTAGACATGAGGAAGTTCTACCAGCTCAACAAATAACATGATTTTTAAAGTGAGTTATTCAGGCCAGCTCTGTGAACATGTATTTAATTTTCAGTTTATTTTGGTTTAGCTTAAAATTGACTTCAAAATCAATTATTCTGGTTTCAAACCAAGCTGTCCACTTTGTAACAATTTTAAACTTTGCTCTCAGTTGTGGAAAGCAACTTTCTCACAGAGCAGAGGACAGGACAAGTTTTAATTCACACCTTTGTTTATTTGTGAACTCCTGTGTGGAGCTAGTCTTATTCTAGAATAAAAGCACTCACGCAGGGACTCAAGTAACAAGAGAGTTAGAGCCCATATAATTATTTCTGAACATTTTGTGTGTACGCCAGCTTTGTATCACAACACCCACTCTGTGTACCAGTTCTGATGTCATGACACAGCTCGTTGTAATAGATTATTTGGGGATTAAAACCAAAACAAACAGGTATTATAAGGAAAAAATATTGCCACATGAGGGCATGCTTCATCTCTTTCAAAAGCTTGCCTTTTCGACTCAAATCTAAGGCAAGTTACATTTTAAGACCTAGTTTTAGAAAAAGGAAAACTCAGGTTTTATTTATGATTTGCTAGGTTTGTAACATACCAATTAAGTGCAAAATTAGCACAAAGTTTGAAAAGAAACATTCTTTGCTTCCATCCGTGGTCATACTATTTTCCTGTGGCAACAGGAACATGCACTTTAGGCTTCGGGCAGAGGAGATGAGCTATCTCAATGCATAATACTCGTGTTCTGTACCACGTTGTGCAAAATAAGCACAGGACACAAAATCCAAACACAAAGTTATGAAAGACATAAATTTCACCTTTTGCCCAATGGGAACAGTTTCCCAGCTGACCAGGCACGTCAAGGCAAAGGGAGGCATCTCTTACTGTTCTCTTGCAAAAGAAGGACAGGGTTGCAGGGTTCCCCGGGGTTTCCCAGCTCTAAAACACCACTGGATCCATCTCCTCCCAGAAAAGACCGAGTCTGCACCCCCTTGACCGTGAGATTGCTGCCAAACCTGCAGTATACCTTTCTGGGGATTCCCCAAGTCACATGGTCACCCCAACAAAGCATCCCCTTCTAAATCCCTCTTTCAGGCAAAACTACATCATCAGCCTTCCAGGTCATTTGTGGTAACAGCCCAGAAATTAATTAGGTCTACAGACCGTACTGACGGGCAGCAAGAGGTTAATCTGTCCACCTAGAGAGCTGCACCAGAGCAGGAATCCTCAAGGCCACAAACCTTCTCTGGTCCTGAAAGGAGGATTCCGGACCCATGGTGGAGCACAGTGATTAATTAGGAAACAACAGCATCCAAGTGTTTGAGTCACTAGAAGTAATTTTTCTTCTAGTGAGTCAGAGTATCTGCACATTCTTGCTTCCTGGAAACTTGAGTACTTAAACATGCAACATCTCACTCCAGTATCATGTCTGTCAGGGGAATGATTCCACAAAACATTAGGTTTGTCCCAGGTAATTCTATTCTCTAGCCAATACCCACGGATGTTCAACATGTTACGGGATCTGGCTTGAGGTGATTTGTTAAAATCAAATGGGAGGGTGTTTTCCCACATTCCAGAGGAGCAGGGTCACACACCAAGTTTCAGAGCCTGCCACTCACCTGACCTGGGCTCAGCAATTCCTGCCAGAGGAGCACCAGATCCTGAAGTCTTCATCCTTGGCTGATCCAGGGAAGCAGGAAGCTGCAGAGGCTGTATCCCTCACAGCACACGGCTGCACAATTTTAGAAGCCTGAGCTTGTGCTGACTAAGATGTTCACACTGACGATAAAAGCCAGCTCACAGGGGAAATCTTTCTTCGGCTTCTCCCTTTATCCAAGAGATGTAAATTCACGGTGTGTGTCTTTCACCACCGCACCCATGCTCCAAGATGACTTCATCTGGCCATGAAAAGACAGACGAAACACGAATGCTCCAATGCTTGTGAAGACAGGTGCAGTAAAAGACAGAGGTGGAGCAGTAAATAAGTTGAGAACAGGCTTTTAATCCAATGATATGGACAATACTGAATTCCAACAATTTTTTGTTGTTGTAAACATCTTTCAATTATAAAACTGAAAGATGCCAGGCTTTATGTTCTCACTGTAAAATATCACAGGAAAATGAGCTGTGGTACTGGATGGGAGCATCACAGGTATTCTGTGCTAATGGTGACTATGATCTTGCTCTTTCTTCTATGATTGTATCAAAAGTAGTTTTGAATTTATGCCAGAGCACAAAAATACCTGGACATTTACATTTGCACTATGCCCCTCAACGAGCAGACCTGAAGGAACAAGAACCTTGAATGTTTAGGCAGGGCTCAAGTTCCTCCTTAACTCCTTTGCCAGGCCATGAACTACTTTTTTGTGCATTTCCTGGCTTCTCCACCAGCTTTTGCACCACAGCCTGAACCCACCCATCCTCCCAGGCCGACGCTGCTCCAGAGCCCTGCACCTCCTGGTGGAGCTGCAGCTGGCCACCCCTGCCCACTGGCTTCTACTGCTGCCCCTTCCTCAAGGACTTTGCACAGACAGCCAGTCACCAGGACTTGGAAGGGCTGCACTGTGATTTGCTGACGGGTTGGAAAGAGAAGCTGGACCCCCCCAGAAATAAAAGCAAGGGCAGGGAGATGACCAGGCTGTCCTGCTGAGTGCTAAGGGAGAAGAGAGGTTCCCCACTCGCTTGCCCGGCTCCTGGTACGCACAGCAGCAATGTTATCTGCACCTCAGAGCATCCCAGGCTTGCCTGGCATTGGGAGATAAAGGATTCTATCGTATCTTTGAAGAGGGACAGGCTGTGTGAGAGGCGGCCTGCGGCCCCATCTCAGAACTGTCAGGAAAAGGTCAGCGAGTGTGTGGGAGCAGGAGTGAGGGACACCTGAGTCACACGTGGTAAGACCAGCCTGGCACAGGCACTCACCCAGCTGGGGCAGCGGGATGGCCCTCCCACAGCTTCCTCTGCTGCACAGGGTTCTAGACACAGGAACTCCAGCACCCAAGGAACAATCTTCCCACCAAGCAGGCAGGGAGCTGCAGAGAGCAGGGTGAAAGGGACTGTCAGTCTGAAGAGTGCTCAGGGGAGAGAAGTAAAATGATGGAGCTGAGCCAAGTAAATAAAAAAATAACAAACTGAAAATAAATAGAGCGAAGTAAAAAAATAAATACATAAAAAATAAAGGGGAAGGAGAAGTAGCCACTTTCTCACTGGCTCCTGCCTCAGCAGCACAGTCCTCTCCTACCTCACGGAAGGACAAGAGTGGGTCTCACAGGGCTTTGAGAACATTACCCAGTGGACAGATCCCACAGCGGGAGCCTTCTCTGGACAGTGGAGGAGCTGACCTCCACCCACAGTGGACAAGGAGGCTGCCCCACGACCAGATGGGTGACAAAGGGGCCTTCACTCTCCCTGGGCCCCTGGGACCCATCTCAGTCTGACCCATGCCACCATTTCAGAGGTGGCTCTGGCTGGGAGTCAACAGGAAATCAACACCCCGGTCAAAGGCTGGAGCAGCTCGGAGGCCACAGTGAGCCTCCTGGCAGAGCTAGTGCCACTGCTGCTCCCAGGAAAACACAGGAGGGGAAAACACTTCCTTCTTCAGTTCATGCCATCCTGGATTAGGCAGGACAAAGACATTTGACATCACCTGCCCATCCAAGTGGCCTGTGCACATCCCTGTGGCGGGACTGCCACCCAGTACAAAATCTTCAGGGAACATGGGAAGGCACATAAGAGGAGATGCTCTCTTGCCTATGTCCACAATGTCCAAGGCATTGGTTGGCTCACCATCTTCCCCAAAACACACTGGTAGGATGCCCCTGCAGCAGGGGCAGGATGTGAAATCTCCAAGTCCTTGATTTCATCCGAGCTTTGGTGTTGTTTCTGACCAGCCACCACTTCAGCAACTGGCACTTTAGCCTGTGTGCCAGCATGTGCACTTGGAGGTCTCTCTGCCAAAACCTGCCCTTTTCTTGCATCACTGCAAGCATGGCCTGCCTGGGTTCCCTGAGGGCTGAGGAGGAAGAGAAACAGCAACATTAAGCTTACAAGGCAAAATCACAGCAGGATTCAGGCACTGAAGTTCCTTTGGTGCCACTGAAAATCCCATCCAAAGTCCCAGCAAAGGCAGGTTATACAAGTTAAACCTGCCCACACACAGGCACCGCTGTCCCTGGGACTTTTGCCCCACTCACAACAATAAGTCTGTTTATAAAGCACCAGCTTCCTGTTCCAGCTTCGCCACTTGTTGCAGCGTCAACAAGCCCCCGCAGCTGCAAGGCTGCCCCTTGCCACTCATCCCATCTCCTGACAGGAGCCAGCAGGACAAAATCCTGCCCACCCCGAAGCATCTCCCGCTGCTCTACCGACCGTCCTCCTGCAGCATTTGTGGCATTGGTCGCTCTTGGGGAGCTGCCGGGCTCCACACGGCCACAGCCGAGGTGCGAGCACGTTTTGCTTGCCTGACGGCTGGGAACCTGCGGCAGAGAGGCAGCCAACAGCTGGGCTGGGAAAGCTGCTGCTGCTGCTGCTGCTTGCCAAGTCTACGTGGTCGCCATAAAAAAAAAATTGCCAGGCTTTTCATGGAGTAAAGAGCTAAGCACGAGCTCCCACTTCAGCCCAGAGACAACTGCGCCTGCTTCTCTCTCTGCGGAGGAGAATTCCTCTTTGACTGGAGAACAGGCATAAGGGAAACAGCACATGGCAGCAATCATGGGAGAGTGGCAAACAGCCATCCGAACTGGTGGTCACAAAGCTGTCCGGCAGCTGCAGAGAGAGAGGAGGGGGGAAAATGAGCCAGAGGGAGATGGAGAGGAGAGGAGGAGGGGAGGAAGCCTTAAAGACAGGCAGATTAAGGGCAGCCTCTCAAATGAGTCAAAACTCACTGAGACGTGGTTACAACTCCCTGTTTAGCAGGAGGCATCCACAAATGAATAAAAAGGAATAAAACCTGGACAACTAGGAAGTCGAAGTCAATCAGATTCATACATATTTAACAGGGACATTCATCTGAATAAAGGCCTGCCTGTAGCATACTAGAAACAAGTCACACTGCCTGGGAGGCTCACACAGAAAGCTTTGCTCCAGGCCAGCATGGGACAGAAAGGCAGGGGATTGTTTGCTGTGCTCAGGGAAAAAGCAGCCCTGATGTGAACAGAGAAGATGAAGAAGCCGGTGAGGTGCAGGGGAAAGGTTATGTCCCGTGCTGGTGAGATGCAGGGAAAGGGCATGATCTCTGGACCCTGATCCAGGAAGGACAGGATAGACCATGCTCTGTTTCACAGCTGAAACCCGCCTCCTGGCACATGCTGCTGGGGACAAGCAGAGCTGCTGCCTGTGGAGCCAGAGCAGCTGAGCTGCAGCCCAGGAGACAGCACAGCTGCTCAGGGGCAACCCCAGGAAAAAGCTTTAGCTCTTGTTTTCTGGTCCAGAGCTCTTGCTCTCAGAGCAGGAGCATGGCTTTGACAAGAAGCCCCAGAAAGCTTCTTGAAACATGTGCTGGGATCATGACTGATGTTAGGAGGATGAGGGATGGAGGGATCACATCTCCTTTAGTCTCTCTAGCAATGGCCTGGATCCAGGCATGGACTTGGGCTATAAACCTATTGCCACACATCCTGGTGGGTCCTTTCAGAACTGCATTAGTGGCAATTCAAGCCTAAGAGAACCACGCTGCATCAAACCACACGACTTCTGCTGCACCTCTGCCTGAGCACTGGCTGAACCAATGCCCCTGCGCAGGGCTCTACAATGGCATGTCCTGGATCAGAGCTGATCCATGGGCAGCCCTCAGCAACCTTGGCATTTGATGTGAACCGATTAGTATAAAAACGGGAAACCCAAACTGGGTACTACTGGCTTAGGAAGTGTCACCAAACAGGATTCTCCCTGCCTACTGTTCTCCACTGGCAATCGCATGAAACACCAAAACAGCTGTTGCTAAGGCGAGTTCCCTCTCTGCCCAGCACAGCCTGACACAGGAGTTCTGCAACCCAGGCTGTGTCCTCACTGACACCTGCTCAACCTCAGAAACCCTCCAGAGGTTTGCACAAGCACAACTGGCTGAACTTTCCAGTGAGACACGGGAACACAGGCACTCTCATCCCACAGGAATTGCTATGGCCCTGTTGACAGGGAGGCTTGTAGGTGGTGTTTCCAGAGCAGGTTTCCCTCTCTCCTCAATGCGGAGGCTCTCCCTTGGGGCAGCAGCAATGGCTTTGGTCCACCCTGTCATCTGTGGCAAAAAGGCATCAGCCAGACAAGGAGAGGCTCTTATCGAACAGATGGGAGGCAGGACATAGCTGAGGAAAAAATGGGGAGCGCACCTACAGCACATGACAGTAGTACATGATGTGTTCCAGAGATATGGGATAGTGATGGTTATGAAAGAGACTAGAGGGGAAGGGAAAGAAAAAAAAGCCTTTTGGCCCAAGTCCAGGGGGAAAGGTTCATTTCTGTCATCAGACTTAATGGTTCAGCCGGGGGAGAAACGCAAATGGCACCAGGTCCTCCCTTCCCAGAGAGGGAGAGCAGGGTCAAACGCAGCACCACCTTTCCTCTCCCTGTGCACACCACCTGCCTCAGCCTGACCCGAGGCAGGAGTTGTCCTGAGCTGCCACTGGAGCCAGGCTTACAGGGAACAGCAGTGGCCTGGTGATCTCTGCATCATGTAGGGAATCAGAAGAACTTTTGCCCCAGGCAATACAGTAAGCTCAGTAGGAACCAGTTTTCATGCATCAGATATATTACATGGATGCCACACATCCCATTTGGCAACTCTCTCACGTATTGCAAGCTTCTGGACAAAGGGACTCCAAACTCTCTGGATCTGGCACAGCACTCACTGGGTTTGAATTTAGACTTACATTCTTGGCCAGCAGCCCCGAGCACTGGGGAGGAAGCATCCTTTTTCCCCCTCTCCTCCCTCCTTCCCACTCCTGCCCCCGGACGGAAGGCATATTGGATCACTTCTCTTTGTGAGTAAGGGAGTGCTCTTCTGAAATAAAACCCTCTGCATGGGCAGCTCTGCTGGTCCTGCTCTTCTCAATCCACCAGGAAAAAAAAAATCTCTGCTGGAATACTGTTCTGCTGGAATCAAAACACATCACAAAATCCAGCTGACTTTAACAGGATTTTCCTTAAGAAGAAAATCAGGGAAACAAGGAGTTCCTGGTTGAGTGCATTGAAACATTTTACAGCATGTTTAAATGCAGCATAGCTACGTTTTTATTCCTATTTCAAAGCTACTTTAATTTTGTCTCCTTGTAATGCATTAGGTAAGCTGCAAAACTCAAACTCAAAGCTTCCAGTTATTCCAAAAAGAAAAAAGGAGTTGAAAGTAAGGAAAATGGAAGATCTTAAAATTTGCCAAATCAAATCCTGAACAGTAAAAATCCTCTATAAAACCAAACCTAAATATCAGTTTTCACCCTCTGCATAAATATTAAACATTATTTGAATACAGTTCTCAATCTGTGAAATCCCCTGGTGTAGATAAGCCTTTAGTACTACGTAGGATGATAAAACTGTTGTATAGTGTAAAAAGTTACTATAAAATTATTGTAAATCCAGTAGGGGGTTCTACAGCAAATACAACATCTAAATTTTTGAAAACATACATATATTCTACCACCAATAAACATATGCAGCAAGGAGAGAAGCTATCTATACATCAGTATTTACGGGTTTAGGAATTAAATAATCCTAAGTGACATTTCCCAGCATTCATCCTCCACACAACTTTTCAAAGCAGGCAAACAACTTCAGCATCCTGTTAACTGTGTTCTCATGTGCATGTATGCATTCCCATTGGTCTCACAGGTGTAAATTAGGGCAGGATTTGGCCCACAATATCCATAGTCCAAAAAAGTGACTGCAAATCCTTAAAGAAGCTGGGAAAAAAAAGAGACAATAGTCCTAAAACAAATAGTGAGATTAGAGACAAAAGAATAATTATGTTGACAAAAGCAATGCTATATGTTAGCTTGACCCTAAATAAAACCTTAGATACTGTCTAGTAAGTCCTCTGTTGAAATCACTGAACTGAACACTAAAATAAAAGCCAGTTTGGAGGGGGCAGTAGTTTCGAAGCTACAGAAAGCAGCTTTACATACCAATGGCAGGCAGCAAGCAAAGATCACTGTGTTTAAGCAGAAATTGCAGGAAGCGTGTGGGTGGCAAGAGCCATCCTCCACACTAGAGTTTAGTGGAGGACACTGTGACCATTCCTGTGGCTGGTCCAGGAAAATATCCATGCCGTGGCGAGATACACTGCCAAGATGCATCCTTGCTTTCCAAGCGCTCAGCAGCTGGACTTGGGATAAGCCTCTCAGATTTGCCAGGGCCTGAAACAAAATTAGACGAGCCAGAAATGAAAGGTGAGATCTTGGACCAAGTACAATAGATCTTGGATCCTGTACAAAAGTCACAGAGATCAGGTGTCACCCAGTGATTAGGGGAAGTTGGGATAATATCAAAGAAAAGGTAGGCCAGCGATATTAAGAGGAAAAAATTCCTTCAATTATAGCCCAGATCTCCAAGTCAGAAGATGTAGTTTATACTCTTGACAAAGCTGAAAACTTCCTGTGACATCTTAAGCAACCTAGTTTGCTCCTTGATCCAACAGGATAATAATTTACACAGTCCAGAGCTTTCCACTAACTGAAGTGCACAGACTGCTTGCAGCTCCCAAGCAGAAAAGTGCTCTTACCTTAAAACACAGCAACAAATGCCTCCCATCATCCATCTGCTGAGCACAGTGGGAATGCTCTCGGTGGGGTACCACACACAGCCAGCTCCCACTGATGTAAAACATATTTTAGTGCTTGCTACTTAGCCCCAGCATACCGCTTCCTATCCCTTACAGCCACCTCTATCCCACCACATTCTTCATGAATGGAAACTATTCATATCATTATACTAGAAATAGCCTAGTAAACAGGGAGAAACCCAGAAGATTTGCCAGCAGGTGCTATGGGAGGGGAGAAGGCGATGGTGATCAGCAGCTTTGGCAGCCATGTGAATGGTACCAAGCATGACAATTAAACCACCTCTCTGTAGAGAAAGTCAGAACCATGGGGATTCATAGAGAAGGCTTCTCAACACACTGTTGGCTCTTATCTCAACCCAGCATTGTACATGCTTTTCATCACAGGCCATGACAGAAATTATATGAGCATCAGCAGGAACCGGAGTAGCAGAATATTCTGCAAGAAAAAACCCAACCAAAAAAACCACTGCTGTTTACCATGAACAATGTCAGTTGTTCTGCAGTTTCCAACTTCCAGTTAGAGTTATCTGGCTCTGAGCTAATGAAAGCACTTTGGAAATATCAGCTGGAAGGAGGGCAGCATCCAGATGTATTTGACAGGAGTAAAAACCTATGTGAGCCCTACATTTCTTGTCTAAAAGTCACCCCCCCAGAATAGCTTGTGATGTAGTTATTTTTATTCAGAGAAGAGCCTGTGCCTTGAGTTTGGATGAGAGTCCAAATTCCGCTAGAGTTTCAGACTGTTGTTAAGGTAGGATGCTCCATTCTGGCCCAATTCGGACACAGGACGACCAGTAAATTAGGGATCTCATTTAGAGTCAGGCTCAGACATTAGGGGTGGTCCATTTTTACAGGTTTGTGTCATACAATAAATGAGCAGTTTTACAGGAAAAGTAGGGGTTTTTTCTCGAGAAGGGAGAATTTAGAAACTGTGTCCCCGTTTCCACATTTCAGAAAGGCTGCAGGTTGTTTCATGGATGCTGGGAAGACTTCTGAGTCTCACCAGTCCTCAGAGGTTACCTTTTGATAAAGGAGAGCACATTTCAGTAGCTGAAAATCATAGTGGTGAGTACTAACAGCTCTCTGTATTAAAGCACTGTCAGCACACACACACACATTTACCATTAGGCCACACACAGTATTATAACTTGCTCTGTTTTGTCTGTGCATGAAAGGATTCCTTGACAATTTTCTGTATTTTGGAATGTGGAAATCCTGTAGGAACTACAGGATCTCTTAAAAACCACCTGCCCATTTTCTTCCTCCTCCTTCCTCCCATTTATGAACAATCCCTTAAGTACAGGAGCTTTCTTCATTGCCCCAACTGGATATTCTTAAAGATTTTATTATAACTTGCTGGTTCAGCTTTAACCACAGTGCTAGTAACGTAATAATTAATAAAAATTTCTTGTAAATGCTCTGTTAGTAAATCTGGAAAACAATGATCTCTTAGTTACCTGGGCTTCTACCCCACTGCCTACCTACACTAGAGCCCCTGTTTACACAGGAGGCTGACACAGTTCCAAACACACCATTTTAGTTGCTCATGTAATAAATAAATACCTCACACGTATTGTACACACATGCTTGGCACAAGGCGTAGAAGTGCACATTCACACGAAACAGGAATAATACAGTCTATTCCAGTAGATGCACCCAGTCCCATACATGTCTTCAGACCTGTAGGAGGCAATGCAGACATTGTTTGGGGCTGTGGACGTATTCTGTAGGAAAGGATTGAGCTGCCTTCTCCCCTCTCCCTCTTTTCTATAACTCAGGGTAAAGCAGTGCAAGTAAAAGTGCTCTCTCTTAAACGTAAGGAATGTCAGCTGGGTTAACAAGCATCACCTTCGCCTGCACTTAAAACTATCTGAAAGGCTTCACCCGACAGATTAGGAAGACCTTGGGCAACCTTTTCTAAGAGCAGAGCAAGGGGTATAGGTGCCATCAGCAGAGGATTGGTAGCAAGCATCTGGAATGGCTGTAAAATTTCCAACCAGCTCAGCTGTTTGAAAATAAATGTCTGTCCACAGCTTTATGGAACTGAGCTGGTACATCTTCAGACATCCCCTACATAAATCTCTTGTACACTCAAGAGATTTATGATAAACACTTGCTCTTTCCTTAACCTCCAAAACCTTTTCCACCTGCTGAATAACTCAAGAGTCTTTCCTCTCACCCAGCCTGTTCAATATCTATATAAAGCCTCTGGAGAAGATTCGGTGGCACCACAGACTGACTTGTCAGCAGTACACATATGACACCCATCTCTACATTATCTTCACCTCCCATGCAAATAACACCATTACTCAACTCTTCAAGGGCTTGACTAAGATCAGCAAATGAATGAAGTTGGCAGAAGGTGAATTGTCGCAAGATCTTGGGCTGACAATGGTATAGGCAAGTATTTTACACTTTGATAATGTCCATTGTTGGCATTAAAACTAACTGAAGATTCAGTGTTCATCTGAATTCCATCATCCTGAAAACCCCAACAACTGTTGCTGCAAAAGCCTCAATCCTTCAGCACTATTTCCAACCAGATAAACTGAAAAGATTGGACTTATGCTTGATTTCTACAACCTAATGGATTTGGAAATTACAACCCATGCAAGAATGCTTCCAGCCATTTACTCAGCAGCACAAGACCACCAAACAAGCTTTCTGTTCTTTGCTCTGCTGACTACTCAGTCCCAGCTTAAATTCAAGGCTTTGCTCCTATTTTCAGAGCCTTAATGACTTTAGCGAAAATTGATTTAAGGGCATCCACACTTCTGAAACATGACACTGTTGAAACCTGACAGCTATATTGCTCTGTAACAAAATAAATACCCGCTTTGGAGCGTGTGTGCACCAGGGACAGAGATTCCCTGCTGCCTAGGACACAACCTGCAAGATACATCCATAAATCTCAGAAGTGCAGAACAAGAGAGAAACTCCAGTTTTTCAGCTCAGCCTTCCTGTTTCTGTTCCAACTGTACCAAAACCATCAGCATGAACAAGTGGTCCATGACTGACAGATCGGAGGAAGTCTGATTTCCAGGGGACTCCATCGGGAGTTCCCTGGTGTCTGATAAAAGGTGAGCTGAGCTCGTAGCATGCTGATGGTTCTAGCACAAACAGACTCTTTAATGTACCCATCTGCCTCTCTCTTTCAAACTCACAGGAACTTCATTTTAGAGCTGTATTCTTTTGTCAACAGGCTCAAACTTTTTGGGAGGTCAGAAGGGAAGGCACATGGAATCACACATACAGACAGACTTACACACACAGCATGAATTCAGAGGCTTTGTTTTACTAGGAAAGAGTTATTGGCAAAAACACCCTATGTAAAAAATAGGAGAGGAAACGAGAGAGAGGAATGTCAAAGATGTCTTGTGTTCATTCTCATGAGCTCATAAAGTGATTGGAGGCAGATAGATAAAGGTATACAGGAACATCTGAGGAGTCATTGCTTTCCAACACATCAGTAATAGCCAGCGACTCAGAACCTGGAGAGAATCACACAAACATTTCCAAATGACAAATGAGTCACTTATGATAATTAGATCTGACAGATATTTATTTCCTCCTAAAACAAATCCAGAAACTGCTTTTCAATTATACGAGACGCAAAACAAGGCAAAAAGTTGAGATACCATTGAAATACACCTGAATCAGTGTCCATAACTCACTGCTGCACAGGGAGGGGACGTTGTTTTCAGGTTGCATTTCCACATTACTTTTTCATTTCCTGACCATTGCTCAGTTGCAATGCATCTAACTATGTCTAAATTGCCTGCCAAGGAAAGCAAAACAGAGGTACCCCAATAGGGCAACCAACCACACATATATCTATACACTATTCAGAATAAATGCCCTGACAATGCAGAATTTTCGCGATGCATCTGGCATTCCATGAATCCTCCAGCTGGTCTTGCCTGGGAGGAAAAATGTGCATGTATGAGCAGGGATACTGTTCAGAGACACTAAAACAGGTTCATAATAAGTCATACTGTTTTCTTCAGCACAAAGATAAGCCCATATCAGGAATGTTTTTTCTGACAACAACTGGCAGTAACTTTCTGCATTTCAAATGCCAGTCAGACAACTTTTCAGACGGTTAAAAGGTGTGTGAAGGTTGAAGAGCTTGGAAGTCTTGCCAAAGTTGATAAAACTTTGCTGAAACGTTAAACAAAAGTTTCAATGAAATTTTCACTGCAACAACCATTCAACTTGAAATCTGCCTAAATTTGTTCAGACCTTTGGGCTAATCTGATAATAAGTAAGTGGCCAAGCAAACCATCAGAACTGAAACTTGGAATCACCAAGGAGGCCCACATCAAGCCTCTGCCTTGGTGGGGTTATATCTTGTCAGGCTCTTCCAGTGCTTGATTCCAGCAGCAACATTTGGGCTGGCACACTGTGCCAGAGACAGCATTTTTGAGTTACAACTGAGAAAATAGACAAAAAAATAAAAACTAAAATTATGCTGGTTTAATCATTTGGTAAGGCAGCTAGCATCATCATGAAAGTGTCCAAATTTTAGTGCAAACCACCCTCCTCCCCATTCTCTCCCAAAACTCTTATCTTCTTTTACGTAAACTGACAATTCAGAAAACAGCCAGACTGCTGCTTCTTTCTGCCTTGTACCTTGTGCCACGCTTGCACATGTGCTTATCCAGTAACAGGCATCACTAGTGAAATGGGATTACGTTCCGCTGGTGAAGCGCATGAGCACAGCCCTGGGTGGGGCTCCTGGAGGATCAGCTCTTAATAAGGTGTCCAATTTATAATCTAGAAGGGCGAAGAGCAACTGGCTCTCAGAATGAATAGCTCTTCTGTCTTACCATCTCCTGAGGCTGGCTGCTGGGCCGGCCTGCCTCATCCTTTTTTTTTTTTCCTCTCTGTCTCTCTGATGCTGTTACTCTTTTTTGCTGTTTCCCAGGCTGGAAACAGAAAGAGGAAGGAAGACAAGAAGTATCCACCCGTATCTGGCCACACACTGCAAACTGCAGCAAGATGAGCAAACGCTCTGCTAGCGTAACAGGATATAAACCCTTGCTATTTACTTATTCTAAGAAAGTTTCGTTTCTTGGACAAGGATCCTGCTCTGGGGGACCGCCTTTGTGCCAAGCGCTGCCTTTAAAAGGGATGCTCGGCGCAGCACAGGCGTGCAGCCGAGGGGGCAGCGGGACGCGGTGCCCAGGGCGATGCTGTGACCCCGCCCGGTGCGCGCTGCCCTCAGGGGCGGGGGNGGCGGCGCGGGCAGCACCTGCCGGGAGCGGCTGAGGGCGATGGGCCCGGGCCCGGATTCCCGGGATTCCCGGCACTCACCCACCTGCGGGACACCTCCTCCGCCGCAGAAAGACCCCGCAGGCACACCTCTTCTGCAAAGGCTGGTGGTGGCACAGTCGAACATCTCTCTCTCTTTCCTCCAAAGCGGGTCTCTGGACAAAGATTCCCCCTGTCCCGGGAGGCGTGCCGCAGAGCCTCCCATACCTCCTCCCATACCTCCACTGGATAGATTTCCTTTTCATCGCGATGAACTTATCCAGCCTCTCGCAAAGCACACATCTGCAGTCAGGAAGGGCTGCTCCTCAGGAGTGACTGCTCCTTGCTACCCACCGTCCTCCTTTCCTTCTGCCTCTGTGCTTGCACTGCCTGGTGTAGAATGACTCTTTCCTGTCTGCAGCACTTAAACAAAAAAAAAACCCTTAAATACTTTCTGAAAGTACCACCTGAAAACTTTCCATCATTCCGTGCTTCCCCCCTTGCCAAAGCAAAGTGAAAGGTGATACCACCAGCCGCTTGATCAATCTCTGTCAGGGTCGGGGGCATCTGGCTCCCGTAGGATTTTTTATAGTAGGAGTCTGTTTCTAGGACCACTGGGCTCTGCTGCAGCAGGATGCTGTTTTCCAGATCTGATTTAAACTGAACTCCAAAAGACCACAGAGAAAGAAGAAGCAGGGACCGTGCAGCCAACTTCCTGGAAAAAGACACCCGAGCTGTTCTTGTAGCCTCCTGCAACCACACTCCATCATCCCCAGCCCCTACAGCTGGTCCCAGGAATTGCCAGCACTATGGGCTCTGAAGGCACGGGAAGTGGCCCACAGCTGGCCTGGGGAGCCTGCCTGGTTTGAGCAGTGTTTTCAATTAATAGCCTGCTCAGCAGCCACATCATGTTCTGTGAGAAATGCTAAGTGTCACTAGCAGTCTCTTGGTCCAAAACGTTTGGGAGAGCCACTGTTCTGTCCCCAACCTCACAGGGACTTTGCATCTGGGAGGAATGCCTGGGATGGAGAACACAAAAGGACAAGCTGGACTGGAGTACCCATTATGCCATTGAAAAAAATGAAAATAAGATGTCAACAACTTCTATGGGCCTAATTGTTTCTTCTCAAACAGATTGTTAGCTTATGTGAATCAGGGTAGCTCTACTGAGTAAACCAAAGAATGGAAGGGGGGAGGGAGATAGCCTTGGGATCAGAAAGGCACAATATGGGTCTTTATCCTCATTGCTTGCTGGCTACTGAGTAACATTAACTTNGAGAGATGAAGAGACAGAGGGTGGTGAGACTGAGTAAGTTTCTGCAAACACAGGGCCACCCGAAGGACTGGGCCTTGACTCCCTCTCTCTGCATCTCCTGCTCCTGCCCGTGCTGCTCAGCTCTACCATCAAACTGAACCACACAAAACTAAACTGACTAAAAACTAGAAACTGTCATTTTCTGAGCCAGATTTCTCCCCTGAACTGGTCCACCTTACAGCCACATGCACTTTGGACCAGGTGTAAAGATAATACAACTGCTTTTTACAGCATCAGTGCCAGCTTGAAGAGAACACCAAAGTGCAGTCCTATGAAACACTGGGAAATCCCATAGTGAGCCACAAAGTAGGAAGCTGTACTTTAATTTCAGCAAAACAAAGATCAGGCAGTGAGTGAGTGATGCAAATGCACCTAGTCAGATTTCTCCACTGGACCTTCAAGAGAAAAAAAGAGGTAAAACATCAAGCACAAAGGGCAGCCTGACTTCTCCAAACACAAAATCAGGACAAGCCAAATCCTGTCCAATTGCACAACATTAAAGAGTGATTCTGTGCTCTCTTACTTTGTGCTAAGGGAACAGCAATGTTCTGACCTGCAGTGATTTATGTGCAGCTAATTCATGCCATAAACAAGTGAGAGGAACCAAAATCTCATGCCCTAATCCCTCAAAGCAAAACCAAATTCATTATTGGCAGCAAGCTTGCAGATGAAGAAGGTAATGCTTATCCTTATTTGAATCCGATAAAAACATCCAAACAAGAGAAGCAATGCTCCAAGAGCTTTTCTCCATTACATTTGCAAATAATGCTAAAAAAAAAAATTAATCACTTCACATGCTTTGTAAAAATTAATTTATCTTGATGTCTCCCCAGCTGGACAGGTGTTACTACCTCCAATGAACATATGAGCAAGCTGAGTAAGACAGACCTGGCCCTGCTTTTAAGTAACGTCTAATTTTCAGTGCACTTCTGTGTACAGGCAGCTTCTGTTCATTTTGGCTAGAGCTGTAAGTGATTAATACACATGTAAGACAGATTCTGGATATCTCAAGCTACAGGGCTAAAATTAAAGCCCATGCTTGAAAATGTGATCCTAAATGACTTGCCCTTGGCTGGGCAAGACAGGGAATCTGTTGCAGGATCAGGACAATAAGCCAAGTCTTCAGATTCCTCGGGGCTTGTCTCCACAAGAAATGTAGGGAAGCAACACAAAACTGCAGCACGCCAGAAACATTCTCCCCAGGTGGACCCTTGGGTGTTCACTGCTTTCAAAGAGCAAATTTTAACCCCTACATAAATTCATCCCTTCCCCCACAAACACAGAGAGACCCACTTCTCAGTGCTTAGCACCTTCAGTTGTTGCCACTTTCTAAACTGAAAGGTGCTTGGTGGCAAGAGAAGGATGTGGTGACTCCAGAGGTAGCAATAAGAAAGCCAAGGGTAAAGTTTCACTTTGGTTTCAGCAGAAAGCTTCCCCATTAAGATGTTTTGGTTTGCAATCAGCACTGAAGCAGCCTACCTGCGTTTCAAAGATGGGTGAGCTACCTCCCACTCAGCACACTCAAGGTTATGTGTACCCATTTTAAGCAGAGACACGGAGGAGCTGAATAGCTGCCCACACTAGCTGGAGGACAATGCCAGCCCAAAGGAGGAGCTGTGTGGTTTCATGCTAGTACTGAGCAACACTTCTCTCTGCAATAAACCCTCTAAAGATAATTTAACAATGTCTACACGGGGGACTGGGCTACAGATGCACATCCTCCCAAGCTGAGGTGCTGCTGGAGAAATCCATTGACCCAGCCTGTGGCCTACCATCCCTTCAGGTCTGCTCTGCTCAATTGTGCTTGAATGCTTCTCACAATTTTTCAGGCTGAATGAGGTAGGTTAGATGGGGCCTAGTATTTCAACATTACAAGCTGCCACCGAATGACAGGAAGTGGTCAACCCACAGCTCACTCCCTGGATCTGAAGCAGCAGGAACCTCTGGCACCAGGGGAGAGCTGGAGACAGAAACTTCTGCCACAGCCTATGTGAATGTCTGTGGCCTAAGTGCAGGGTGACAGTGTCCAGAAGTTCATCCTCTGGCTTGTCACATGCCAGCTTTCACATGGAAATGAGCCTAGTGCTAATGCATTAAGTCCTGGCTAACATTTAAAGTGGTGTGGGCATAGCACTGCCATTATTTAAATTCTCAGATTGGTATGATATAGCGTAACTGGCAAAGATCAGTGTAGGCTAGGTCTGCCAAAACTGGTGGGTGCAAAGGAAGTGCCGCAGTACCCTGTGGTGAGGATGGCAGCCAGCCACAGAGTGACCACCCAGTGGGTGCACACCACACAGGCAAGCCTGAGGTCACTTTATGGTCTTGGTGGACTTGAGAAGAAGAGGAACACTTCAGGTTACAGCCATACAACTGTTTGGACTGTAGCAGAGCCCTTTGGTGTAGCTTCCCCTCATTCCTCACAAACCCACAGAGAGAGACTTACACCTGCTGTCCCACGACACCAAGTCAAGTGTTTGTGTAGCTAAGCTCCAAAGACTTTTTTAAAGGACCTTTGGGTTAAAAAAAGGCCACCATGCATTCTCCCTGAAATGCATGTCTTTTCTTTTAAGTGGATCATTTCACAGGACTGGCTTAAAGGGCAGCTAGACAAACAGCTGTATCAGCACAGCCGCTGAAGCAGTAACCTGGGGCAGCGGAGAAGGAGCCGACGAGAGCAGCCACCTCCTCCAGCTGCAAGCTAAAGCTGGACACCTGACTGTGGCCCAGCTCCACCTATACTTTCCAAAGTGTGTGTTTTAGTTTGGACTGTTTTTCTGGTGGTTTTTTTTTCCTTACATTTCCTAAGGAAATTAGACTCATGTAATTGTTCTTTCCATCAGTTTTTCTGTAATCTGTTTAAAAGTCTGCAGTCCCATTCTCAGTCAAATCTGAGAGAGTTTCAAACATAGCACGACCCTCTAAATCTGTCAGTGTCTGGGTAGAGGCCCAAGTTTGTGTCCTCTACAAGGGAAAAGCAGGCAAAACTCAGCTGCTACCCAATGCTGCTCTTTAGCTGACACACAGCTCTGGCCTATGGCTTCAGAGGGACAGGGAGGGAGCTGAAGTGGTGAATTTGATGCTCATCGTACAAGGCCAGGCTTTGTCACTGTAACTGCGCATGCACAGCCTGCCTTTATCCAGACTTTGAACCTTATGGCATGTAGACTTCAGTGTATACTCGTGTTTCAAAATCAAGCATCCTGTCAGAATTTCCTTCTATGAGTCATTAGAATGCAGTTAGTACATCTATTCAGTGACTTCTGCATCAGGCTATTGTAAGATAAATTGTCTTAACAACAAAAGTAGTACAGATATCCTTAGTGAAAAAAGGTGGTATTTACTTCTGTGCAGGGGCTCATGTGTACCATTTGTGAAATATGATGACTGACGCTGTATTTATATTGCTAAAATGCATTTTCTGGGGGGAGCTGAACACAGAGATGAATTTCACCTAACATGAGAGGAAAAAGGTAACTTGTCAGCCGGATAGGTTATTCGCTGATCTATAAATCAGAGAGAATAACAATGCATACTGTATTCCCGCCTGTTCCCACACACTCCTGCTTGTCATCACAAGAGCTCTTTAGTACCCTGAAATACAGCTTGACAATAAAAATTAATTGAAAGTGCGCTAGAATCATTAACTTTTGGAGCTTCACAGTTTGCCCATCCTTAAATAACACTGGTTATAAAATCCTGTTTGCACTACAATTCCTTGGCTCTGCGCCATGTAGCATGTAGAGAAATCAGCAATATGTGCAGCAGGGACTTCACTGGCTATGATATGAATGCACATAATAGACTTTCTTCTTTAGCTCAGCAGCAAAACACTGACTCAGATCTAGAGACCAGTTATAGTCCCAGTGGTGTTTACTCCGTGTAATTAGCAGTATCAAGTGTGTTGTCTTTTGGGTAGCCTGATTGTTTCCATATGCACGAGTACCTTCTGTGAACGCAGACAGGGCAAGAGGCAGACAGCACTCAAAGCACACACAGCGTTTCGGGAAGCACATATGCTTTAAATACCTTATCTCTACAATTAAAAAGGGTTTAGAAATTGGTCATGTAAATCTTGGGAAACTGGGCCAGCACAGAGAGAAAAAGACCTTCTTTCCAAGCAAGAACTTTGCCTGGGTAACTACTTGAACACAGGTGCCAGAGACGGCGCAGGCATCTCCCTGTTTGCTGATGGGAGAGCGGCATGAATCAGTAGCTCATGCATTGCTCCGGGAGGGAGAAGGCTGTTGATGCTGTGTTGGGGCCCGGAGGAACACTGGGCATGGCATTCGAGGTGGGGCGTGCCTGGGAATGCTGCACAACATTCATCTTAGGGGCAGGTACTTGCTGAAATTCCAATTACTGAGAGAGATGGCTGAGGTAGAGTGAGGCCTTGCCTTTGCCTCACAAAGAGATGCAGTTTTTTACCTCAAGCTAGTGTTTCTGACCTGTCCCAAGGTAAAAAAGCAGCGAAGCCAAGCAACTTCAGCCTCTCTGCAAGGCAAACCAGGCAAGGTCAAGTGGGGGCTGCTGCTGGACTCACCTACATCAGTAGCAGTTACAGCAGGGTTTAAAAATAAAAAATATGAAAAAATCCTTGAGCACAGGAAAGACAAGCCCTAATGTCTGTTTTGAAAAAAAGAGTATGAAAAAGGATTTGTTTGGGCTTATTTATCCCTTGTTCTCCCTCTCCCTTCCACGCCCCCAACATTGCCACATCTCCCAGGCTCTCTCACCCCAATCCTCAGGCCTTTGCCCTGTGGTTGGCAGCGTGGAAGCTGCAGGGAAGCGGGGAGAGACAAGGAGAGCCATTTCCATTGCAGCCTGGCTCCTCCCGCTCCGTGCTGTCCTCAGGATCCTCCACACGCCTCTTGTTACAGCAGGGCCCCTCTGCACCTCACCCTTCATGACGGTGCGCCTCGAGGCACACCTTGCTGATTGGGAAAGGCTCTCCCAGGATATTCCCTCGCACACCTATTTTTATGGCTGCAGTAGATGCCTGAATAAATGCCATCTTAAGTAACTGTCTCAGGCTGCATGCTCCCTTGTGCCATCCCAGCATCCCAGGACAGCCTCCCCTCCACGCTCTTCTGTGCCTTCCAAAGCCTCCTACGTGTGCATCTGCTTTATCGCTCTGCTAACAAGAGTTCAGCATCCGTTCTGTAGCAAACCACTCAATCTATAACCTGGACTCACCACAGGAGAGTGCTTGACCAGGATATTACAGCTACTTGGTTGTCATCTTTGCTACTACAGATGTGGTAAAAATTTAACCTTAAAACTTGCCTTGCAGTACAGAAAATACACCCTTGCAAAGCACCTTTAAATTTGAGCAAGTGCAGCTAGGTTTACTGGCTGTAGCAACCTGCATCACACAATTTAACCTCCCTTTCTCTGCTGCCTCTAGGAACTATCAAAAAAGCTCCCCAAGCAAGCTCTTTAATTAATAAATCTTCACTATAAAATACTACAAAGCAAGATTTTATGCAACAGATCCAGACAAAACATTCTTCTCTACATGCCTTCTTGAAAATATCTTGCTGTTTGTGATTTAGATAGAATTCTGGAAGCCTAGTAAAAATAAAAATCTTTTTTTGAGAAATGCATATACTGCTTATTGTTGATCATTCACTAAACAGCCTAGCAGTTTGTTACAATCGTGTCTTCTGACATTAGGAATAAGGATATTACTATTTTAATAATAAGTTATCAAACTTTTTTGTGAATAGTCGCTGCATTTTAATTTCTTGAAAAGCTCTGAAAAGGTGAAAAATGCAATTGCAGCACAGCTACTGCTGTTTATGCAGAAGTGTATATTATTTCAACCACAAGATTTGTTTATCTCAGTGAAAAATACTGCACTCAAAATTAGTTTAGTAGTTTTTATACCTATCGCTGTTGTCATTCTGCATTTATTATTTTCTCAGTGGCTCCTGCCAGGTTTTTTTCTATTTTTTCTTTTCTCATTTCCAGTTAAACGTCTACCACTAACAAACACACTTCACAGCATGCAGTCACTGATGCTCATGGTCACGACAGATGCAGGGAAGCCCACCGTAATCACTCAACCTAAAAAAACATTTTCAGGGAGTGAAATAATCTGTGTGCAATCTTGTGTCCTTACAAACCTCCCTCCAGGTGTGTAACTCTTCCCTAGAGCGTGGCTTACCTAAGGAAAGTTTAAAGATGCTTGAGGTACTTCTACCAGTGTAGTACTCACAGCACACAGGACGGTGCATGCTATTTTAAAGCTTAGGTAAATAATAAATATGTTTTGTGGCCCGTTTATGTGTAAAATGTTAGGTTAATTGAGAAGTATGAACGTTTAGTTCAAGTTTAGTAATTAAAAACACAAATGTACTTCATACTGAGTACCTAGACCCTGCTACATGCACATTTACGTAGAGAGAGAGAATATCTGGAAAAGCACTGTTTCCACAGTGATGGAAATAATATACTGTTTATGTGCTATGTTATTTTGAGTCATTATTAATCTATTACTCAGGTTTGTAAATGTGGTACAGCACTAAACATTTAGGGTGACATTGAAGATACAGGCCCTGGACTCTGCAGATGTAAGCATATGTGTAACATGTGCTGAAGTGCTTACAGGAATGGAGCAGAAATATGTATCAAGCCCAAACTTGAAAACAGGTGGGTTTAAGTTATACAAGGACAAAGAACAGTGAACTAATTTTTAAGCAGACGCTTCTTGCGTTCAGAAATTAAACGGCTCTTTTTATTCCCATCTCCACCACCCAAAAAAAGAGCCCCAAAAAAGGGCTTGAGAGAAAAACATGTGAAATCTAAGTCATACTTTTAAAACTGAGGCTCCTTTTCACCATGGAGGAGGTGGGAAATAACTTTTTTTTTTGCTTTTTATTCGCCGAGGACTGCCTGTCCAGCATTAGCTCATGTCTCCAGGCCAGCAGGTGTCTAACCCTGTGGGACAGGAGCACTTCTTTGGCACCAACCAGGGCACTCCTGCAGGCTGGGCTCCACAGCAAGGAGCTGGGCATAGCTGGTATTTTGCAATAACAGAAATGAAAAATAAACATTAAAAAAAAAAAAAAAGGAAAAAGAAAGGTTTCTACTAGCACATCTCGTGGCCACCATGGTGGGCTGGTGTGTGTCCCAGCAGCTGGGCTCCCCTGTGACCCCGGGAGCATTCCCACCGCAGTGCCCGTGCCCTCAGGCCCAGCACATCTGCATCCTCGGGGAGTTGCCCCTTCCAGGTCCCGGTGTGTAGGGAGCTCCCAAATCCAGCACCTGCTCAGGGACCCGGGGTGCTGGGGGCCACCCTCCTCTCTCCTTGCCCCAGGCACGGCCCTGTTCCCTGAAGGGAGCCAGGAAAGGCGAAGCCCGGGAGCCGGGGTGGCAGCCCCCGCGCTGGACCTGGTGAGCCCCAGGCACATTCCAAACGCTGGTACCCTCGGGGTGACACCTGCCCCCGGCTTGTCTACACCCCCTTCCCGAACATCAGGGCCCTCACCCGGCCTGCAGAGGCCTCGGCTGCCCATGGCACAAGGCCTTGGATAAGCGGGCAGCCCCGCTGGCGAGGTGAGGTGGGGGCAAGCTCTGCCCCGGCGTGGGGCGAAATCCCTCTCAGCTGCCCGCAGGGAAAGGGAGTGTCCCTCCCAGGAGAACAGACGGAGCGCCCTCCTCTTACTCACCTGCCTGCCCGCCACTTTGGGAGGCGGGGGGAGGTGTTGCAACTTTCTGGGGAAAGGGACGAGCCCCAGGAGCCTGAGAGTGGGAGAGGAATGGCGGGGTTACATAAAGGAGGTGGGCGAGCAGGGCAGTGGGACAGTCAGGTATGCGCATCCAGGCTAATCCGGGGGCGAGGGGAGGGCGGATAGGGGTGCTGCCAGAGCAAGCTGAGCACTCGTCCCAGTGTGGCTGGGAAGCACAGGAAAGGGGCACAGCCTCACGCTGCAGCTGTGTGGGTGCAGGCATCGATGCGGGGTCGTGAAAGGGCAGGACAAAGGACAGGAGCAGCACCGCTGCACAGCCAGGGGTGCGAGGGGGAAGCCCTCCTTTCCCGGAGGTCCGCGCTCCCCGCTCCCGTTCCCCCCATGCTGCTGGGGAAACCTGCGCTGCTGCTGCCTGCTAGGAGACAGCTCGGGGGCTGCGGGTGTGCGAGGCTTGCTAAATGGAGGCTCTGCTGCCCTGCTGGTTGCTGCTGTGCTCGGGGAGGGAGGAGGAGGAGGGAGGGATGTGAAAGTGGGTCAGGAATGTAACTAGACTCTGCCCCCCTTGTTGCAGGCGCAGGCGGCGCTGCCTTAGCGATGGAAAGCAGGCATTTCAGTGTTGATGTTCCCCAGTCCTGCCGGCTGACGGTTACTAGGGGATCCTGAAGGATGTGTTTCCCTGTGACCCTTTGAGAAGAAAAACTTTGTTGCCCCAGTAACCAAGTTTGGCTTGGATGCAATGATGCAGTAAATAGCATAGGTGAGCCTTGCTAAATGGAAGGAGGAGGAGGAAGCTGGAACTGTACAGGCTGGATAACTCTTGCAGTCGGGTCAGGAAATGTTTAAAAAATATCCCAACAAACTGTATTGGTTAAGTACACGACTTTTACATTTTCTCATGCAATAAAACTCTCAGAATTTATCACCTATGTATAGTAAACTACTAAGTAAACAGAGATAGAAGCAAACTGCCTTAGTGATGTAGCATGAGGTACAGAGCTCAGCCACAACTCTGCAGTAGCCCTGAGCAGCGCTTTTCAGTGCAAAAATTTTTGTTTGATGGCCTGAATTTTTGAAAGTTAAGGGGTGTGAAAGAAGGTGAAGGCTGACTCAACACCTTATGTTTGCATCCATCTTCTTTTTAGCATTGTTACTTTAGACTAACAATTTTCAATATTGTAACTTAGATTAAAAGAGAACCCATCAACCCTGCTCCTAAAGGAAATCCACAAACTACTTTCAAAGTGGAAAGCAAACTAAAATAACAAGCAAAAAAAATTAACTTGAGGCCCTATTATGCATAATTTCTCCCTATTGTCTCCGGTTGTTATCATCTGATTTTTATCTTTCTCTAACAGAGAAACACTTTCATTCACAAGAGTGGGAAATCACTTCTCAGAGTTGGAACGAAGAATTGAAAGGAATCACAGAATACAGATACTGTGATATATCCATTCCTTCTTTGGTTTTCTTCCAGAGTTGTGTCTTTTCTAGAACACTGGTATTCTAAAGAAAGAACGGGTTGCTGTACATGAGACTGATTCTGCTCCCAGCCTGAGGGTCCACAGAGGAGAACTGAGCTGTCAAGCTTACAGATGCCTCAGGCGTGAGGGGACACACGGACTGTCAGTGCAGGCCACACAGCAGATAGGGGTGCATCCAGTCGATGGATGGGGGTATTTGTGTACATTTCATTAAGGGAACAAAAGTCACCGGAGCAAACTGTGCAGCTATTCCTTTTACTCCTTTGAATTATTTGTCAAGGAGGTATTGCTGTAGATAAACATCCGTTTAGCTTATTTTGCCTCTGAAAGCTACTCAGTGTTTAAAAGCATCCATGCCCTTTAATTCAAGGACATTCAAGGATGCATAATGAATGTTACTCTTTCTACTTTTTCCATGAGATGATTTTTCCAGTTGATTTCCCCTATCATTTTCTACTAAAAGATTAATTTAATAATGGAAGATACATGGATATAAGCAAATTGTAGTGAAAGATAACTAATATATTGTACCATTGCTCCTGTTTTATTAAAAAAAAAAAAAAAAGTAGAAACCAATAATGGTTTAAGTGCTATGGAGCACAAAGCCTTACTTTAGCAGAACTCAGTGGAAGGCCTGGGTGATACCTTATAGGTGAATGTAGCCTATTGCCTCCAGTAATGGAAAATATTTAGATAGTCTTCATCTACACTTTTAAGATCTATAATGGCTTAGATATGTCATGCTTATTTTTCAGTGGAACAATACTACGTGGTTTTGTCAACTTTCCTGGCCATGCAGAGCAGTCAGTGGACAGTCTTTCTTGCCATCTGCTTGCAAAGGCCTCTGCCATTGAGCTGTCTTGCAGATCGGGGCAGGGGGATCCCACAAGTCTCTGTCACTGTCAGTGAAAATGCCAGGTTAGAAACTTCCTCTTTGGGGCCTGTCACAGAAAGTTTTGATGGTCCCACCTGTTACCAGCATATTTTTCCTGTGTGTTGAGGCAACCCAGTGAGCTGGGAAAATTAAACCTTACAGAAGCAGCACTTGTGCTACCAACCATTCCTTCCCTTACTGGCAGGGAGAGTCTGGTTTTGTTGTTAGTCTGGGGCCCTGTTTATGCCCCTCTGGCCAAGCAAAAGACACACTTAGCCTTATGGAAACAGTCATGCGAAAATCCTCCTGTGCTCTGTGCAGGAGCATGGTGTTTCCTATCTATTCCCCCCGCCCCTTTCTGTAGGGATGATGTGAGGAAGGAGGTGTGGCCAGAAAGTTGCTGCTTTCTAGTTTTTCTTGGCTCTGGCAAAGGCCTTTCTATTCAAGGATAAATGACAGGGACCTTGACACCACTCTAAATCTGCAGGGATGTCTTAGAGGTCCCCAGAAGGACCAGATAATGTGACAAAGCATGAAGCACAGCTTAGGTATAACAGAGAATCTGACCTTAATCTGTGGCTGCTTTGAACAGCATCTCAGACCAGACCTCTGTTGCCAAGATTTGGGCATGGGCTTAGTCTGCAGTGAGAGGCTGGTGGTTAATGCACAAGTGTGGAAAAAGAAGCATGGGAAAGTTCCAGGTTTGATAGCTGAGTCCATCTGCCAAAGTATTTTTGCTTTGTTTTTGCTTTAACTTGTACACTGGAAAATCAGGAGGGGGAAAAACCCCACTATTTAAATAGGGCTTTTTCTAGCTGTGTTCAGCTGAATCCCATGGTTATTAGAGAGGAAAAAAAGACATATTAATTTTTACCAAATCATGTTAGCAAGCTAATGTGCATGGTTTAGTAAATTCTTATTTTCTGAGTAATTTTGGCATGTCCTGGCTTTTAAAAATTATCTATTTCCAAAATAGATAATAATAACTTTAAAAAATATATTAGCTCATCTTGCTTCTACCTAGCAGAGGGACCATTTTGCATCCTACTAAACTGCCTGTGTGTCTTCAAGGGGAGTATAGACTGCACCCTATTAAGATAGACTTGAAGATTTAGCCACACGCTATTTTTGAGCTTTAGTTCCATGGTTAGTATCTTGCTCTTACCAGACTGAATTGCAGAAACTTCTGTGTAAACAGGGTGAAACAATAGCAGCAAAGGTAGGATGCCATACCAAGCTGAATAAGGACCTCAACGCCCATTACCATTTTAATGATGGCATTGTTAAGCAAAGCAGCCTCAAGATTAAATCGTTTACTTAATTAAGAAAAACTAGCTACTTATCCAGTGTTTTACCTCTAGCAACCAAAATACAGCAGTTTTTTCTTTTGGAACTCAGCTCATGTAGTTTCAAAGCTGTTTGCAGCTGAAGCCTGTCAGCCATTCACTGCACTTACGAAACAGGTTTAAAAGCAGACACAGTTAACAGGATGTGACATAGGCTCTCCTCAGCAGAGCATCTGACGCATCCCTGTACTTTTCTCATAACTTTGAAAGAGGCTGCTTAAGCTTGGAATGCAACAGGTCTCCCTAAAGTTTGAATCCAACAAGAAAGCCTTAAGAAAGGTATATCCCCACGTGTACCTTATTGGGAATTATTTCAGTGAACTTTTGCTTATCAGTATTGAAAAGATGTGTTAAAACCAGTCTGACAACTTTTTTTTCGTAACGCCATGTGCTGGAGGGCCTTGAGAAAACAGTTTTGAAACAATATCAGAGCTGAGCTACTGAAATGCTTTGAACAAGAAGAATGTTCATTAAACATAATTCCCTGGTTTCTTTAGTGTCCCAAACAACAAAAGTAAGACATTTTACGATTTATAGCCCTTTTTCCAGTGAGATGCTACAGCAAGAGCTCAGAAGATTTGCATCTTGCAAGTAAGAACACGATGGACTTAAAATGCTTAACCTACTCTGGTAATTTTTTTCAAAATTTTAGTTGTGAATTTAGTGGATCCTGTTTCAAAACATGCATATAAAAGCCTTAATTACCCACCCAGCTCCCCTTATCTTAATTCACTGTAAGTCAGCCAACACCCACGGGAGAGGCTCTGCAGTGACTGGACCATGAGAGATGCAGACATTTCGTACTTCACTGGAAACAGTCACTGTGGTATAGTCCTGCTTTCTCCGAGTTCCTATTAACTAACACTCCTTGGAGTGAAATTAGGTTTCATTGCCCAAGGCTGTACTCTTTTCTCTCCTGCAAAAGGGCTGTGCTTCAGGTCACAGGTCTGTGCACCGGGCCTCCCACCCAAGCCCAGGGCACAGTTAGAGCGCCTGCCTGACAGATCAGCTCCTCTGCAGCCACCTGGCAGTGCCTGTTCTGCACTCAAGGTCTGAGGAGGGAACACATGGATACAGACTTTACAAAGCTCATCTATCACCTAATCACTTCCTATCTGATTCCCCATTTTTCAACCACAGATTTCTCAGTACTTCTCAGCACCCCATTTTTTGATGCGTAGCAAAGCATTTCAGGTCAGAATGGGTTATTCAGCACCTCTGAAAAGCACAGTCTCATTCTGTACAGCTTGCTCTGAAAAATCAGAACTGAGTGCCGCAAAACCAAAATAATAAAATTTAGAAGAAATCATAGATGTCGTTTTGCAGGAGATGCTTCCTGACACAAGAGCTGATGCAAACAAATAGTAGCATCATGCTGGAGTGAGGGGGACTGGGTTTGAAGCATACCAGCTAACAAAAATTCTGCTAGAGGGTAAGAGCCTTCCAGTACAGCTGGTCAGCAGCAGAACAATTTAAGAAAAACCAGGATATTGAGAGAAATGTATGACAAAAATGTAGGGCCCGATTCTAGAAATTTCACTAGGGATGCTACCCAGCAGGGAATGGTAAAGGAAGAATCATCTTTACATCTAGGGCTGATTTGAAGAACTGCCGCTGATGGAGCTTCTTCCTAGGCATTCCCGGGAGCTGTGTCTGTGTCTGTTTTAGTAACCAGAAAATAGATGGTGGATCCTGGTATTGGCAGGACCTTTTACACATCCATCTTGGTATTTTCTTTGAAGTCTTGGGTAATCGCAAACAAGAGTCTCTGTAGAGATGATTTCTGCAACACAGGAAACACCTGTACACTCTCCTCAAATTATTTCTCCATGTGACAAACGCACACCAGCTCTGCTGTGTCACGAGGCCTTTTCACCCTAAGAGTTAAGGTCAGGAGTGAACCTCACAAAAAAAGCGCTGGACAAGGCAAAATCCTTCCCCATAACCTTTCCTCCTTTTGCCTCCTACTCTGTGTTCTCTCTTTTTTCCCCCTGTATTATTCAACCCACAGCTTGCCTTCCTAGAAGCATCAATCCATCATTCCCTGTATTTATTTTTGTGTCTGTTCCTCAGTTGTCAAGGACCAGCAGATTCTTTTTTATTACCAGTGTGTGTAGAGCAGAGGTCCAGCTACAGGCTGGTTTGCATTCAGAAGCTGTAAAAGTAGAGGTGTACCAGTCAGTGATGTGATTTCTGCAATTTCTAAACATTTTCTTTAAACATGGTTATACAGCTCACACCTCTCTTCTGTTAATGGAAGCCTACCCTATTTCTTGCACTGAAGTGCACACTTTTGATATAAGCAGGCCCAGAGCTAGGAGAGCGGGCTCTTCTTCCTTGGCCTTTCTACATCTTGCTGATTAGCTGCCCTCTCACCGCCTCGGTTCCTTCAGCTGTGCACTGGTGCTCCCAAAACTGTGTGTTTTTCTATAAAGTGAGTTAAGATTCTTGGTGAAGAACGTGACATGAAATTAAAATAGCCAGAGCTGTTGCAGAAGTATTACATACAAGTATCACTGCATGGAGAGTTCCCCAGCACCTTATTAGTATACACAAAGCAGCAAAAGTTTATTCAAGGTTAGCATCTTCTACTCTCAAGCTTGGCTATGGTAGAATAGCATCTTAGATAAGAAAATATTTGTGCAGCATGATATCATTACTGTGGTCTTCTTCAGATCTTGTCAAGATCCTGGCAGAAATATTTGCAATGAGGAAGAAAAAAAAGCTATTTCTCTTTTAACCAGTTATTAACCTCGAGACAGTCTATACTTACAAGGAGGTAGTAAACATTGTACAAACAGCATCTCTTCCTTTGTTCTCTGAAATGAGGATGGTTTCTAGTAATTTAAGTGTTATTATTTTATTACTAAGTGCTACTGTATATCTCTTAATATTGTACAGAAAACTGATAGTAGGTGAATTACATAGTTTTGGAATTCCTCACAGTTGGGTATATCAGGTATATTTCTGTAACTTTATCTTTTCTTGGAGCAGGCCTCAGAAACTGGTCTTGTAGGCTGTAACAAATGGTGGACAACTGAGAAACAGTTTTATAAGCACTTAGACCTGTCAGTTACACTGTCTTATTTTCTTGCTGTTGAATACACCCAGCAAGACACTGAGGATTTTTTTATGAGAAACACAAAGTAACTTGGAATTAAAATCCTCCCAATTAAAAAGATAATAGTACTTCATTGCACTGAATCATGTAAACAGCTTTGATACCAGAGGCACTGCTCCTTAATCTGATATCTGAATTTATTAATGGATATTTTTTGTTTGATTTTTAAAGCAACTGAAATGCACATGCAGATTTAGGGTTCTGGATAGGGGAGGAAAGTAATTACATTGCATCTTCACTCTTCTCCAAAAAGAGAAGACTCATCCCCTAAAATATAATTTTCCACCAAAGCAGCAGTCTGTAAGACACACAACAGTTGTACGTGTCATACATTTTATTAATCTGAAGCTGAGCCTTTTCATCCTTACACTATTTTACCTCCAGGTTCTGTCTGGGTCAGACACACGTTTTCCGAAGAATGCCCCAGAAAGCACTGGGTGGGTGATATTATAATTCTATATATTCCTAAAATGGACCAGTGCGTCTGCATAATGGGATTGGGAATTTTGCTTTGGAGAGTTAATGTGAATGCCAAAGGATAAATAAAATGCTGAAGTGAAAAGTAGGCCCCAAAGAATGGAAAGCATTGTGATAAATCAACATTTCTCTTTCTAACTGTGGGTGCTGTGAGGTCTGCAGGAAGGGTTTATGGATGAGGCACAGCCAGCAGAGAGCATGCAGCATCATCACTAAGAGCAGATCACCAGAATCCTGCAAAGGCACAAAGTGCACGGCTATTCAATGCTTAAATTAATAACTCATGGGGCCTTGTGATATTCAGAAGCATTTGGCAAACATCTAATATTACTGGACTGTTTAAAGGTGTTTGCAGGTCACATTTACAAGGGGATGTCTGTTATGTAATATTATTAACAGCTCTCTTTGCTGTTACTTGCACACTAACCCCTTCCCACTGTACCAGGAAACCATATTCCGTTCTTACATAGCTGACTCCATCCTCTAATTTTTCATGCATACAGGCTATAGCAGAATATGTCTTTAAGAGATCATTTTGTCATTCTGTGTACAAATCATTATTGGTGCTTGATAATCAAAGAAAACCTTACTAAACATAATTTTTCAAAATATCTACATAAACACCTCTTTACTTATGTCACTCCTCTTTAAAGTTCAACCTATTTCTTCATTATATTATTTGTATTCCTGAAAGCCTTTTCTTTTGTGTTCACAGCAATCTTCCTATCTCCCTTTAATCACAGTGGTCTCCACCACTTTTCCCAACTGTTTAGAATTCATTGGGAAGAATGTAACTTGTTTTCTTAGTAATAGTTTTCCAAGTGCTTCAACATGCTGCAGCAAATTTTTCAAACTGTAGAGGCTTCTAAATGAATATTTCTCGCCAAGTTTCACTTTTAAACTAATCCCGAGATGCAGGAAAATATTTCCCTTCATTTTCATCCTATTTTCATCAGAGATCACAGAACTGGTTATATTCATCATGCTATTAATTTTTAAAATGGGTTGACTAGTTTGGCATCTAATTCATACTCACATGCTTAAGTTTCAGGGTTGCTCAGCAGCCATAGAAGCAATGAATGTGCTCAACATCTCTGGAAATCAGGCTGTGTAGGTGCCTAGAAAATACAGAATCAAATATCTGACTACAGGCATCCTAATTAGAAAAAAAATTTACCTCTTTAAAAAATTTATTGAATATGGATGAAGTATTGGTTCCTAGCAGAAATAGGGCATATGACTTAACAGATCTCATGCTCATTCAGAAATGGCAGATCCGATATGTATATTTATGATGTCTGGCAAATGTAAAGATTTTTCTATTTAAAAACTAAAATGTAATTACTAACCCTACAATCTGAGTTTACATGTTTGTTTCACATTTTAAAGTCTAAAAAATGTAGTATTATGTTCTGTAAAGTTTGGGGAGAAACAGCTAGCAGTGTGAATGGTGACATGATGTATTTTACTGATTCTGAAATCTTAGTTTAGCCCCTCCTAATTACATGAAATTCCCTCTTCTCACATAGCCCTGGGATAATTGAATGGTATGGCATTCCAAAGCCTTTGGGATGCTAAAATAATCATGCATTAACCCTATAAACATACTCGTGCTTTGATGTTCTCACCACTTAGCTGCTAGCTGAATAATTACAATTCACTTGTGATCGACTTTCATATGATAAGAGTGATAGCAATGATAAAGAGGATGAAAAAGTTGCAAGACACTTGACATGTGTTTTTAGTTCATACGAAGAAAGGACATCAATTTATAGGAATTGATGTGGAGCACACCATGCAATTAAAGCTTTTGGTCCCTGTTTCATTGCTGGAGGGAAGTGGGGTTTGTGCTCGGTGGTGGGGAGCAGCCACAGGAACTGGTTGTGGCTCTCTGGCTGAGATAAGTTGATGCTGTTCCCTTTGGCAAATCATTGTCTTAAAAATTCCTCAACGCTTTCTTCAAAGTACAGCTGTGTTTCAATAATAACTTATTTCTGTATAATTCCACTTCAGTGGTTTTTATTACATATGCTGCTAACATTTTCACACGAGTGCCCCAGCTGTACAGCAGTCCTCTGCAGTCAGCACTAGCCCAAAATCATGCCAGGAACTGTCTGTATTAATTTCCATGCTACCAAACTTTTGGATACTGAACTATGATACACCACTCCCATCTTACTTTCTCTTCATTCCACTGTTGTCCTAGCTCTCCAAAACTCTCCACTTTTATGCCAATTTAGCCTCAATTTATTGCCACAAGATTTTGCTGTAGTTCTTATTTACATTCAGTATTATCCAAGTACCAAGTTTTGCAACAGCTGTCAGTTTCCAGATAGGAAATCTGAGCCTGCTCATTCTTTTCCAGTGTGGTTGGGTAATGTGGTGTTCATCATAGGACAGGACTAATGATACCAGCTCTACTGAATCACCACATTCAAGCTGGCACAGGGAATACTTCCTCCCTTTTGCCGTGTCAGTAACCTGGAGTCTAGACCAGGAACATCATCTGTGGATCTGTCTTTGAGATTATCCCTCATAAAATTGTATGGACTGTGGTGAATTGTGTCCATTGGCTGGTGGACCAGGGATCAACAGAAAAACATCGGGGAGGAGTTTACTGATTAAGTCTGTGCCTAGAGAACAACAGACTAGTTCTTCTGAGGTGAATCACTCCCATTTGCAGCAGAAACCACAGTTCTGAATCTCAAGTCACGTAGGAGAATATTCACTACGCAGTTCTTTATCGCACATAACCATAGCAAAACTCTGTAAATACCAGATGAAAATAAACAGGAAACAAAAGCAATCTTACTTTTCAGTCAGAATTCCCATGCAGCTTTCTAGCCTTATTTAGCATGTGTGTATGTGTATGTAGGGGGATAAGCAATCGTGAAGGGCGTTCGTGTCCTTCAACAGAAGGTCCTCGTTTTTATGTGAGGACCACTGCTCTGAAGGCTCTAAGGTGAATTGATCACATTCATTTCTTTGTATATTTTAAATCAGGCTTTACATCCAAATCTCAAGAGGTAAGAATACAGTGCTCCAATCCACTGTGCCACTGGACACCTTAGCAGTGCTCTCCTCAGCCTCCTCTTGGACTGTCTGCTGTGTAACTCTTATTCTAGTGACGTTAGGCTCTACCCTCAGGACTTTTCTTGGGATATTTTTTTTGTTTCTTTGCATTTAACCATTTTAAAAATCATTTTGCTGAACTACTCAGGCTGCTCATTTGCACTCTAAGAATTACCTTCAACCACTTCTGCAAGGGAGAGGACATAGAGGAAAACAGCCTAATGAAACAAGCTCAGAAGGTGTATGTGAAGTGAGTACATTAGATTGTTCAGGAAATTATTAGAGAAAATCTTATTTGCAGTTGCCATTTAATCAAAATGTATTGCTCAGAAGATTATTTCTCTGCTAAGTTTAGAGAGCCACAGCAGCCTATTACCACTTCACAAGAGATTGCAGGAAAAATTTTGCATGACTGTTAGGATTTCAGGATATTTTCATAGACGTTAATCCAAAGAGATTTAATCCTTGCTGTAAACACTCACTGAAAGCTGAAAATTGGGAGTTTAAATGTCTTCTGCCCTTTCCAGTTACCTGGAGTTCTTCTGAGGAAGAGGCTGACGTCTGTGCCCTGTTCTTAGAAATCCTTTGTTTCAAGAGTAGAGATTTCCATATAGTGAATCATTTCAGGTAACAGCTCTCTTGCGCTCCTTTTGATAATAGTGGTTTAGGGTTTTTTTCCTTTTCAAGTTTCATTTCAGTTAGAGTACAGTCCCTTCTGACCACCAAAGTAATTGAAAATAAAAGTAAAAAAAAAAGCTTTTCTATCTACCAAATCTTTCCTCCCTATATGCTCATTAAGAGAAGTTTCACCTCTTTTGTATTGCACAGAAGGAAAGAAGATTATGGAGCATATTATCTGTTATCCAAGTTGAAGACAGGAATGCAGAAAAATGTATTGAGAATACTTTCTTCTCAAGAATCCTTTATTTGAAAACAAGTGAATGTTGAATGATAAATAAAGGAAAAAGCACTTAAATGCTTTTATCCACATTGCCCTAATATTCAGACACTTAGCAATTACTGAGTTTTCTTTTTGTAGAAGCAAATGCTTTCCTGTATGAAAGCTTCAGAAGTTATCTAAAATATGTCTGCATCTTACACCCCTCTGGTCTAAAAAGCTATCTTTTTCTGCCAGGAAAAACCTTGTGCTGACAGTTTTTGCTGTAGCTGTGGAAGTCACATCAGTAGAAGAATTCCTTTTACCTCTCTTAATCGTGTCTCCATTATGGACAATCTGTTAATAAAGCCTGGCTGTTTTGACAAGAAAAGAGTTCTCCTGATGTAGTTACAGCCCTGTACACTGCAGCAGAGGTATATCTACCCCCAGCACAATTTACAACAGCAAAACTGTGCTTTTGCCAGCATGGCTTATCTTATCATTGTCTGAATGACACAAGCTGCGCTGGTGAAAGTATGGCTCTGACTGCATAACTCTGAACATTCACTGCTTTGGGTAGCACAGCTCTGTTTCAGCCTCAGTTGCAAACCATATCCCTTTGCACATCTGACCAGTATAAATATCCCTGCAGAACTTCATGGCATAGACCTGACCCAATGCAATTTTGCTTCGGGTTTAAGGAGGCACAAAGCACAATTTAATAGGTACAAAAGCATAATGACTCTTTTCATGCTCATTTACCTGAGCCCCACCATTTTCTTCTGCCTCCTCCTTGATCCTTTGCCTACTGCATCCACTGGCCATTTTTTCCTGGTAATTCGGTTCCTCTCTCCTCTTCCTCAAATCCTGTCACTGCAGCCTCCCCCAAGTTACATTAATCTCTGCCCTTGAAAGTTGTCCTGCTTTTTCCTTCCCTGCAGGGTAACTGCTTCCTTGCATACTTTCATGACTGCTGCCTCACTTCCTATTTCTTCATTTCTCTGCTGCTTGCTGGCCCTCTCTGCTGCTTTGTGGGTGCATCTCTAAGCACTGCCTACCATCTTCTCCCTGGGCTGGTGGGTTTCCTTCTTCCCCATCCCCTTTTCTACTTGCACCCTCTAAGCTATAATTAGCTGTGGCATGAAGTTAAGAAAATAAAAAATGCAGGCTAGAAAAATCAAGAGAAATGTCATAACAGCAAAATCAGCAAGGTACAGCCCAAGCTCCCAACAGAAACTGTTGAATTCTCCATAACTGAGGATACTTAAAGCTAAACCAAGACAGTACTGAAAAGCACACTGCACAGATAATTAGTTGGCAGCCTCAGAGGATGGATAGCATGTGTTTTCCATCTCTAGTTTGATACCAAAAGATAATAAGTGATGCTTCAGCTGCATATTTGCACCTTCCTTTAGCTGCTGCTGTATCCTCTGGTGCTACTGAAACCCTTTGAACAACTGAACATGAAGTCGCTGTTAACATGAGCATTTATTTTGTTTGTGAGACATTTCAGAATCCACTCTCCCTAGCGAATGAGACATGGAGAAATACACAGCTGGCTTACGACTTGCCTTCAGAAGGGAAAATAATCACATTTAAGCTAACAATCAATTAGGTGTGAGAGGCTGGGTGGTCAATAAGAATGAAACATGTCAGTACCAAATCACAAGCTGGGCACTAAACACTGACTTCTTTTTGCACACCTGTGTTTTTTGCATTGCCAGACAACAAAAGCTGCTGGGCAACAATGCAGAGTTTTAAAACAAGTGAAAGTATTGCAGTGGGTGGTTTTGCTTATGGTTCTTTCACCCGCTCCGTCTCTACACAGACACGCTTGCACATGGATTATACAACCTGTTTCTGAGGCTATACGTTAGTGATCACGAACTGCTTGAGAATGTAAATGTCAAACATCTGCCCGTTAGTTTTTTCATGCTATGTTTTTAAACAGTCTATCGAGGAATAAGTAGGCTGTGCTGTTCCAAAATTTGCTAAGTAATTAAATCTGCAGGAGGGAATCTTACTTAGTTTTATTCATTTAAAACATACTATTTTAAAATACTCCTCTTTGAAGAATTTTTGTTACTAAAACTGTAATAACACTCTTGTGCCTCTGTTGTTTGTTTTGGTTATAAGGCTGAAAGATACGTCAGTTGATTATCCCTTTAGCCATTCTCTATAGTTACAACAGTATATCCTGAAAGAATAGGTTTAGGTTGGTGAACTTCCCCTGAAAGGATTTAGAAACACTGGTTATTGTTACAATAGTTTAGGGGAATAGTTTATGCTACTTTTTACATCCTGAAAATTAGAGCTGGGGAAAGGGACTAGTTCATCAAGCTGGTCCAGTCCCAGCAGCAGGGCTGCTCTGCATTGCATCCATCTGCTGGAGACTCCCACAGTGAAAAGAGAGAAGGAGATGGGACCAGCAATTATTGCAGCCAGAAACTTCCAGCAGTCCTGCAATATGCCCTACAGGCTGTGATCTACGGTGGGGAAAAAAGTGGTGTGGGTTTCAGAAACACTATCTTCATATTTCCATGTGAATCCTTAGCCAAGAGGTAGTCTTGGCTGGCTAGGTGAGTCAGCTCAAGGACTGTTTTGCGCTGTTGAAATGTCTCAGAGCAAACAGGCAGCGAACACTTACACTCAATCTTTGCTGTTTGTTATCACTAACACACTGTCTGCTGAGAAGAGTCACCCAGCAGAGCGGATGGCTTTGTGCCTGGAGTGCTACACCAGAATTTTTGGGGAAATACTGATTTGGATTCCAGCTTTGCCACTACCAGCCTGTTGGGATGTGAGAGAAAGTGCTTAAGCATGCGGGGATACATCAATTTTTTCACTCTGTAAGGGCTAATGTTAAGGTAAGTTTGGACTAAAGCTTTGGCCTTGATCATCCAAAGCTGCCCTTGGATATAGTGGGTGGGGTTGTTGCAGGAGCAAGTTCCACCACTCCCTTGTTCCCCAGCTGCCCAATTTCCAGAGGCCAAGCTAGCTGAGCATGGCGGGGCATCACATTTCCCTGCATGGGGGGAAACGGGAATGCTGTAGGCTGCTGTGTCTTCAGACAAATGTTCTGAGAGGGTTTGCAGCTTATGTATTATGCTTTTCTGTGCGTTTTTCCAGTGCACAAATTCATCAAGTTTAATTTTCCAAGCAATTTATAGGAAATATATTTAATTGAACTTTCCCCATTTTATTTTGTGTAATTATCCTGCCTCTGTGGTGGTCACATTTGTCAGTTCCGCATTAGTTCTTAAGGGGTTTTTGACCCAAGAAACCTCTGTCTCAGAAAAAAAAACCCTCTAAGCAAAAAAACCTCAACCCATGAGGAGACTCAGCAGTGGCGTGTTTGTCCATTTAAAGAAATAACTGGTTGAAACATAAAGGAAATGCAAGCATTTCTTTTGGTCTTAGGTTTTATAAAGACTTATTTCTCAAAGCCCTCAGGGCTGTATTCTCTGATCCTCCAACCACGCTTTTCCCTGCGTTAGTATTTCAGCCAAGTTCTCCCTCTTGGCACAAGTGAGGACATCAGGAAAAGGATGGCAGCAAGAGAACTCTGGATGCTGTGCAGGCACAAGTTCAGGCAGGGCATGGGGCCTCAGATGCCTCTGACATCCTCTGTGGCTGGACAGCCACACGTCAGCGTGAGAGAGCTGGGGCTTGGCAGCTGCCTTCACCCAGCAGTCATGAGGTGTTGTAAAGTCAGGGCCCTGTTGTAAAGTCCTGCCTCTTAGCATATAAAATACTCCTGGTTACTCACAGAACTGCTTTATTCCAAGTTGCTTTGGCTGAAAGGGATGTGTAAATTTGCAAGAAATTACAGTAACTTCTAAATACCATGATCTAAACCAGAGAATGTTAATAGTGTCTCATAAGATGGGGGAAAAAGGGTTTCTAGCTAACCTTTAACTTCTCTCTTAATGCCAATGTTAGCTTTAGTCTCTGTGCTTTAAGACATCCTCAAGTTGTGGCCTTCACATAAGCTATACATCCTGTTTTTCTTCTCTCCTTGAATACCTTTAATCAGCATCTCTGATATTTGAATTGTGGGTGGGGGCCGAGTTGTCCTTTTCTTGGGACCACAGCAGGTGGCTTTTGTCACCAACATTGCTATGTCACCCAGAGGTGTCAATGAATTTGATAACACACTAAACACCTTCACAAAACTATTGTTTTTATTTCTACTATTGTTCATTGTATTTAACATCACTGTGAAGGATCAGAGAGGTGTGTGAGGGTTACATAGAAGCTAGAGAAAGTCTTCTTGCCCCTTAGTGTGTTTACTATCACTGTGGGTATTCATGTCTCAGTATCCAGAAAGTATAGAAATTATGAATAGTCCTAGGAGAAAAAAAAGCTTAGTACTTAGCCTGTCACAGAGTGGTCAGAGGAGATGGGATAAACCCCAGTAATGGAAATGGTAAAAAGTGCAGAGTGAAGAGGACAGCTGTATCATATAAGTCATGTAGTAACATTTTGGGAGAGTCATTCATAAAAGAGGGGTTTATTAGACAAAAATTACCTCTACCTTCTCTTTCACTGTAATAAGTAATAAAAAAAGGAACCATTTGCTCAAAAGTTCACATTCAGTACTAGACCACAGTGGGTTTTTACCTCTCTAATGCATTATAAAAGTTCAAGTGACAGAAAGCTGGAAAACTGAATTATTTTATTTCTCTTGCCCAGCAATAGCCCAGAATTATAATTAATTCCTAAGCTGTTAAAAGACATATCACTTTTTACTATTTTATAAACCCTGGTAGTTAATGGGGTTTTTAAGTTATTACATAACTTTTTTTCATCCTTGGATTTTTTGTTGGGTTTTTTTTTTAATATTTAGTATTAATGTAACACAGTATGTATTGGTTCATCCTTCATTCCATCTTTCTGAAAGAATAGGGATGCTAAAAACATAAATGCAATATAAAAGCTATCTACATATTTTCTCCAAGCACTAAAATCATGATTTTTTTCCAATGTGAGCTTTACATTTCCATGTTTCTAGAGCAGATTTCAGATACCGAATTGAGAAACACTTGTTCTTCTATTCCATCTATCTGCTTGCTAAATTTCCCACATCGAAGGGCTCTTAAGCAGCTCCAAAGTTAAAAAATACATTGAAGGTGGGAATCTTCATGTGGAGGTAGTCCCAAATGCCTCCAGGACTATTTTAGAAATATTAGGCAGAGGTCAATGAGACCTGCATTGCTAACCTCCAAATACTATTACCCATTCAGAAATTTTCACCAGTTTCATTTGCAGCCATTTGTGTAAATAAATGGCTGTGCAAACCAGGCCCAGTCTCCATCAGTCTGTATGTGTGTGCCATGCAGGCTTAAATCACAGCAGTCTTCCAATGTGAACTGAATATTTTAAGGGCTGAGCCTGAGATGGATAAACTGCTCAGGGTTTTGGTTAATTGGATGTCTGATTGCAAGAGATACTGAAGTGAAGATGCAAGCTGGCTTTAAAGCTGCTGAACTTACCAGCAGTTCCGCCCCTGCAGGTTTGCAGGCACGATGGGGACAGAGATGAAAAGGTTAAAGACACTTTGTTATCAGTTTATTTTTAATGGCTTCCCTTGGTTGTTTTTTTGTAAAATAAGAACCTTAGAACAATGAGAATGTGCTTTCTCATGTTTGTTGCTAATATTGTGGGATAAACTATGATACCGCTCTTCTGTCAGTCAGCAAGTCCGCTTGGGTAGTACTGCACAGAATTCAGTACAGAACACAGGTGACAAAAATTCAGCCTGCAGAAACCAGCACAACAAACACACGCAGGTTAAAGCTGCAGTTTCATGTTCTGAATACACGTGTGCACCTTTCGGTTTCACAGTTGTGGCCTTTCCAAGTTCCAGTTCACCAGACCTGCAGGTGCTTTACTTGGGAGTCCAGAAGGAAAGAGGGTTATTCCTGATATGAATCACAGCTCATGTCTTTGAGACAGGACCTCAAATTCCTGACTTGTATGCCTTTATCAGTATTTGAAAAGAATGGTACAAAGGAAGTTAATCATGACATCTTACAGGTAAAACTGTGAAAAGAGTCAGTTGAGGGCTTACTGCTATATACCTGGAATTTAGCCTCCTTTTCTATGTGAATTCCTTTTCAATCAGGAGATAGGATACCATGTAAGCTGGCACAAACCTTTTGCCTAGAGGCCATGACTTGATTTCTTTAAAAAACAGGCAGAGACTCCAGGTTCCACCTCACCAATAACATCTTTAAAAGGCCTAGTTTTTGTAGCTCTAGATGTAGTGTAAATAACCATTTCCTTAAAGGTAAACTGGTTCCTCCTATACTCATTAGGGCACTCCTTGGAAGCAGTGTTGGTTTACTTTTCTTTTTTTCCCATCGAGCTTTCAGGATGGAGTATTGCCAGGTATTTTGTTTTTATGTACTGTTATTATTTGTCACACAACTCTAAACTGGTACTGGCTTTACAGTGAAATCCTCATGACTTTGAACACCTCTCCATCACTTGTTGAGTCTCCTACACCTTTGAACTTCCACTGCAGGGAGAGTGATGGGAAGGATGGTGCGTGTGGTGCCATGCACAGTGTAACTACCTGTACGTGCAAGCAGCCGCATCTCGCCTTTGATGAGACACAGCATTTGCACCTCCTGTTCCTGTGCTGATGTTCACGGTCCTGTTAAATTTAACGTGTCCTCTAGGTTTGGATGGATGGATGACTGACCCCTGTAGAGACCCAAATCGCGCAAGGACGAAAAGTTTCTGAGGAAACAAACAAACACAACCAGGAGCTGACTCCTGCCCGCGGAGCAGCGGGCTGTTGCCCGCGGCCGCTGTACCTGGTGAGGCACCGGGCTGGGAGGCGCAGGAGGATGCACAGACATTTCCACGGCAGCGGAGAGCCCCGGTGAATTCCTTAAAGCCGTCAGCGCGGCACCGCCACCGGCGGCTCCGGATGCGCTCCAGCCCCGAGCCGGGAGAGCGGCCGGCTGCCGGCGGACACGCACGCCGG
>VWZT01004628.1:6320-35476 GCA_013397055.1 Pachycephala philippinensis
TCAGTGAAAAGAAAGGATTCAGCCAACAGAGCAGGAGAACATGTGTCTCTGTTAATGGAGAACCTGTACTGAGTTTCCTTCATTTCTCCAGTTAGACCCCGAAAGTGAATTAGCATTTCCATGTGAATGTCCATGGGTACAGAGAAGCAAATCTAGGATGAGGGGGCAAAGACTGACATTGCTTGTTTTGCCTACTAGTTTTTGAAGGCTTTGTTATTTACAAACCAAAAAATACTGACTAGAAAATTATCAAATTCAGATATTGTCACTAATATATNAGTTGACTGAGGACTGAGACAGTCAGAGGCATTCATACTTAAGCCTTTAAAAACTTTTGAAATCTTGATGGAGTTAAGCTGACCTCGCCATCTTCTGGAACTAGTGTGAGATTCTCTAAGCCAATTCATTTTAGTGGGTTGATGTAGGTTCAGACTAAGGCTCCTGCTGGTGTTTGGTGAATGGCTATAATGGGGGAGAGGGTGTTTGTGTGTGTGCATGAGCACATGTGGATGTCCATGTGGACAGTCTGTATGACCATTTTCCATCCAGAGTGAGTGTATGAAAAAACAAGCCTCCATGTGGATGCAGAAGGAAAAAACTCAAGGCAATTCGAGAGTCTATTTGTCAAGGAATACAGAGGAAGAAACTAAAAGACTTTGTGGTAAAGTATTGGCTGACAAATGAGCAATGAAGATGGTAATTGATCCTCCTTGTGTTTAGGCAAGTAGGACTTTATACTACTTAAGAATACACAGGTATTGACTGTTTTATTGTACTCCTTGGGGTGAATTAAACATGTGTTTTTACTTAGGTATAAAGAGATCTAATGGGAAGTGCCTTGGACACAGTCCTGCTGTCACTGATAGTTCTCCAAGGAGTCTACAAAGATGCAGCATGAGATGAATCTGTATGTACCCTTGCACCTGCAGCCACCATGTGATTGTTGGCATGGAGCGCCTCAGCCCAGCATTGGGTTAATTCCCCAGCACCAGCTCTGCCTACCAAAGTGGCTCCTGACCACTTGAATTGCATGACCCTGGAAGATCACACTGGAGCATTTCTTTTCTCATTGGCAAGGGAATCTTCGCTCCTTTACATGGTGGTCAATCTGTTTTTGGCATTCCCATGTCCAGTCGGTTTAACCAGTTCTGCAGTTAAGTCTTTTTGTGAACTACACCAGGTAATTCCTCTGTCAAAAATTGCCATTGCTGAGCAGTTGCCATTTGAATTTCTCCTTTATGACAAAAACCCCTTTTGGTTTGATCAGGGCAAATCATCCACATGTCCCCAGATTAACTGTTTTAAGACTGAGGTTATGGAAGTGTTGTACATATGCAACCATAAGGTATGTACATAGTTCTCTAGAATTTATTGTCTGCTATTACTTTCAGATGCATGAGACAGAAAGACCCCTGGTGCATTCAGTCAACATGTGGAGACAAGCAGTGAAGTGTGAGATAGTTTAAGTGTGCTGTGTCTTACCCAACTTCTTAATGGGTGTCTCTGTGGACAGCCCTATTTCTGCTGTAAAATCATCTCCAGAGCAAGGTGCTGCTTATGGCGTAGTTGAAGGAGGCAGGACAAGGCTCTAAAAGGAGGCTCCCTCACTGGATGACATGCTTGAGATATAATGAATATTTTAATTTCTCTTTGAATGAGATGTCTTTCCCTCCTGATCAGTACAACCCTGCCATATTTTAGGATAGTAGATTTTCTGGATGAGTTTGGCCACACCAATGCCTTTTTGCCTGAGGCAGCTGGAATTACTGTCAGCATGTTATTGGTCTGCTCTTCCACTAAGCCCTTTCAAAGCCACTCAGCTAACCAGATGAAAGGGACACGCTGGAGGACGACAACCGTTTGATTAGCACCTAAAACAAAATGTCATTTGTGACTCTATCAGCATGGCTTGTGAGTAACATAATACAATGGTGGCTGGTGCTGAAACAGACTGAACAGCTCACACCCCTTGGATGTTAGAAGATGTTTGTTTGTTGGCATTTGATTTGCACCAGCCTAGAGTGACTGATGGTGCAGGGCAAGGTATTATTGTAACAGATAGCAGATAACAGATAGATAGTAAATCTCCATGTAGCAGAATTGGGACCGTGCAAGTTTCTGAGAGGGCTTTGTGACAGAATACACAGTATATCCAGACAGTGAGGAACAAATACTCCCAAGCATCAGCTTTTACTTGTGTATCAATAAGAATACAAATCTTCCAGGATCTCCAGAGGTCAATTTCCTGTTTCAGTGGTCAATAAGATATCAAAAGAGAGCCCAGAATCACTGCGTCAGGCATGGATATAGAAACATACATATGCACTACCACGTACACGTGTGCACAAATACACCCAGAGGCAGAAAAGGATGAAACAAAGTCGGGATGTGTAGAAACTTCATAATCTCTGAAAACTCCTCTATAAATAAGATGTCAGTCCTCTCTTTTTTGAAAAAATAAAAAAAATCCAAGAACGCTTTTGCCAATAAGTAGTCATGATCACTGCTAGTTGGGACACAAATCCCACTCTGCTTATTGCTGCTTCTTAGCTCATCACTGAAAATGGCCCAAGTAGATGCGTGCTGCTCTCTGCAAAATGCAAATTCCAAATCGACACTGCTGGCTGTAGCTCAATGCTAGGAACTCTAATGTTCTTCATGCTTTCAGCACATAGAAGAACATCAGCCGTGTGAGGGACTACTGTTGCAGTCTTCATTTTGAAGATGTGGGCTGATTAATGCAGTGAAAGCTGCTTACTCCCCCTCCTTCTCCCGTCCTCCACTCAGGCCAAGCAAGATCACATTCTGATTTACTAATGAGAAACTGGAAGTCATTGGACAACTCTCCTCACATGACAAGTTTATTAGTCTTCCAAACATCAGAAGCAGGACTGCATTTTAGCTGATTAAACATTAGAGGAGTAAAGAAGTCCAGATAGCTGGAAAATATTTATGAAGGAAATTTCACTTTTTGTTTTGTACATTGGTGATGATTATAGATGAAAGATGCATGATGGAGCCCTGTTTTCCTGGAGGCTGCTGATGGGAAGTGGTAAATGAATACTTTGGTTTTCTTGGCTTGCCTGTGCAGATTTTGCTTTACCTATTAAACTGTTTTTATCACAACACATGATTTTTCTGCCTTTAAGCCTTCTGATTGTCTTCCCCATCCCACTGGATGGGAGTGGTTATGTGGGGTTTGGCTGCCTGCCAGGGTCAGCCCATCACAATCTGCCAACAGTAGGCTCCTGCCATGGTATCTGAGGTGGAGAGCTTTCAAAAAAAGCAGAAGAGCCATAAGACATGGATATATGTTTTTTCCCTGATGTTGCTAATTTTAACTTTTAATGCAGCCCTGTAACTTCTGAGCAGAAACTGTGACTGTTGGCTGCAGACACTTGTGCAACTACAGTGGCATTCTGGCAAACCACTGGTTCCAGATTCTTCAAACAACTTCAAAGGTGTTTTCCTGGGTAAAAACACAGGTCCAGACCACAAAGTAGCATCTTCTCTTGCTTGTTGTGGTGAACAGTGGCACACACTCTTCACATTTTCTTCATCAGTCTTATTAGTTCAACTCCTTCACATGTGCAGGGACCCCTGCAATCTAGGACTTGCGGCACAGTGATCTGTTGGGCCTTGAGGCTCAGTGTGAGTGTTGAAGAAATAATTCCACAAGTAGTCTCATATACCTAGTGGGATTACCTACTCAGGATTCACCAAGAGGCAGCTTTATATGCCTGCCTACCTCTCTCAAAAGGAAAATATTTACCTGGAAATGCTTAAATGCCTGCGTGACTCGGGCATCAATGTCCTGTTCAGAGATGTTAAGGCCCAGATCTTCAATGGCAATCGTGTGCCAAGCTGAGATTTGAGCTGTCATTGTGCCTAGCAGGACTTCACACTGGCTAGATGAATGCACAGCATTAAAATTATGACCTTCAGGAACCCCACAAGACTTTGTGAAAATGGCATTTTCAAAGTAAAAAAAAAGTAACTTTCTATTACTTCTTTCCATGGTTATCTATTAGTTTTCAGTATTTTATAAATCCATATAGAACATCCATTCAGCAAAATGCAGTTAAATGTTTACGATCTCCAGAAATCATGCTTTAAGGAGCTATAACAAATGGAATTAATAATGTTAATTAAAAATTTAATGCCTTTAAACAGATTGAAAATTCAAGGCATGATTAGACTATTAATGACAAAATCCTGCAAAAATGAACAGTGCTAGAATTTGGAAACTGGTCTTTGTCAGACTCAGCATTATCATGGAATTGTAGAGTGGTGTGGGTCGGAAGGGACCTTACAGATCATCTAGTTCCAGCCCTGTCCACCATGGGCAGCAATGTCACCCACTAGATTAGGATGTTCAGGGCCACATCCAACCTGGCCTTGGGATGGGGCATCCACAACTCTTCTGGGCAATCTGTTCCAGTACCACACCACTCTCTGAATAAAGAATTTCTTCCTACCATCTAACCTAAATTTCCCCCACAACCCTTTTTTTTTTCCATTTTTAAACTTTGAAACCATTTCCCCTTCTCCTACCACCGTCTACCCGTGTAAGTTGCCATTAGAAGTGTGGTCTGGCCACCGCTGACCTTTCCTTTGGCCCTGTACAGAAGTACATTGGAGCTTTGTCTTTTACCATGACATGAGTGTTTTCCTCATAACCATTAAACTTCTTCATCTTACATGATGGACCTGTTCTGGGCATGAACAGTGGTTTCCCCACCCCCCTACCTTTTTTAAAAAACGCATATGACAGCATGTTTGTTGGTTTTTACGACTGTGACACAAAACCACAGTTCTTGTGTTAAAAATATTAACTACACTATGCAAAATGTTTGCATTGTCTAAATTAGCAGAGATACTTTTACAGTTTCAATGAACAGAGAACATCTTTGAGGCAAAGAAACATAGTGACATTTATATGTACCTGCTCAGCTGGCACTGGAAGCTGTGCAAAACATTTTGCATTTCCCCTCCATCACCTACACACTCCTTACTAAGGATGAGTGTTGATTATGCTGGTACAATTTCCCTGCCTTTCCCCAGTTTCTTTCTGTTTCTGGCTTCTGATTTTTTTTTTTTTTAAATACCTGGTGGTGATTACAGAACAACACTGTGTGGGCCTTCAACATATAAAAAACTCTTGTGGGTGCCTTTGGTGGAGCTGTGCCTTTCTTTACGTTGGAGTCCAGAGATCAATTTATGAAATGGTACTAAATGGGAGGCTGAATCAGAAATATTATCAAGCATGAACACACCTATATATAGAAGTATGTAAAGCCCTTATATACTTTACAGTGGTCAGATTTTACCTAAACCCATTAAATATTTATGGCTACATTTTCTTCAGCAATTGAGTAGAAATGCCTGTGGATTGAGTAGAAATGACTGTGGATTACACCTTACAGGAGGCTTTAGAAGCCACCCTTATTTGGATGCTGTAGTAATAGAAAGGAGGATCTTCAGTGCATGGCAGTTCACAACCCCTTGCGGTTTATGATAAACACGACCAATCAGCAAATCAAAGACTGGAATAAACCACAAACTTCTCTACAAGCTGTGCTTGGTAAGCTGAAAGTTTGCTTCAAGCAACAAATAGTTGTGAACTGCCGGTGTTAGACAACAGATCAGTTGTTAGAATATGTTTCCAAAACTGGTCCGTGTGTTGGATGTAGTACCACAGAATGCAACAGTAAGCAGCAAAAAGAGGAGAGGAGCTTACTGGTTGGAGCAGCATTCTACCTGAGCCTAACACTGACTACAAGATAGATTATTCCCTTTATTAATAGCTACATTTATTCTACTAACAGCATTCAGAGGGAAATGGGATATTTGGCTCAAATTTTAAACAGCTGGTAATTTCATTAGTATATTAGAGTATTTCTCTATCAATAGCTACATGGCAGTATTTTCACAGAAATGTCTCAGCATAAGAGAAAACTGAAACAAATTCTTGCACAAGCTAGGCATGCAGCAACACTTCCTGATCAGTGAAAACACAGGTTCAGCACAGCATGATTCTCTGCAACCTGAGGTTCTTAAAGAAGTGAAAACGAGTAGCTAATGATACGAACTAATTGCCATTGTTCTTGTATTCCCACTGCCATTATGCTGTTTAACATGAAATGTGCACACAGCAGTCAGCCAGACATGACTGAAAGTCTGGTCTCTTTTTAAAAAGATACAAAATCTACAGTATCCACACTGACACTATAGACTTGGGTAAGCCATCTGCCAACTGTACTAACTTGAAAGTTAGCAGTTTTAACTCCCAAGACTGGTGTTTGCCTTGACAGAATAATGATTTGATATTTTTTTGCTCCCAACCTGAGGGCTTAGCACCTTGCTAGACCACATTCCTGTCTTCCTGTACAGAAGAGGAGATGCAAAACACTTTCTTCTGGCAGCAACTGCACTGTGCTCCATAAACAGGAGACAAATAAAGCCTGGAAACCATGGGTTTAAAAACAGGCGTAAACAAAACATGTGTCACAAACACCTCTGGGCAGGTCCAGTGTCACAGGCAGGACTGGTATCTGCTCACAACCCTGGAGCAGATGCTGTCACATACACGGAGTGGAGACTTTGCAGGAAATTATGCAGACTGCCCTGGGCACTGGACTGATAACTGATTCTGCATGGTGCAGAGGCTTTGAGTTTCTCTAGCAGTTCTTGGACCCCTTGGGGTCTGAATGTCCCGTTTCTCAAAAATGTGCCTGCTTTTTCAAAGTGGACCTGATTTTTTTCCTCAGGCCCTGGAATCTCAGCATTTCATAGAGTCATAGAATGGTTTGGGTTGGAAATACCTTAAAGATTGCCTAGTTTCAACACTCTGGCATGGTCAGGGACACCTCCCAGGTTTTTCAAAGCCTCATCCAATTTTGCCTTGAACGCTTCCAGAAATGAGGCATCCACAACATCTCCGGGCAACTTGTTCCACTGCCTCACCACCCTCATGGCAAAGAATTTATTCCTAATATCTAATTTAAACTTACTCTCTCTAAATTTGAAGCCATTCTCCTTTGTCCTGTCACTACATGCTGTTGCAAAAACTAGCTTTCCTACAGGGCCCTTTTAGATACTGGAAAATTCTGTAAGATCTCCCTGGAGACTTCTCTTCTCCAGGCCTAAGAAATGCAACCCTCTCAGCCTATCTTCATAGAGAAGGTGCCCCATCTCTCTGATCATCTTTGTGCCTTTGCTGGACACATTCCAACAGGCCCAATTCTGTCTTGTGTTGGGGGTCTTGTGTTGGACGTGTCTAATGGTTGTCTGGCAGTTTGCTGCTAGCTAAACTGACCTGTGTTCTTCTGCCCAATAGCTCAGAACCATAAATTTGAATCCACAGTCAGATCTTGTAAGAAGTCAGCTGGGAAACAACTCCAGGAGGTATCTTTCAGTTAGGGATTCACGATTAACCTTCTCTCTGTAGGCCATATCACTGAGAGGGTTATTCTTCCAGCAAGAAAAGTTAAGGAGATCAGGTATACTTTAGACTTTGAAATAACAAGCTCTTAGAGAACACATAGTTTCAGACCTAGGATTCATTTGTTAGGGAACTAAGTTGTTAGGAAATGGAGTAGTTTGCAAATGTTTTCACTCATTACTTGTATAAAACCTTTCTAGTAGAGAAGAAGCGGTACTCTTTGCAAGTTGCTTCATTATCTGGCTCTTAAAAGCACAAATGTCACCACCTATTTAAATACTTGTCTTTCAGAGGAAGAAAGTCTGGGAAAAAAAAAAAAATAATCCTGTTTAGGACTGTAGTGCTAGTTTGAATTGTTTCTTGTGCGTTACGGTTTTTGGAAGAGCGTGGTTTAGATGTTCAAGAGATGCAACATGTTAGACTGAGTTTTATGACAAATGGAGAATTTTAGATGTTGACGTTCTTGTGGGAATTTCTGGCATGCAGGAGCAGGCTGTCTTCAGAGAGTAACAATGACCAACAGTCACCTTGGTATTTGTTTTTTAATTTGGTCCTTCCTGAGTTATTGTCCACGATTATCTGAACTTCTATCAGCAAGATAGAGTCCTTTTTATAGATGCTTCAGGCTGGTCTTACTCCAGGATGTGTTTTTCATAATTTCCATTGGGGCATCATTTCAGTATGTCAACCAAAAAAAATTGATTTGACATTTTCATCTTGTTGTGTCATTCTGCTTACCCCTACAGACTGTTTTTACACCTGGGCTTTTTCTCCTCTAGTACAAGTCAGTCAGAGACCCTCCTGCAATATCATAGTAGCTAAAGAAGAAACTGAAACGGGTAGTGAAACATACAGTACACATAAGAAGCTTTACCTGTTGAGTCTTGAAGAAACTCCTGTGCTAGATCTATGTGTGCAAGGAGCAACACAGAAATGTTCCCCAAAATTCAGAGTTTGACCAAAACAGCTCCTTCTCATTTCTGCATGAATTGATGTGATTATCTAATTGCAGCAAAATGCAGCACTGTTAGTCAACTTGCCAATACCAGGAGTTAGTGTTTTCTCTTGCTCTGAATAAATCTGATTGGTTTGCTCACCACTTGCAGAGGAAGTGGCTTTATAGCTGGAGTGAAGGCTATCAGTACTTTTGTCCAAAATACAAAAGGAGAAGAAGGTACCTTGCCAGTTATTCATGAATCTTGTTCCTTCAGTTACACATGCATTGAAATCAGTGTGGTATTAGAAACTGTAAATTACAGGTAGCGAAGGAGCCTGAATGAGGCTGATTAGAAACATCTGTTTGCATATAGACACCACTTTCTGGCACTGAGCAACAAAAGAAGTGATAAGTTGAGTGAAGTTTGGTAGCTGTTTGCCTGCTTGTGGTACTGGATGTCCTTTTGTGCTCAGATGCTCATGTTCCAACTTTGAATAAATACTTAAATTCTCTCTCTAGTTATATGAGAAAAAGCTAGATAGATAGTGGCACAATATCCATGATTTTTCCTATTGATACTTGGGACAGACCTGCAAGCTGCACAGTCTTTTAGAGAAAACAGGAAATAGTATGATTCACTTAGGAATGAGAAATACATGTTGTTTAAACCACCTGTAGCCTGGCACAAAACCTGCAGTGAAGTTCCTTTTTTAATGTGAATACCATTGAAAAGGATAAGCCAAGTCAATTTTGCAATATTGCTCTGTTTTAACACAGCCATGCAAAGTGTAAAACAAAACCTTCAATCGCACAACAGTACTCCAGCTTTCCTCAGATGATTGTCATTTTACATAGAATCTCTTACACATTTCTTCTAGAAAAATAGAAGGTTCTTGTAAGAATATTAAATTTTTGTTTCTCCTTCTAGAGCATTGGCTATTAAATGCTACATACATTCCAGGTGGGATTTTTTTTTCTCTATCTATATGAACAATAAATTTTTTTCCTAGTACTTTAACAAAACCCTTCTGTTGCAGTCAACATGATCAGTCAAATACTGCTGCTCTAGATAACTTGAAGCAGTAAGAAGTTAGAACTTTTGTATTTCATCTTCTGAATGAAAATACCACTGCTTTCAATTATCAAATCCCTCACTTTCACATTTGGAAAGTCCTCAGTAAGGCAGCATCCTAATGTCAGATGAGTGGTGAAAATTTCCTATTTCAGTTTTTCCCCTATCTTTTCCCTAGAAAAGGAAAATTGGAGCTTCACCTTTTTTTTCTTTTTTCCTCTTAATTATAATCTGCTGGTTCTATCTTGAAATATTCAAACAGAATAATCAGTCTTACAAATGAGAAATTATGTCTTTAAGATCTATATGTGAGAGTGTGATTGCTGATCTAGTCAAGAGGATATTTACCAATTACTGCCATGGAAACCAGCATAGATCCACAAGGACCACCTTAGGACTATAGCTGTTATTTGATTTTGGAAATTGTTTAATTTTTTTTTTTTCCATCATTCCAGATGGTGGGAGAAACTGTGATTGCTTCAGGGCTGCCAAAAAATCAAAGTGGAAAAAATGTGAGCAATTCATTGGTGTCAGCCTTTGCCCTGCACATTCTAGTTGCATTACTTCTGCTTGGGGTGGATAAGTCTAGTAGTGGTCACTTTGATCTGGCAAGCTGAAGATTTTTCTCCGAAGTGTGAGATTAATTTAGAAACTTTTTGCATAAAAGTCTACCTTCATCTCTTCTGCTAGCCTGGTTCTCACTGAGGTTCGTGCAAACCCTTTCATGAGTATGAAGAAGAAGCTTTCCAATGTGTGTCTTCTTAGAAAGTAAGTTTCTCATTACACATTACAGGTCTGTTAGGAAAATCAAGTTAAGGAGAGCTAGCTTGTGAGTAGAAAATTATCATTTCCCCTTCTGTCTTCTGGGATGAGAAAATAACTATGATTACTCAGTCAGGGCTGGCAGAAAGGGCACAATGCCTGAGGAAGTGAAAAGTGTTGAGGCCACAAGCAGTCAGACTGAGGGAAAGAAACTTGGAGCATCTCCAAGCAGTCTGTAAACTGCTGTTTCACCAAGACCAGACCTTCGGCTGGCACAGCCTAAGGACCCAGGATCTAGTGCCTCCCTGAGGTAAGCACAGTTCCTGAGTGGGGCCACCAGGTACTCTAAGGACACACTTTTCCTCTCAGACTCATACAGCCATCCTGAGGACTTGCAGTCCTCACACACCACCTGTGAGAAAAAGTTTTTAAAGGCAAAGTTTTTAAAGGCAAAGTTTTTTGTGGAAAGCTCTCTTTTAGAACATGATGAGAAACCAGCACCATGAAAGGGAGTGTGAGGTGAGCCGTACCCTGTTGTGTTCACCTTGCTGCAGAGAAGAGAGGTTGACTTTGGCTGCACACCTATCAGCATCACTTGCTTTTTTAATACCAAAAATACTGAGTGGTGCCATGCTCATATGGGCATAACAAACACTTCTCCACTCGTAATGTTGAAAGAAATGGAGTCCTTTTACCCAGGGAGGTTTCAAAGCTTACATCAGAGAAATCCTGTCATGCTTCTTCTGTTTGTTTTCCCATACAAATTGGTGGTGTGAATTCTGTAGCTACTCTGATAGAAGATTTGCAAAATAACAGTGAAGACACAAGGATAAGCACATCTCTGTGACAGAAAATATATTCACTGTTTGACCTTTAGTGATGTCAGCTGCCATCATTGCCTCATGGCTGATCACAGTAGTTGGACAGACTACAGGCAGTGAAAGTGGTCAGAGGTCTGCATTTCAGGCTGTTATTAACAGTACAGCCTAGGACAAACCACATGTGAAAATCTCTTGTATGTGTCATTTCCAGTTAATAATTCCTGGAACATAAATATATTATTTCAAGTGCTCAAATTATGACAAGGGTGTAGTGTCTCACCTCCACTTTAAGTAAAGTGTTCTGAATATAGGAATTGCCATATATAGGAGTGCCAAGCAAATGATTTATAGTCAAGAGATGCCTTTGCTGATAAGCTTTGAGGTAAAGAACCCAGACTGGCACTGGTTCCTGGCTTAGGAGGCCTCGTACCTTCTGGCACCTCATCAAACTGGCCTCTGAAAAATTCAGCTGTGCTTCTCTCAAAAGCCAGACTGACAGCCTGTCTCTATCAGTCCTGGGGGCAGGCACTGCTGGAACCTCCCTGCTCCAAATTTCTATTATAAACTTATTGATAGTGAGTCTGTACTCATTTGGTCTTATGCCAACATCAGGTTTTAGCTCAAAAAGCTCCTCACCCAACACAGCATTTTGTAATCTGATGTTTTTATGGAAAGTAATCAACTGCCTTCAAGCCTCCTCTTGAGTGGGAGAAACAACCATGCTCCTTCTGTATTCTTTCAGAAGATCTGTGAGTCTGCCCAGAACCCTGACTATAGCACTGGGCAGTACAAGTAGGACTTGTTTGAAAACAGGTTTGCTTCAACCTGTGAATTGAGGTTTCTGAACCTCATGCTGTGCCTTTCAATTTTCTAACTGCTTTTTTCTCCATTGGATATTTCTGTTTAATCTCATATTTTGGTATCCAGGATACTCTGAGGTCTGTGAGTGGCATGAAGAAACAGTTATATCTCCATGTAGCAGTTATATCTTGTTTTGAATAAGATGATTTATTTCAATGATGTCACAAATTAGTGATTTAGGTCATTTAAAGAACCACCATTGAAGGTATTGACAAAAGCACGTTCAATATAAATTTGTGAAAGCACGACTTAAAGTTTGGTGGCAAGGTTCACTCTATTACCTACTATAGAGATGAAGCATACGTAGGAGAGATTATGAAGCACACTTAAAACAAGTGGGTTAGAATCAGTTTCAAATGATTCACACACAGACTGAGGATGCAAAAGGATGAGGATGCAAAAGGATAAGGATGCAAGACAGTAAGGGAGACCCTCCTGTTGAGCCATGAAGTTCAGTGAGGACCCCCTTGCTTTCTAAAATCCTGATGGAGCCCAGGTACAGCTGAGCACAATCTTAGTCCCAGCCCCCTGGTCAATGGTTTATGTCTAAAAGATTTGACAGTGCATCATCACTGACAAATTTAACATCTAGAAAGAGAAGCAACAGGATTTACTACAATTACAACAGTGACTCGATAACAGATTCAAGATGGCAGACTCATACTGTACTTGACAGACGGTACTTGGATCAGTTCAGACACCCACAAACACAGATGTGTATGTGGATATACACATGAAAAGGTACCTGTTAAGACCGACACAGAGTATCTTTGCATCTCTGTGGATGAAGGGTTGAGCCTCAAGGAGTTGGGTACCAGCACAGGCCCCATCCTCAGTTTTCAATGGCTGTCCTGAGTCCTCAAACATGTGAACTGGTGAGCTCCAAGAGACCCTGAGCAAGATACTGGTGCAGCCATTGCAGCCCAGGGGAGCTCTAAGGGCCTCACTTGGGACTGTCGTATGTAGGATTGCAAGTTGCTTGGCTTTAATTATCACTCAGTCTCCATCCTGGCCTCAATCCAGATCAGTAATTTTCCTCAAAATTTCAGTAACGATAGTATTATTCCACTTGGGCTATGATTCAGGCAAATAATATTCCAAGGCTTTCAGGGTTATCTCTTGGTTATCTCTTGTCCCCTTCCTTGGTTAGGCAACAGAATTTCCTGCTATGGACCAGGATAAGATGTTTCTGAGAAGTTCAAGGGGAGATTCATCACCCTGGTGCAATTAATCCAGGACAAAGCCTAACAAGAATTCCTGAGATCTCAGAGCAGTCTGGGAGACAGCAGGAATGCACCACCACATGAGATAGAAGTCTCTTTTAAAATGGTGAATTTAAATGAGCTACAGATTATCTGATCTGAAAGTGGACTCAAAAACTAAATTACAGTGCTTCACATCTGGATATGTATTTTGTACTAGTAATCTGGTATGTTGGCTAATAATCTTATTCATATAAATAATCTCTGATTCTATCCTTCTTGCAGTGTGTACACAAAATAAACAGAATTAAAATAAGGAAAAACAAATAAAATAGTTTATCACTGTAGAATAAATTCCCTGGTATTACAGATCTTCCATTCCTCACTAAGTCTTGTTTTGGAAAACAGTATCTTCTCTCTTCCTCAAGCAATTGCAATAAAAATAAACAATAACCCAAAGATACACTGACACCCAGATTTTAAAAATCCTGGCCTTTGTCATATCCCATTTTCTTCTCCTGAGAATGGGGGAGGAAGGAATAATTTCCGTTGTTTTTAGTGGGAGGTGCTAGGTTGTGAGTTAAACAGTGTGGTGTGAGTTGAGTTCTGTAAAACTGAGAACTCTCATTAATTAGTGAGAATGCCTGGGAGCTGATTCCATGGCCCTGCAAATACATCCACTAAATTATCCCAAAGCTTTTGTGATCCAGGAAATGCTATAGTGCATGCCTCTGCTGGAAAGTTTGCCCACTGAGTTGGTCATTCTGACTGCTATAACAAAGGGGCCAAGAAGCGATAAGAAAATTTCACCACAAACGAGGTGTACTGGGTAGGAAAGCTGCTCTTTTGATGCTGTCCTGGAGTGGAGTTTCACTTGTACCTTTCTGTAACACAGCTCCTACTTAGTCTTCTGACTGCGTTTTCCAAAGTCAGATTCGTGTCCATAGCAAAAGCAAACTTCGATAGGAAGCACCACCACTACAAGCAGGGCCTCAGCCTCTCCAGTTGGCTCTCATGCTTCTCCATGGCACGAAGACAGTAAATAGCTCACACAAGTGTTGACTGGCTCCAGTGTTCTTGTTAAGGTTGTGCCAGGTTTTTTGCTTTCCTAGGAAAGTTGGAACATAAAATACCGTTAAATGAACGGAAACTTGGGAGTAGGAATGCAGGAGCTGAATTAAGAATTTTCACATGGAATTTGTGCTGGGGAAACTCACTCTCTTTGATTTGTTTCCTGGTTTTTCATATTATTTCAGGAGAAACAGCAGTTACTTGGGCTTTGTCAGATATTCGCAAGATATTTTTGCTATACTAACTTCCACCTTCTGAATTTTCTTGTTCCATAGATACGTTTTCCACTATGTTATCCAGTCCTATTGCATTAGACCATTAAAGCAATAATTATAATTTTTTTTTAGTACTTTAAAGCATAACAACCTTCTGGAGTCTGACCAGGCATCCAAGAAACAAGTGATAACAGCAGATGGAAATTTAGGTTAAAAACTGAAGTGGTACATGTCAATGATGTCTAATTAATTATGTTCACATTCTTGATTCTATCCTACAGCTCAGATCCTATTCTACAGCTGTGTGCTTAGGTAAACTCAAGACATATTCAGGAATATGGAATGGGCCACTGTAGTTGTCCTGAACAGAAGATTATTGTTCAGAGCTAATGATCCGCCAAACAGCTCTCCTGAGTAGATCCTGGACAGTGCTATGCTGCACTGTGCAGAATGGATGCCTTGGCCTTCAGTCCTTAATCAGTTTGACTTTTGCACTTTGACTTTTTCTGCCCAGAGCTCTGCATCTGTTACATCCTCACTGATTTTGGCAGCCTATAGTGAAGGTACAGCCCAAGTCATAAGATTCTACTGTGAAGCTGGATAGAAAAATTGTCTCCACTTGAACTTTTCCATATATTAGCCACTGCAAACTGACTCTCCCCTTCATCCTTTTCTTCCTCAGAATGGTGAAAGACAGAGTCCATGGCCAGATCTGCAGTGCTAAGGTCTGAGTGCTCAGGTGATTTTTAAAGAAATCTTTTAGTTAGGCATGGGAAACATAATTTGAGGTCTATTGAATGCAAAATTATAATCAAAAGCACTGAGTATTTTAAGAACTTGATCATGTGATATGGGTAGTGAGTAGAAAATCCTGTTTTCACTGTTTTTCCTTTCCCCTCTGAAGTTGTCCTGCTCCCATGCTGGCCAGGACGTCTCTTGTCTGGCTGAGTGTTTTGAACTTAGAAGCCAGCAAAGATTCTTGTGTTCCCAACGTTTAAATCATCTTAGGGCAAGAAAAAGCCTGAAGAAAAAAACATGTCATTTTTAAGTGGATGTGCAAAACAAATTATACAAATGGAAATTAACCTGAGAGAATAAATTCATCTCTGGGTATTCCAGCTGATAAAATATACTTCACTGGGCTCTAAATGTCATTGAAGTCTTTGTTTCAATTAAATATAAATTATTCTGGTTTTCATGTAACTTAGTAATTATTTATAGCTATTGGTCACATGACTTACGCGATAACTTTCAGTTTCATGACTATTCACTTTGCAAATTGCTTGCTCTCAAGATGAGTCAGCTTCCAACATGCAGCATGCCATGGCAGCAGTGGCGCATGGCAGACATGATCCCTTTTCAGACTTCCAAGCAGTCACGGGTTTTCTTGCAAGGAACAGCTTTATTATCATTTATTTCTATAGACAAAACTGTAATGGAGTTCACCTGAAAGCATCTTTCTGCATAGTTAAAGCAGGAGTTGCAATTGCTAATTCCAAGTGGGATGAGTAGGCCACTCTGTCGCATGGAACTGGCTGGATTTATGCTGCAGCCAGGGATTTCCACATCTGTGGGGCCATGCCATACATACAGACCAAAAAGGGATAACAATTTGGGTTATCCCTGCCTTAGGCATAGGCAGGCCCATCTGTGGGATGCCTTTTGCTTAGGAGCCTGGGTGCACCTGGTGGGTAATTCAGGAGTGTGGGGAAGTCCAGTGTCTACCTCAAGGGGGTTTCATTTTGGGTGAGAATAGCCAACGAATTAAACTGTATTATGTTATCTGCTGTATGCATATAAAGATATATATTCTGTTTATTATCATTTCTATGGCTGCTATACACCCTTCATCACACTGGGAGCCTCACAGCATCCATCTCCACAACTCCAGATTTTCAATCACCGGATTAAAGAAGAATGAACTTTGATGAAACTGCATGAGTGCAGTGGTGGTGGAATCAGAATTGCCTACATCATGCAACAATCAGACACTACACACCATCTTTCCTGCCTTACTGTTATGACAGTCCAGCGTCACTGACTAAATTAATTCAACAGATTCTTAAAAGGAGGGTCTATAGACTTAGGGAATGATAGCAGTGGGTATATCAATCAAAAGACACGAAAGATGATGGGGTGCTGGGGGGCATGGGACCTGGCATGACAAGAAAGGTATGGGATAAGAGGTGGATCTTTGCCTGGTTTTTGCTGAGATAGAGTTAATTTTTGTCTTCATAGCTGGTACAGTGCTGTGTTTTTGATTCAGTAGGAGAATAAGGTTGGTGACACACTGATGTTTTAGCTGTTGCTAAGTAGTTCTTGCACTAAATCAAAGACTTTTCAGTTTCCTGTGTTCTGTCACATGAGCAGGTGCACAAGAAACTGTGAGGGGACACAGCCAGGACAGCTGATGCGAACCAGACAAAGGGATTTTCCATCACAGAGTGTCATGCTCAGTGTATAAACTGAGGGGAGCTGGCCAGGTGTCACCCGAAACTGCTCAGGGACAGGCTGGGCACTGACCAGCAGGTGGTGTGCAATTGTATTGTGCATCACTTGTTTTCCTTCGGTTGTATTCTTTTTTTTCTCTCCTATTTATTACAGTTGTTGTCGGTATTTTTGCTACTATTATGACTGTTGTTGTTATCTTTAATTTGTTTCAATTATTAAACTGTTCTTATATCAATCCACAAGTTTTGCCTCTTTCTTCCAATACTTATTCCCATCCCACCACGGGGATGGGTGTGAGTGAACAGCGGCATGGTATTTAGTTGCCAGCTGGGGTTAAACCATTGCACCTGGTTTACACATGTTGCACCTGCTTAACTGAAATTACCTCATCACAGAAAGATCAAGTGCATGCTGCAGACATGGTGTTGGTTCATCAGTGAACCTAGTGTAGGCAGACAGAGCCCGAATATTGCAGAAAATGAACTTGGAAGATAGGTTCCTACAGTTGTAACAAATGCAAAGTGAAACAGAACATTCAGGGTATTCTGAAATATTATAAACAGGTTTAAATAAATTACATGCATATTCATCCCTCCAGAATTAGTAAAAAAATTCTGCAGTGTAAACTTTGACTTCTAGAAATATTCAGGGAAAAAAAACCAAACAAACCAGGAAATAAGAATATCTGGGAAAAAAGAAAAAAGGCAAATAATCCAGGAATGTAACAATTAGTACTAGTAACCTATAAAAATGCATATAAAGGCATCCACTCAGTCTTTATTGGAGTAAAAACTTTTATCTCTAGAACATGCCATACTATTTCAAACAATCAAAACTGTCCAGAGAACTTTGAATGCTAAATGAGGTCTGTTTCAACCAGTGTAGAGGATAAATCCCTCACCACTGCTATCTGAGTGACAAGATATATGGCACGAGCAGTTTCATGGAATTCCTCAAAAATTTTTTCAACAATAACACAAAATCTAATTTTATCAAATAACTTACTCTTCTTCGGATCTCATGTCCATGCCCCAGTTCTTCAAAATGCATAATCATTGTTTAAATCCGACCCACATACTAAGACTCAGCTCTAATCTATGCAAAAGCCATGCAAAGAAAGACAGATCAAAATCCTGTGCTGAAGCTGTTCTGAGCAGAAGCAGGTGCTGAGTCAGTGATAATGATTCTATTTTCACTCTTTGTTTCTCCTGCCTCTTACTGTCCTAATGATGCTGTGTGTCGTTCACAGCCTGTGAGGTTCAGAGGATAGCTCTTTTTAAAAACACTGTGACTGAGACTTTCAGATGCTATTGCTAGAGGACAATATAGCGAAAATGCTATTCATGCAGATAATTAGCCCTGTGCTTCCTGAAGCCTTCTCTCACAGCTGGCCTCTGGGGGAGCAGAGGGGCATGACTATGAAATAGTTGATAGAAGTGTTGAGTCAACTATAATAACATGACTAATTTTACCTGGAAGATAATTTCTTTCCCAGTTTTCATGCGTTTCAGGCAATACTACCATTTGGCCTCCAGTGGCTTTGGGAATATTTTATTCTCAATTTCCTAATATTATTCTGGATCTCTCCCAGATGAAGAAATACCTTTCCTTAGTAAAGACATGGGCACATGCAATTGCATGTATACTGCTTGTTTTACAGCCAAGTAGACTGGCTGTGTGATATGACATAGGAAAAACAGTGAAAATAAGATAACCTAAGATGACTTACACAGAAATCCAGTATCAACATTGCTTTCCATTGGAGAGGCATGGCAGATCAGATTCAGTTATTGTCAAGAGATGAAAAATGCTTGTGAACTTTCCCTGGCCTATCCAAGGTGTTGTATTGCATTTTATGCCACTGAAACAACAACAATGACAACAACAAACAAACATGCCTGTCAGGCGCATGTTAATGCAAGTTGAAATGACTGCTGTATGCCTCTTTCCCTGTTAGAAAAGTATGGATAATTCACTGAAAAAGTTTTCTGACAACAGCACTGATCTGGAAGAAAGAATGTGGCAAATTGCAAACTTGAGATTCTGGATAATGGCTGAGCACAATCATAAATGTAGCAAATACCTGGATCTGTTCATTTTCATCCGGCTAGGTAATTACTATGTTTTCTCAAGGTGTTATGTTTCTAATTGCAGGGTATCTGAATGCTGTACAAGGGTAACAAATTTTATCATTCTGCGCAGAGCTCTGAGAGGTGGCAGNCTCTGAGAGGTGGCAGTTGTGCACTACTTTTTAGAGTAGCTGCCTAAAGATTCATTGCATCTGATGATACATTATTCCTCATTCTTTGCTCTTCTTGAGTTAAAAACCCCAAAGAGACACATTTCTGGTTAAATTTAGTGCTGAGATATTTCCCAACTTGTTTTCATTAAAGATTCCCTGACCCTTTTCTGACCCACTCTTACTGAGAGTATGAGCTCAGCGGAAATGTTGGTGAACCCAGACTGATCACTAATGAGCTGCAGCTAACCTCTGCACTTCATGGAGATGAATTTTATCTTGCATTTATTCAATTATAACCAGATCCTTGAAAAAAAAAATAGGGTCTAGTACACAGATAACTGAAGGCAATAAAACTTTCAAATATATTTTAAAAGTCCTTGGATTAATTTTTTATTCATGCCCCTTGCATCTGGATTCTCACTGAAATCTGAAATTCAAGCCACAGAAATAAAAGGTCAGTATTCTAAAAAGAAAAGAAGGACATAATTATTATGTGCAATTGAAAAAAAGTGTATTGAATGGGTAAAGGTTATATCTGGCCTTATAACAGATCCATTTTTCACTGCTTATCTAGACCTGCCAGTGTAATCTGAAACACTCCTGTGAGATCATCAAACAGAACATTTATATCTAGTTGGGATTCACTTAATCTCACTGAAGAAAACCAAAGTCTATGAGAACTTCTATAGGAGATCTGGTTCTTACTGGTATCAGTGTCCTGGTTTCTGTGTGATTGAAGCGGCCCTAATTACATACCATGCTAGTTAAATAACTCTCAGCTGCCACCAACCCCATCACTGTTACCTGGAAAGCTTACATGGGCCATGCTGGTCTCGCTCAGCCCAGAAGATGGTATCTGTCCTGAACAGCTTTGACAAAAACCGACAGCTTGGCAAACAGGCGAGAAGCCCATGTGACAAGAATTTGGCATGAAAACACAGCCCACAAAGGCAGACACAGCATTGTGCTGTGAGGAGCAGAGATGCAGTTAACAAAGGCTGCCCCCTCTTGATTGCAGCATGAATGCACTTTGCTGTCAATGGTGGTTTTACTACAAAACGGTAAAAATTTGGGAGCAGCATGCCCTGCACTGACAGTGCGATTCCCCTCTGGAAGGGATAATTGTGCACTGGCTGTTTACTCGGGGCAAAACAGTTAAGTGATATCCATGCCACTTGCAGAAAAGCCTAGACGAAGTGGGCTTTCCCTGTAAAAGCATGCAGTAATTAGGCAGCTCCACAAACCCTTTCTCCCTTACAACCAGGCGTGAAAGGACTAGATGGCTAGAAGTCGTATTTAGCTTCTTTGGCTGCTTTCTCTTCAGCTGCCTGTGCAGTTCCTGCAGCGCAATGGGGTTTGGTGAAATTACAGTGGTGTAAATTTGACAAGGTGCTCCCATGTCTGTTGGGACACAGATGATTTTATGAGTTTTCCAGACTTGCAAGGCATTTAATTGGGCACACATAGCTCCCAGGAGAAGAAGGTATTCTTAGTTTTGTAGAATAATGCACTACCTCCACTGGTCTGATTTATACCCTACTCAAGCTATCTGAACTGTCCTGCTTTTCTCTTGCATTATTGTTAACTGCATGACAGATCACACTGCATTTGTCCGAAGTACAGCAGCACATGCACATCGCCTTGGCACCTGCCTCTGGCTCATTATTTTACATCTGTTGGTTGTCACTCAGAGCTCTTTTACATTTGAATGCATGTACTCACCAGGAGCTAACCACCAAAACTTGCCCAGAGTGCCATTCTAAAGATGGAAATTATTGGATGGGGTACCTTTCCAAACAGATTATTTGCCATATTGCCATGAGGAAAATCTCACAAGGAAAACCTCTCCTTTGATTATCCTGTATGACTTTCCCTTTAATGCAATTTTTAACTTCATTTTCAAACTTTTTTTCACCTTTTCCTGTAACATCCCATCTTTGAAGTTTTTCTACAAGCACCAGATCTTGTAAAGGTCTCACAACATCTGAACTTTTCTGTTACATCATTGAAGCACCTGCTTTAAAGAAGCCATTCTTAATTAAATTCTGCTTTTTCACTTCTTCTGTATATACAACTGTAACAATTTTTTGACATACTGTAGTTTTCTAGGTGGATTCTAGAGTGTGGGTTTTTAAACTAATATTATGCTGGATCCTTCCTAAATTCACAAAGGTCTCTGCCAAACAGGGAGACCTTGTAACAATCCTTCCTTAAGCCACTCCTCCTACCTAGCATTTTCAGATGTGTATTTTTTATTCAGAATACCTTCCCAATTTTAAAAACTCATTATTAGTTTTTAATGACTGATTCATCTATTTTGAGAAAAATCTTAAGCCAAAAAAAAAAAACCAAAACCTTTTTATGAATTGCAAATAACATTTTCACTGACCTTTTTTTTTTCCCCCATGATGCTTACAATACTTTAAACTAGAATAAATGTTCTAGCAGAAAATGAACCGCAAGGAACGGATTTTTGATGAAAGATGAAAGGATCTATTGCTTCATGAAAGTTTCTTCTTGAAAACAGAACATAAAAATAAAGACAGCTGCTTTTCCATAAAGAAAGGCAATCTTCACCGTCTCAACTAAATCACAGTCTTCAGTTTGGAACATATTTTTCATTCTATTTTTTTTAAATCAATTCACAGGATCATAAAGCTTCCCTAATGTAATGACACTTCCTCCAATATTTTACTCAGTCAGATGACCAAATTCCACTTAAATTAATCGCAGCTCAAAGCCAGTCAAATGCAGTAGTTTTTCTTTCCACATGTGATTACACTACAGGACTCAGGAGATAATTGACTGCAAGAAAATACAAAATTTTGAAAGAATTTTCCAACTTTAGGTACCATTGAACTTGAAACAACTGTTCTAAATATTTCTGCTATGCTTGGAGTTATCTGGAATGCTACTGAAGAGTTTCTAAAAGATTTTTAGTCTGAAATTGACTCACTTTATGTAATAATAAAGATCTAATTGTAATTACAACACTGTGACCCATTCTAGTTCAGAAAAGGGTCCTTGAAAGAACCTGTCCCCATTGCATTACGTAGCATTAGGTAACAAGGACCACAGGGTGAAATGCCCAAAAAAGCAGCTCCAGGACTGGAAAATATTTCTTTCTGGTGCAGGAAGTGCTGTCACTATTTCCTTCTCAGTAGAATTGGAACTGTGAGGTGGGTGATGGAGTCAGCACTGGCACCAGGGCTCAGGGGTTCCTGTTGGGATCCAGGCCCTGAGCCCACAGCACATCCAGGGCTGGATTCCAGGTTAATCACAGCTTTGGAAGGCCCAACTAGCTCTGTGGTATCCCAAAGCAGCTGGACAGTGGCCCAGGTCAAGGAGGGATGCCTGTTGGGCTCTCATTGTGCTCCTGTGGAAATGCTACCTTGACAGGCCTGGTGGCAAAGCTCCCAGAAGAGAACAGAGAGTGGAGACAGAAGCCCACAGAGGCAGGGCTGAGGTCTGAGCTTCAGGGCACTGCCTGGTTGAGCACCCTCACCTGTGCCCACCTGTGCTTCCTTCCTCAGAGGAAGCCCAAGGTTGCAGAGTATTCCCTGGCACTGGGAGGAGGCAGACGCAGGTTGCCTGAGCGGAAACGTCTTCGTCAAAGAAGAGATGTCAGGAGCTGGCTGAGGCAGATAAGCCAGCCCACAGCAGGCTCACGAACAGCTGCCGGCTGTACCTCAGCAAAGGGCAACAGAGCCTGGGGAGGGAAAAGCTGCCACTTTGCTCTGCAACCTGGCAGCTGCTCCAAGGCACGGCTCTGCTGAAAGCCTGGCCAGCTGTACACTGTGTTTCCCTGGAGCAGATACAAAACCTGTAACCCAGTTCTCACTGCTACAGCTGCTGGCAACCGTGAGCACTGACCTGCTGTGGCCAGTTAGAGAGCCAGATCCCATCCCTGCTGCAGTCTTTGCATCTTTCCAAAAATGGCCTAGGGACAGAAGGCTCTGGGGCAAGCAGATGTCTGATGAAGGCAACTCTAGGCCCATTAGGAAGCAGAGGAACAAACTTTCATGGCTGGGACAGGCAGGTTCTAGTGGGTTGCTGCCCTGCTCCCTGGACTTGGGGAGGAAAGCCCAGTGGAGAGTGGCCAGCAGTGCCAATTGTCAGCTTTGTGGAGGAAGGAGGTTCCAATGCCTCCTCCTCTGCTTTGGGGAAAGGGAAGGTTTTGTGTGAGGGTCAGGATGGAGTGGCAGAGGACAGGGCTTTCCCTAATATTGCTGGAGCAAAGTGGAGGAAGATGGGTGACACTGGACTCACAGACGAGCACGGTGAGCATACTGGGCCTGGCTGGGATGGAGTTAAATTTCCTGATAGCAGCCATTATAGAGCTGTTCTTCGTACTTGTAGCTACAATGGTGTTGATAGAACACCAATGTTTTGGTCATGCGGAATAGGCCTCACAGAGCATCAAGACTGTTTATTCATACTCCATCCGATGGCCAGTTGGCTGGAGGTGGGCAAGAGTGTGGGAGCACACATAGCCAGGACAGCTGACTCAAACTAATCAAAGGGGATATTTCATACTGTATGGTGTACTTAGCAATAAAATAGAAGTTAAGGATCATGGGAGGGATGTGTTGTTAAGGTGTTTGTCTTCCAAAGTAATCACTACACATACTGAGGCTCTACTTCCCAGGACACCACCTGACGATGAGAAAGGGAGAATGAATATTTTTGCTTTGCTTTGCTTCCATGCATAGCCTTTGGTTTTCTTCATGAACTGCCTTTATTTTGACCCACGAGTTTTTTCATTTTATTTTCTCCCCTGTCCTGTTGAATGATAGAGCTGTTTGTGGCCACTTGGCATCCAGCCAAGGCCAACCCACCACCATCCTTTTTGGCACCCAGCATGTGGATTGAGACAATGCGAGTTTTGAATTGAGCATGCTATAGCTATAGCGGTTATTATTTGGCAGGTTTCAGTATCTCTGAAGCTGGCTTGCTTCACTGAATATGTCTTTATTTTGTTGAGCTTTGGAACATGTCAATACAAACACTGGCCATGTGCACTTAACTGTGCTGGAGAAGTGATCTTGCAGAGAGAATGAGAGAACACACCTTCCTCTTTGCTGAGATTGGTACTGGTGGTTTTACTGCATGGACTCCAAGGTTCTTGTTCACCCTTATTTGAGGTTTTTAATACTACTAACTGATATTGTTGGGTTTGTGGCAAAAACACCCTATTCTGGACAGTCCTGGAGGCCCTATGTATCTTTGGCATAGACTACCTGAAGTGTATGCCAAGGACCCAAAAGGGTACAAATGGGCTTTTAGTGTAGTCATCATGAATATAGAGAAGATTAAACAGCTGACTAACTTGTCTGGCCTCTCAGAACATTCCTCTGTTGTGGCCTTACTGTGGGTGGATGAACAGCAGGTGCTGACTGCTACCATGACCATGCATGCACCAGTGCACCAGCAGCAATACTGCAGCAGCTGAGATTCCCTGGCTCCCACCTGTGGGCTGATTCCCCCATTGGAGACTCAAAGAGTGATCAGCATCTTTTAAATATCTCATATGGCCCATGCAAAAGTCTGGTGGAAGGTGAAGTTGACAGGGACTATTGTGTCCTGAATGAAGATGTCATGCCGCTGCTGAGTGCTGCTGTACTCAATATGCTGGAGTCCCTGTGCTAGCTGGAGTCAAGGACAGACAAGTGGCACGCTACAACAGGTATTATCAATGTTTTTTTCTCAGTTCCTTTGGCAGCAGAAGCAACTGTTTGCTTTCATGTGAAGCGCTGTCAGTACACCTGGAATGAACCGCCCCAGGCTGGAAGCACAGTCCTACCGTTTGTCATGGACTAATCAGAGCTGCACAGTTACCAGGATAATCCACTTGACCATTTAGCATATATCGACGACATCAACAGGTGGCATAAAAAAGCATGCTAGGTGGGCAGCAGGGTTTATAGGGGTGGGATTCTGTGATTTGATTTCTAATTAATTAAATCACAGAATCTCTAGAGTCTGGTGAAGAAGTCAAGCCTGGGTTCTTTTGATATTGAGAAAACATTTGGGGCTATCAGTCAGAGCAAAGCAGGGCTAGTGAGCAGCAGGGCACCTGGGATTCCTGGAAAACAGCAGGATCTAGTGCTCCTTTCCCCACCCTCACCTCTTACAAGATGCATCTTCTGCCAGTTATACCTGTGCTGAGGGTTGATGGTTATGTCTGCTTCCTTGGTGTTGCCGGTAGTTTTACATCTATGTACCATTACTTAGCTGAACCTGGAGCCTCAAATGGCCCTGCTGAAGTCTGCCTCATGAGGGAGCTGTGTTCGCAGGAAAAGAGAGTGAGTTAATTTCCCCCGGTATATCAGTACTCGAGACCCACAATGGGGTTGGAGGAAATCTCCCTTCCCCCTTCCTGTACTCACTGTCGAAGGAGTGTCTCTACACAGCCCCCAGTTGTGTCCCATAGAGACATAGGAGCAGACAACATGAGGATTTATGGCTGCGGGGGACAGGATAGGGGGATGTGAGCCTATGGAAAACAGGATCACTGCCTGCTGTGGGAGGGATCCACTTCTGGAGGAGTTTCCTCATACTTAGTCCCTGTATTGAACAGGGCCCCACCTCAGGCCAAGCTGGGGGGGTGTCCAGTCCTCACAAGGCTGGAGGACCTTTCCCTGTAACCCAGTAGTGTCTTGGCCCATTGAGGCTTGGAGAGTGTTGGCAGTTCTGGGCAGAGGGAACACACAGCCCTATCCCCTTCAGCCCCCTCAGGGTCCTGGGCATTGCACTGTCTGACTGGCTGTATCAGGACCAAATATGCTGGGAGTGGTCACAAAATTTCATTTTTCATAAAAATGTTCATAATTTTTTTTAATTTTCCAAGGCTAAAACCAAAACACTTGGCAGTTAGATTTCAGCTTTTCAAGTAGGTAGGCAAAAGGAGTGGGAATGGGAGATAAAGATGAAGGAAGGAAAGAAGAAATGCATCTGGAGAGACAAATATAAAAGGCGAAATGAGCACAAGCAGGCCGAACACATCTTCCATTTCCATTGTTGCTGTTGCTGAAATAACCAAAATTCTGGGATTCAATAACAAGAAAATTTAATGTGGAGAAAAACCGTGATATGATGAACATTAAGCTAGGATTTAGCATAGATGAAAAAAAAAAAAGAAATCATAATAGTCCCCACTATAAATGCTCTGGGTTTGGTTAACATGTCATTTCTTTAAAAGCAAGAAAATTTTGTTTTGCCCATGAACCAGCCTCCTTCTCCAGCCACTGGGTGGCCACAGCTGTAAATAGAAGACATAATAACTGAAGGATGGATGCACACGCAAGCACTCAGTGCCTCAATGTGTAAAAATCAGAGCAGTTCAGCAGCTTTGGCCATCCCAGAATAATATCTCTTAGTGTTAAGCTCCGTTTTTACGTGACCTCTATAGAAACTAAATCTGTGGATGGAACAGGATGCAGAGTTATTGTTTGTTTATCTCTTTGTTTTTTCAGGCATGATTCTCAGCCAGCAAGTCAATCTCAGTCCAGCAGTAAAAGAGCAGGTGCATAGAGACACAGAAAGCCTGAGGCTAAACCCGAAAACCAAGGTGATATGTCAGGATTAGGGTCAGAATTAAGGAGATACAAGGTAATAAGTTATGTAAGTGAAGATACTACAGACTAGCACAGGTAGGGGTCAGCAGTAAAGTCTTGAGTTTAAAAGCAGCTTCCAAGTGCAAAAGGGGCATGCTCTCACCTTTAGTTTTCTTCACCAGAGCTCCTATTAGTGACAGAGGAGACCCTGGACTCTGCAACTCAAACTCTTTAAGTCAGCCAATACTCAGCACCTTGAAATCAGAATTATTCAGGCAGTCACATGGTGACAGCACAAAAAAACAGGTAAGGGAAGGGACTGTTTAATTTGTAAAGAGGTGAAGAACAGCCTTAATAGCAGTGAAACTGGTGCAGCTAATGGCTGGAGGATGTCTGGGCTGTAGTAATCATGCAATGATACAGTTTTTGAGTCTCAGAGAATTAAGGAATGTGGTAAGGAGAACTACTCGCTTGGACTTCTGTAGGGAGGACTTTGGCCTAGTTGACAGAGTCTCTTGGGAGGCACTCCAAAGATGGTATTGAGGTGCTGGGGTAAGTCCAGAGAAGGGCAGTGAAGTTGGTGAAGGGTCCAGAGGGTAAGTCCTATTAGAAGAAGTTGAGGGGCCTGGGGTTGTTTAGTCTGAAGAAAACGAGGCTCAGGGGTGACCTTACTGCTCTAAAACTCCCTGAGAGAAGGTTGTAGCTAGCTGTGGGTTGGCCTCCTCTCCCAGGCAATTAGTGACAGGATGAGACGACACAGCTTTAAGCTGTGCCAGGGGAGGTTCCGGCTGGATATTAGGAGGAATGTCTTGATGGAAACGATTGTTAAACATTGGCAAGGGTTGCCCAGGGAAGTGGTGAAGTCACCATCCCCTCAGGTGTTCAGGAAAGGACTGGACATAGCACATGGTGCCATGGTCTAGCTGACAAGGTGGTGATCAGTCCAAGATTGGACTCGATGGTCCTGAGGTCTTTCCCAGCCTAAATGATTCTGTGATTCTGTGCACTCTTGAAGAACAAAGGAATCTAGGCAGGCTGGCAATTTTTGAAGAAAAGAGTCTTAAAGGTGCAGAAGTACCATGCCTGTATGCCAAAAGACAAGTGGTGGGGGGGTGGGGGGCAGGGACGGGGAAGAAAACCAGTCTGAACAAGAGAGTTTTGCCTGTGACTCAGTAAAGAAAAGAGTTTATGACCTTTGGAAGAAGTGGCACTCTCCACCCAGGAAGACTACCAAGACTACCAAGATGCAAGTTTGTATGGAGAGAAAATTAAAAGGGCCAAAGCCAAACCAGAACTTTATTTGGCTAGTGCAGTAGCCAGCAAAATGTTTCTATCAATACATCTGGTGAGCTGGAAGACATAGATAGGGAACAGAATGACGGCCTAATACACCAAGAGGAAAAAATTAGCAATCAGTACACCACTTAGACACACAGAAGTCTATGGGCCAAGTGGGATCCTCCCAAAGGTACTGAGGGAGAGGGCAGAAGTGCTCAATGAGTCATTTTTAATCATTTAGCAGCAGTCCTGGCTAACCAGGGAGGTCCCAGGAGACTGGAAGCTGGTCAGTGTGATGCCCTTGTACAAGGGCAGGAAGGAGGATCTATGTAGTGCTGGGGCACTATAGGCCTGTCAGCCTGGGGAAGGTCATGGAACAGATCATCCTGAGTGCCATCACACGGCACAAACAAGACAACCAGGGATCAGGCCCAGCCAGCAAGGATTTAACAAAGGCAGGTGCTACTTGACCAACCGGATCTATTACAGGGTGACATATTTAATGGATGAGGGAAAGGCTTTGGATGTTGTCTACCTTCACTCCAGCAAAACCTTTAACACTGTCTCCCACACCATTCTCCACTGTCCCCTCACAGTTCATTCTTTATAAACTGGCTGTACATGGCTTGGATGGGGCATTGTTCACTGGGTAACAAAGTGGCTGGATGGCCGGATGCAGAGAGTGGTGGTGAGTGGAGTTCCATCCAGCCAGCAGCTGGTCACTAGTGCTTTTCCCAGAGGTCAGTACTGGGGCCAGTTTTGTTTAACATCTAATTCACTGGTCTGGATGAGGGAACTGAGCACACCCTCAGTCATTTTGCAGACAACACCAAGTTGGGTGCGAGTGTTGACCTGCTGCAGGGCAGGAAGGCTCTGCAGAGGTATCTGGACAGCCTGGATCGATGGATTGAGGCCAATTGTATGAGGTTCAATAAGGCCAAGTGTCAGATCCTGTCCTTGGGTCACAACAAGTCCACTCAGCACTACAGACCGGGAGCAGAGTGTCTGGAAAGCTGCCCAGCAAAGGACCTGGGGGTGATACGGTTGACTTCTGGCTGAACAGGAGCCAGCAGTGTGCCTAGGTGGCCAAGAAGGCCAATGGCATCCTGGCCTGTGTCAGCAATACAATGCTGTGTGGCCAGCAGGACCAGGGCAGGGATTGTCCCCCTGTACTTGGCACTGGTGATGCCACATTCTGAGTTCTCTGTCCAGTTCTGGNTCTGAGTTCTCTGTCCAGTTCTGGG
>VWZT01004629.1:0-82140 GCA_013397055.1 Pachycephala philippinensis
CAGTTTTAGATGGGATTGTTGGTGGTTTTGAAGATGTCAGGCTCTAATGCTCCTTTTCACATACAGAGGAAAAAATGTGAGAAGTAAATGGATTCAAAAAGTGCAACAGGTATTATGTGAAATAGAAGTGGCAATGTCTTCTGTGCCAGCACGTTTGGTTCATCTAAGAAATTTGAGTAACATAATGGAACTGTGGGAGAGAAGTGAAATGACTCAAAGAAGAAATGTTAAGTCAAAACCAAAATGTCAGGGAAGAGGTTTTTGCTCAGGATAAAAAGAAATAAAGCACTGAACTTCAATTTTATTTGGGTAGTTTTGCTTTATTGAAATGAAATATTTCTTACATGTACCTGTATCTTTCTCAAAGTCAGGAGTACAGGTTCTTGCCCAGCTCTTTAATTACTGATGTTACTAATAACAGTGTTCAAGCTTTGTATTTTTCAACCTGAATAAGCAAAACTACCCTCAGCAAAAATAAGAAGTAAGGGTGTCTAAGGTTTATTTCTTACTACTTTTTTATTGTGAGGGTGCCTGAGTACTGGCAGAGGTTGTCCAGAGAGGTTTTGGAGTCTCCAAGCTTGGAGATACTCAAAAGATGCTTGGACGTGGTCCTGGCAACCAGCAGGGGGTGGACCAGGTGACCTCTGGAGGTCCTTGCCAACCTCAGTCATTCCATGATTCTCCAGAGGTTTTCTCTGTGTGCACGGGTGGAAAACTCTATTCCTTTCCAATAGCAGCTATTTGGCAGGTACTCTAATGTATGTAAGTATGAACTAATGTGCCTGGAACATTAATGTTTTTATAGGGCACAGTCTTATAGGTGCCTAATTGAGATTAAGTATTTACCTATGTGCTTTAAGTGTCTTAATTTCTTTTTTATCCTGGACCATTACCAAGTATTCATTAGTGTCTATGACAGAGTATTTCTATCTAGTCACTTCACCAAAGTTCTTAAAAATATTATTATTTCACTATTTTTAAATGATCATCAGAGTGTGAATCCTAGTGTGTGTGTGCTGTGCAATATAAAAATTGTTCTGCCCTCAGCAGAATGGAGTGAGTTGTCAGTGGTAACCTTACTGTTGGGCAGAGGGGAGGAGAGGAGCTGGTGTGCTACAAGAGATTCGTGGTTAGGATGCCTGAGGTCCTCATTCATGGCTGGATGCAGTGATTATGTAGAGAGCATAATTTTCAGGGTAAATACCATATAAAGATTACCCTTAAGTAATCCTCTAGTTAAGCAGTGAGGCAAGAGGTTATAAAGATAGAAAAAATAAAAAAACAAATTTTGTGCTTTTAACTATCAAGTAGTCTTTGCAGTGAAATATCCCCAAGCCGGGGTGAACCTGTGTGAGAAACAACTTGAGTTTGCTTGTGGAGATGTATACTGGCAAACAAAGAAAAATAAAAATAAAATTGTTATTTGAATATCAGTCTGATGGTTCCTTAATGGCTTGGATGCCTGAGGAAAGCATCCCAATCACTCTATTGCTCAAAATTAATTAAATTAGTGATAACACCAGTCAAAAGTAAATCCGATTTTGTGTGTTATTTGGTGTATTTATATTTGCGAATCTAGCACTCAGCTGTTGGAGCGTTGTTACGTTTTCGTACTCGAGGAAATGCTGTGGTCGGTGGCCTTGTGGAAGCGCGATCTGAGTGTGCTCGGTGGGGCCGGGGCACGGTGGGAGCTGTGCCCGAGCGGGAGCCGGCAGCAGCAGTTCCGCAGCCGAGCGCTGGAGGGCTCCGCAGACTGACGGCTGCGGCAGGGATTTTAAGGAAATTGCTGCATTGTACCTGCGCAGGGTTTAATGCTTGCCGGGCCATTTGGCTATTTGCCATAATTGGCTTTCCATTCCCTTGATTGGAATCATAGATAAAAATTTGCTAATCCACTTTCTTTGCTGAAAGTATTAGAAAAGTAATCCATCTTTTAAAAATGCTCGAACAAAATCATGTGGTATAAAGAGTACTTTATGGAATAATGAGATTAATGAGAACTGTAAGGCATATGCAGTTTAAAACGTTTTTCTATGGGTTTAAGGGGAAAAATGCAATCTGGGCACTATAAAGCCACAAGTACTTCCTCTTTTATGCACTACCTTTTAAATGTGCATTACATGTTATGTTTTTGTCTACATGTAAAATGTGAGTATATATTTAGAAAGAAGGATCTGCTATTTGTTTGTAATTTAAAAAATGTTTGAAAATACCTGGTTCAAACTTCTTGGCTGTGTTTTTTCCTCCCTCTCCCCTCTTCTGCCCACAGGGCATCAGAGCACGGATTTTGGAAACCCTTGTAATGCTCATTCTTCTTGCACTGCTTATCCTTGGAATCGTATGGGTGGCTTCAGCACTCATAGACAATGATGCTGCCAGTATGGAGTCTTTATATGGTATGGAATGTGAAAGAACCTTCACACCAGTTTCACTGTAAATACAGAAAAGCATGTTTCCAGTTAAATGTGTTTCTAGTACATGCTATGTGAGTATTGCACAGGTTATGAAGAAGGTGTATTAATTCAGTCAGCACCATTTTTAATGTTAAATTCTGTGACATAAGTAGCCTGTTTGTAATAAGCTAAAGCTGTGCTCACTGTTTTCTTTACAGACCTCTGGGAATTCTACCTCCCGTATTTATATTCCTGTATATCCCTGATGGGATGCTTGTTACTTCTGTGTAAGTATTTTCCTCGTTATTCCAAAAGATGAATGATTTTATGGAGGGGTTTTTTTTTGTGTGTTGTGTTAATTTTTTTTATGGTTAAAGGAAACTTTTTGATTGTGAAAGTTGAGTGGGATTCTTTTTTCTGATTAAATTTAGATGTGAATTGGTTAGGTCTGGGTTTTGAAGTTTAAATAAATGGTACCTTACATTTTCAATTTTTGAGAAACTTTACACCTCACCCAACACAATTCCAACTTCTAACTTGTTAAAGCAGGTAGTTGAAAAATAGTTGAATTTCTCCATTCTGCAAAGAAAAGCACAGTTTTTAAATGAAATATCTGCAGGAGGTTGGTAGTGTGGTGAGAAAATTATTTTGGAACATTTTGTCCTATATTCAGTAAACTACCATTCTTCCTTTTGTAATTGAAAATGTTGCTGTATAGGCAGGAGTTGGAAGACAGTGCAGTCAGCTTTCATAATCACACAGCTGGTCTCTGGCCAGTCTGCAGGTCAGTTACACAACTGCATTTGAAACAAATGCAGCAAAAACCCAATCTGAAACCGACCTGTCCTAACCAGAGTTCAGTCATCCATGTTTAGGGGAATAAGAAACATGATGGAAGGCTCCAAATCCCACTTACAATCTCAGCCCCCTCCTTGAATAATTTCTAGAAAATCGCTGTGAGGGACAGAATGTCTCCCTTTCTAGACCATTACGGTTTCATCTCTTCTCCAAGCTTGACAGGTTCAAAGCTTACGTGCGGCTGTCACTGTGGAGAAAGAGTGGGGAATGATAATTTGTAATATCCTTTAAACAGATGTGTCTATGAAAGAGACCTCAGTGAGTCTCCTTAGGTTCTTTGTATGTGCAGATTCTCAAATCCACTTTGGAGGAAGGTGGGAGAATTAAACAATGTGCTTCTCAAAGTCTTGTGCAGGCTGTTCCAGAGTGGGATTGATAGAGGTGCTGAACACTTTAATGGGAAGTTGGTTTACAAAACTTCAAATCTGCCCTGTGGTTTGCTTCAGCAGAGCTGAAAACACAGCCTCTGTTCTGGGGCTGTTGTAAACCAGGTCACCAAAGTTATTGCGACTAAATGCCAGGTTTTGGAAATGTGTAACTTAAACAAGCAAATCACTGAGGTGAAGGCCCTCCTGGCTGTTAGATCTGCGTGCAGAAAGGGCGGTATACAGCAGTGGGACAGCTGCTGGGGTAGAGCTTCTTTAGATCTTCAGCTGGATTAATTGCTGAAGCAGTGTTTGAGTAAAGCTTATTGCAGTGGTGATTTGGAGCATCACTTCCTTTTTCTTTTCTCCTCTTCCTCCAGGATTCTTCTGCAGTAAAGGCAGACTAGTTTAAGTTAGATTTCTGAATACTTTTGTATTTTTCCTGTAATATGTAATAGCTACAGTGAAACGGTAGTTAATAAAAATAAATGCAATCCTCACAATAAAAACTTCTCTCCTTTTTTTGGCAACTATGTTTTATTATAATGGAAACTATAAATGTACATCCTCATCCATGTAGTTATAAATTCCTTCATCTCCTACACATTTCAGTATTTGAAGGCTGTTTTCTCTAAACTGTTGTTTTCTACTAGTAATTTTCTGTTATCACTGTTGAGCCTTTCTACCAAGAAGCATACATGCATCATTCCTGAAAACCATCAGAGGCTAGGATCAGAAAGGGCCTGTTATTTCATAGAAAATAACCTAAAGTCTGGTAGCTGAGCCTACTATAAATGGAAGTTGAAGGATAGCTTTCAGAGTAAAGCAGCTTCAGGATCTCTTGGCCTTGCACCTGTGCTAAAAGATGAAATGTGCCTGAGATGTTCTGCAGTGCTGTGGCCAGCCAGTGTCGTTCCATGCAGGATATTGCAGTTGGCAAGTGTCTGGGCACTTTGTCTCATGATAATGGTCCCTGGGCTGCCTGAACTCCATAACTGCACTGAGAATCGTTTGGGAAAGTGTTAACTGGCCCAGGGCAAATAATGCCAGGAATAGTTCTAACAACTTACCGGTGTAGGCAATCCAATCTTAAAGCCCAGGAATGTATCCTGGCACTGCTGAATTTACTTGTGAAGACGTAGCCTCTGGTGCCACATGCTTTGAATAAATAATTAATTAGTTGAGCAAGTTTAAGATCTCTGATTATATGGTGTTCCTTGTTAACAAAAAAAAAAATCACAGTTAAGCTCTTGGAGGGGAGAGATGCTTGTCTTGTTCAAAATTTGTGTGATTGCAATGTGCTTAAAAGTTCATACTGGAGCTTTAAGCTCTTGCAGTTCTTCTCAAAACCAAAAAATGGTCATATGTGGACTAGCACACTGAGCATCCAAATAAAAAACTGCTTTTTGACTTACAAATGACTGTTTTGAATGCTCTTCCTTCCCCTGCAGTGTGCACGCCAGTGGGGCTCTCACGGATGTTTACAGTAATGGGGCAGTTGCTGGTGAAGCCGACAGTAAGTGCTGCACAATTCTGTCCTCCTGGGCTACCTGTGAGAAGGTAGAATGGTATTTGGGTACTTTCTTCTAGAATGCTTACACTTCTACAGAACTCTTCAGTTCATCAGTTTCTGTAACCATTATTTATGTACTTGTTTCACATTTTTCATACAGCATAAAAGCCTGGTTTTTTCCAAAGTTTTTCTTATAATAATACGGACTTCCTCTGATTTTTCAATTTATGTCAATTCTACTAGTATTATTTATTGCCAGTATTTCCTGCTGTGTTTTACCAGTGCCTGAAAAATGTGGGCATATTCTGAGTTCAGGAGCAAGGAATGCAAGAGCAAACAAAGTCTGGATAAGAAGAAGGGTACCTGGGGTACACACAATTGGGTGAAATGTTGTTAGTTGTCTTCTTTAAGAGCTTATTATATACAGATGCTCTTTGGTTCATGTTCTGAGTGCTGTGAGGGAAGGGAGAAGTTTGTACAATGTACAAGTGCTCTAGTGACTTGGGTGTCACATGTCCTAATTTGTATTTACTGAAATTTGGGTGCACTTAGGTCTTGCATTCCTTTTCATTAGTCATTTCAACCCTGGAAATACAAAGAAAATACGTACTACTTTTCGTATCTGTCACCTTTAGTCTCAAAGCACTTGATAGCTGAGGTAGACAGACTTCATTTATTTGGTTTTAGCTTCCAATGGCAATTTACATTTGCATGAAATACTGGCTTATGTGAAAAGTTGCTTTTTAATATAATTTTTCAAAATCTGTGGTTATTTTTGCTTAAATTGAGTGTGAGGGTTGATATGATTTGAATGTAAGTCAGACATACTGTTCTGTCTCTTTAGATTGAAACTGAACATAAAAGCCTTAAAAACTTAACAGTAACTTTGCTTACAGTAAAGATACAGCTGTGTAACAGAATGGAATAATCTTCTGTGAAGTTCTTATTTGTGTCAGTATTGTAAAGTTGTAGACTGTATATTTAAAGTACAGCTTACTGGAGCAAAGGGAACCTGATTATGTAAGTGCAGTCAGGAAAACAAGTGTCTCTGATACTCAGTTCATGTTTCTGTTTCCAAATACAGATCCTGGAAGACCTAGATGAGCAGATGTATATCATCACTTTGGAGGAAGAAGCAATTCAGAGGAAGCTTAATGGTATGTATGTTACACCTGGAATGATAGTGTTTCAGATTAAGTATTTAGAGTAGAGTGGTTCTGGTCAGGAGTATTGGTCTCACTGTTGTGCAGCCTCCTCTCTCAAAACAGAAAATTTCAACATCTTAGCCTGTAACAAATGTTAAAGGTGTACATTTCCTTGCAGGGTTTTCCGAGGTTGGCTCTTGTGAGTGTGTGGTTTGCTTTGGTTTTGTTTTTAAATTGTTCATCAGCTCTCTAATGTGGGGATGTTCTGAGCCTGAGAGAGCAATTGAATAGTTGTCCAGATCCACCACGCTTACTGCAAAATAGTTTGGATTGGTAAATGACTCTATTTCAGCCTTGTTTGAAGGACAATGAACAATTTGCAAGAGGCTTGACTTCCTGCAATATGAGTTTTGTTTTTAATTTGGAGGATTTGTTGTGTTTCAGTTGATTGTTATTTAAAATCTTAGGTAGTAATCCGTTAAAAATCAGAGCACTCCTTTATATTCTAGGAGTTATTTGGTGAATTTAATAATTTAAAAAATTCTATTAATAAGTAATGAAAATTAATAATTACCAAAATGTTTTTAGACTTACGGTATTTAATCTTACAATTTTGCATTTCTTGATAAGGTGTTTCTGTTATGAAGTATTTAAAAAACAGTATGAAGCTTTGACTTAGAATAGAAAGGAGTATTGCAACATGGCAGGCACCAATTATGGCAAATGTATTGGTTCTATAAACCTGGAAAGCATGTTGTACAAATCTCCTGACTTGCTTTTAACTGCATAGGTAAGCCATCCATCCACAATTTATACAACTACTGCAGTTTTGAAACCCAAGGAATATTCATGTCATGACACATCCATTGTTGTGCTCTTACGACTTATTTTAGCATTAATTTTTTAAATTTCCTGCTTTTTCTCTCCTGCTTTTCAGTCTCCTGGCATATATCTCAACCTTTCCTTCTCTGAGGTCTCATTAAGTCTCCTTTTGAAGTTGCTGGTCAGGGGAAGTACCTTTGATAGCGGAGATCATGGTGGTCATCTTTATTCCAGTGTTTAAAATTTGTGGAAGGAGTAGTGACTTCTTTGTGCTGAAATCACCCATCATTTCAGTTTAAAAGTCACATTCACCTTTTCGGTGTTGAAGGCTCAGGTGTTCATAGTGACACACGTATGTATGTGCATTCACACACAGGCACACAAAAAGGTGCGTGCAGTGAGTGTCTTTGAAGCTGTGATGGGGTAATTATAATCATTCTGTGTGTTTGATGTTAGCTGGGAACTGTAAAATATTTGTTACTGAATATTTTATGTTGTCATGGTGATTCTGCTTGTGTACAACACAGAGCAATGACCCAATAGTTATTCAGGAATCTATTGGAAGCAGTGCAGAGAGGGGTCTGCTACTCAGATGGGGAGTGTGATTATTTAGGTGCTGCTTGGCTGCTCTTTTTCTTGCAGAAATCTCTCAACAGTTGCTTATGTTACAGTTTAATATCACTTGTGGGGTGGACCTAGGCTGTTTGTAAGTGTCTACTAACTGGATATGGATTTAGGATGTGTGCAAGAGGCTCCCCTAACCACCAGCCAAGAGACTGGATTCTCTTTCAGCACGTGGCTTGGTATGAAAAGTGGAACTGCAGCCCACCCATATTCCATGGAGCACTCACCAGCCTGCTCTTGAGCAGTGAAAGACATGGGGCTTAAATGTCCTGAGACAGGAGAGGAACTGAATTCCCTCTGTTTCCAGTGTTGAGGGAATGGCATTGACACCCCTATCTAAAGGAATGCTTGAAAACCCCTAGTTTGGTGTACAGAGAAAATTAATGCACTTAAGCTGAAAAGTAAATGAAAATCTAAACTTGCATGTAGTTGGGGCAAGGTGTTATATGTGCAAGAAGATACTCTGCAGGATTTTTGTGAGTAGTTATTCAAGTAAATTTAAGCATGGTTCTCAATATGGCAAGCATGGAAAACTTCATCTTCTCTTCCAGAAGCCTTTGTAATACATACAAATTATGCCAGAAAAAGAGACATCATTATTGGCAGAACTATGAAGGGTCATGCTTACCATGTTTATTGCATTTTAAAAAATGTGTATAAATGGGGGTGGTGCTAATTACATCAGTAAATGTTGTGCTGTAATGTTAGAGGCCATAATCTGTGTTCTAGTGCACAGATTGTGTCTCTTTGTTGCTGTGTCACAGGAGATACATTCACCTACACACTTCCTCTGCCACGGTCATTGCAGCTCTTCCACAGGGTTGGTGATGGAAATCCATGTGCTTAAGTAACCCTGCTGGGCAGCTTTGCAGGAAGGTGCTCTGAAATACGTACTTCCTTTATATGTATAACTAAAGAGTTGGATTTTTTTTAAAATGAAGAGGACCAGAGCAGAGGCTTAAGTGATACTTGATGATTGTAAAGCTTTTCATATTTGAAAATAAATCTATCTGTGAAACTGTAGATCTTCTTTGTGAGAACTAATTTTCTTCCTCCTCAGGTGTCTGCAGTGTCTAACTGAAAATCAGAGGAGGAGGGAGGGGAAAGTTTGATTGTGTTATCTACCCTAGTATTTTTATCTATTGAAGAGATACTGGGCTTTGGGAAAATGTTTGTTTCCAGTGTATTATATTTCAGTACCCACATCACTCCTACAGTCAAAGAATAAAGCTGGGACTTTTTTATATTAAAAGAAAAAAGTTGCCTTCAGCTATTAGTTTTCCTGAATCCAAAGAGACGGGTGGGGTAGGATCAAAAATACTTACTTGATCAAAGTTATTGGCTCTGAAGGTATCCTTACCTATGTAAGAAAGATGAAAGGTGTTGTTTTTATTGCACACTAGTAACAGTGTAATTTTGAACTAATTGGTGGTGAACTGCCAATCACCTTGGGGGAATGCAAATAGATACTCTTACAATTTCCTTTGAGGTACTGAAATCTTATGTCGGGGCTGGAAGAAAAACAGAATAATACCGTTAAATTGACCTTAAATGAGCTGCTTTGTGGCTTTCTTGGAGAATCCCTTCTAACTTTTCATTGCTAGTCCAAACAAGTCTCGTCTACCAATTTGATTTATTGGCTAGACAGCGCTGACATTGAACTTTGTGCGTGTTTGAAATAAAGCTAATGTTAGAGAGCTTTTAAGAATTTAGTTGCATCCTTTTCAAATACTCTTTTGACTGATCTGAAACTTTGTCTCTCTCATAAAATATCCTTTTGTATAGCAACCTGTTGTTTGCAACTATTTTTAAGGAGGAACTACAACAGCACTTAGATATGATTCAGAATTTCTACTGACCTGTCTCTTAGGGACCTACTGTGATGACGCTGATTTGTTGGATAGACTCCCAAGAAATCAGTGTTTTGAGCTCTGGATTTTTATACTGAGGGAAGAAAACAACATATATATATTGAATTGAGCTTTTCCTCAGAGACCCCTAAATCAGTTACAGAGAAGAAGAAAATGTCAGATGCTGACTTGAGTTTTCCTTCTTGTTCAGCTGCTTCCATGAAAGTTCTTTTCCCACTGAGCTCTACAGCTATCCTTTTGCCCACCTCACAGTAATTAGTCATTCCATAAAACAGATGTTTCAGGTTTTTTTGAGGGGGAATGTATCATCACAAAAGCTTATTTTTATAATGGTAATTAGCTTGGGATTTTTTAAAAGACTTTTTCTGAAAACCTGTGTATTATGATTAATTTTTTAAACAACACTGAGAAATTAAACTGACATTTGTGTTTCAGGCACTTCAAGTGATAAGGTGTTGTAATGGAACAGTGTCTATAGGTCTTACTGGATAGTCCTGAGATTAGAGATAGTTATATATTTGAAGCCCTGTAAATATTACCCCATACTCATCGTTACTGATATCCAAGATAAATGTTTTGACATAGCACAGAAGTTATGTGTTATATGCAAAAATGTGTGTGAAAGAAACATTCAGTTAATTCAATCAAACATTTAAAATTTTAAACAGTGGGATGTTTCATTGATGATTTGACTGCATTGAACAAATCAGGATTTAATAGTCCGCAATAAAAAGAGTCACCTTTATTCTTGTATTGAGATTACTGGATGGATGAGCAGACAACAGAAAATAAGGAAATAATGAGACTGGACTACAAAGTAGTGTTGCTGTGCCAGCAGCCTAAGTGCTGTTTAGAATGTGTAGGCAAGTGATCAAGATACGAGATAAAAGCCTGGACAAGAATATTAATCTCATATAAATGTATTAGAGAGTGTTTAAAAAACAGTACATGGAGCATGGTTACAGGTTAGCCCACAGCCAAAGGTGGGGCTGAGGGTAGGGAATGGCCAACAGGTGAAGGATGTGAATGTAAATCAGCAAAACAATAACAGAGAGGACTTCGGGTTTAAGACCTTGAACTGTCACTGCCATGGTGTGTTATTGCAGAGTGAAATTGGCCTGGAATAGACAGGGAAAATATAAGCCCTTAACTTATTTTCAGGTGAGATTGCCCTACTTTCATCCCTTTTATTTCTGAATGAAGGTGAGTGGAGAGTGTTTTTAACTTATCCCAGGCAGAATATTTCCAGGTTGTGATTGCAGAGAGTGCAATCACAGCTAAAAGCAGAAATAATGGGATGGGAACTGAAACAGCAGATCTCTAGTCAGTATTGCAGAGCTGTGTCAGTGCCTGAACACTGTGTATGGTTTGTAGAGGAACTGGCATCAAGGAGGGAAGCCACAGTGTGCTTGCACTGGGAAAGAGGAGTGGTTGGAAAAGAATGGGAGGTTGAAGAGAAAAAGGATGGAGAGAGAAAATGGGCTGGGTTTCCTCAAGGCTGTGTAAGGATAGGAAGAAAAGTTGCTGAGCAACTTTTAGACAGAAAATTAGTAGGAAGAAAGGATTTAATATTCTGGTTGTCAGGGTTCAGCTGGCGTAGAGGAGAAAGTATGAGGAGTTGCACAACAGTGACGTGTATGTTGTAAACTGGAAAGGAAAGTGGAAGAGGATGGTCTTGTGGGTGGTTGTGTGAATATCTGATTGTGGCATGGAGGGACGGAGCAGGCAAACTGTTATGAGCAGAAGATCCATCAGCAAGCAGGTCAGCAGTATGGAAACTGAGCTTGCTGAGGAAAGGGACGGAGGGGCAGAAGCTGAATCTGGAGCTCTGGCCAGTTTGGAGGCAAAGGTCTGCTTTGCCTTTGAGTTGCTAAATAATAATGCTCCTGAAGGGCATCGAGGGATTCTTTACATCTTGGTGCAAGAATCATGTAGGGATACAAGAATGAGGCATTTGAGACATTCTGTCTATCATGCTATGGTCATTGGACTTGTGTTAAGGCATCAGCAGAACAGGCTGGGAGCACAGGAGGTGGCACTGAAACCTCTGTGCTGAGCTCTTCTGGTTAGAGGTTTCTGTTTTTGAAAAGTATTTGAAGAGTCTCAAAGAAACACCTGCAGTTTAAAGTCACAAGTGCTAATGTGATGCTTCCTAAATCTGAATTGTCACTGTGTGCCTTACAGTACTATAGTCAGTCACATCCAAGAGAAAAACATGTCTTTTGTTTTAAAAGGTGTGTCTTCCACAGTGGAATACCAGACGGTAGAGTTGGAACGTGAGCTTGAAAAAGTGAAAAGCAAGAAAACAAATCTAGGTAATGAACTTTCTAGTGTTCCATGTAGATTGTAGTTTACTAAATGATCCTAAAGGTACTGGGTTTAGTTTGGAGCAGTTGCTTGATTGATTCCAGTTTGTTCTTAACCAAATTTGTGCATTTGCAAATACATTACATGGAATCATTGCATCCCTCCAACAAAATTTCAAGTAAGAGGTCGGATTTGGATCTTATTTTTAACATTATTTTAGGGAAATTATAACACTTGACTTCTTTGCATGGAGCTTTTCATGTATGATATGCTTATGAATATTTGGACATTACTTTCCTTTTTGTGTTTGAATTATTTGTATATAATTCAAATTGTGGGTTTTTTTCTCTAAAAACATTATCTGCTAATGATGTCCAGTGAAGTTAGTTTTGTCTTTCTTACCTTACAAGAGCAAAATACTATTTAAATATCTGAAGTTCTGTTCTGTCCCTTTAGGTCATGTTAAAATATACATGTAAACAATGTACTTGTAAATTCAGCAGATTTTAAACTTTGTGGAACTGCTGTGTGCTAGGGGAAGAAAAAAGTTACAGTGAAACATGCCTCTAAGAAAAATCCGCTTGTCTCTGTCTCCCCAGCCTTTCTCTAGAGAGGTTTCATATTTTTGCCATTGCTTTCTACAGCTCTACAGGGTGGATGTTCTTATGAGCTGGTTGATGTTTGTCCCAGATCAGGTTACTGTTGTTACTTGTATTTATAATGAGCTTATAGATAGCTGAATGATTCTTACTTGTTTTATTCTAAGGTGATCTGTGGTATTAAGCTTCTGTTTTTTTCTCTTCTGAACAGAACGGAGGAAAAAAGCTTCTGCTTGGGAAAGGAATTTAGTCTATCCAGCTGTCATGATATTGCTACTGACTGAGACAGTAAGAATTTTCTTTTTTTTCCCCAACAAAAAGTATGAGGAGTTCTTTGGTCATTTGAGGGAATAATTTTACATTTTTTTGAGTGATGTGTGTTTAAGCAACAATCTTGATATTGTTTTCTTGACCATTTTAAAAAAACTTGACATTATGGAGTCTGGTGAGCATAAATGAGTAGATTTGAAAAATGTGGAATGCTTGTCAATAACAAGACCGTTTCTACTTTCTTACAGTCCATTTCAGTTCTCTTAGTCGCTCTCAACATTCTTTACCTGTTGGTTGACGAGACTGCAATGCCAAAGGGATCAGGGGTAAAGTAAACTTTTCTTACGATTTTTTATAACTTTAGTAAAGCTTTGGGGGTCTTGCAGAAGTGCAAGTATGAACTTTCGCTTTAATAACGTGGAAACTAATGAGCCTTGACCTTGACTTTGCTTCTAGGTTTCATTCCTGTGCCCACACAAACATTTATTACGTGTCATGTTGTAGTGAGTTCTTACTAAAATAGTGCAGAAGCTTTATGTAGATACAGTGATGCAGTAAAGCAGATCAGTAATCTGGAGTTTGCAGTTCTGTCTCAGCCATACATCTCACTACAATTTGAAAGCTGCTGATGCCATTGCATGGGGTGGGGGACTTGCAGGGGTAGGACATCAGAACGCCCCTGAAACACTGAATTGAGAAAAGGCTGTATTTCATTTAAGATGTTACCTGTTTTGTTCTCGGTAGAAGTTAACTTTATGAACCGTTGCATGTATCTTATTTAATTATGCAAAGTATCTTTTTCCTTGTAGGGGCCTGGAATAGGAAATGCCTCCTTATCCACCTTTGGCTTTGTGGGAGCAGCACTTGAAATCATTTTGATTTTGTATCCTTTCTGTAAGAATTCTGTCTGTTAACAAGTATTCTGTCCAGTTTTCTGGGACACTGGTGATACACTAAGGCACTTGCCTGGAAAGAAGAAAGAGATAGGTTGGTCCTTCTCAAACACTCGAAGTGTTTTTGTTTCTTTAGTTCTTAAGACTTTTAGGACACTGCTGAGAACTTGAGTGAAACTTGCATTCCCTGGAGGTTCCTTTTTCCTTGATTCTCACAGCTATCTTATGGTATCTTCTGTCGTCGGCTTCTACAGTCTTCGTTTTTTTGAGAATTTCACTCCCAGGAAGGATGACACAACTATGACAAAGGTAAGGTGCAGGCGGGGGTGGGGGTGGCCCCCTCCTGTCTTTCTTGCCACCCAAGACAAACTGACTCTCTTAGTAATTGCCCTGAATGGCTCATTTGCAGTGATCAGTATTTGTTTGTAAGCTTCGTAAACACAAACTGGAAGATTTTCAAAATGCTGAATGAGTGGGAAAAAGGATGTGCTCTGTTTAGTTTGGATGGCATCCATTCACTTGTAAAAAGCCAGGAATGGCAGAGCTTGTTAACTGGCTATAGAAAAGCAAGTGAAAGAACTTTCTTCAAAGGAAACTTATTGCTAATGAGTAACTTTGATTGTGTTAACTGTACTTCAGGGAGCTTGTTTGAGATCTGAACAACGTGGTTGCTAGAAGTAATACAGACAAAGTAATTCAAATTTGAATAATGAAACTAAGACTGAGGAGGGCTATTCAGCAACATTTTGCAATCTGAAGCTAATTTGACTTTCTAGAATTTAGCACTGGCTTTAGAATAACCAATGCCGTTACGTAATTCAGAGGAACATGCATAGGTTTTTGGCAAAATATTCCCATAGCTGACAAGGGGAAGTGATCAGTAACCAAGGAACAGATGTTGAATTTAATTATTATTGCAGTATGTTTCATTGTTTCTGTTTGTTTTTTTTTTTTTTTTAAAGTAATGGATGAAGAAGATATTTTTACTACAAATTGTTGGAAGTGAGAAAGTGGGTATGCACACAGAATGATTAGAGTAATAAGTAGTAGAGAGTTGGAATGTTCTTAATATTTCCTATTGATTGTTTACAGTACACCAGGAATAGTGTAGAAATAAATAGTGAATGTACAAATGTCTACCTACTTCCAAGTTTTCTTTTTTTTTCTTTTGCCTTCTGATAGAACTAGACCTGAAGAAAATGATCCCTTGTGAAAGAAAGTTTCAATTACTCTTTTTAAAGGCTTTAGAAGAACAAGAGTAAAATCTAACAGCTGTGAATTTTTTCATACTATTTAAAGTAGACAACAGGCATTGAATTGAAAGGAAGCTCTTTGTTGTAATTTTTTAAATAATGCTAATCCTGCAAGCAGTTACATCCAAGGCTTAAGCTGATGTATCAGTCATCTATTCTAAGCCCATGGAATTGTTCCTTTATAAAACATTCACAGGAAGTAAGTAAACAGTTGATGCTTTGCAACATGGTAGTTCTGAATTATTTTGAATCTGAGCATACATAACACTTTGATTAAAAGCACATGAATACATATTTGATTTTTTTCTTGGATCATCTTCGTCTTGTTTAACACCATGTGGAGAGGAGTGACAGAAGTCAGCAAGACTAACAATATGTTACTGTAAATTGCTTTAGGTTCAATTTGAAGAATGTGCCTTTTAAGAATTTTTCTTTTTCATCTTGACCACTGTTTGTGTTCCCTTCAGCAATCCCATTTATCATTTAAATGCTGTTTGTCATCTTCAAATAGATAATTGGAAACTGTGTCTCAATCTTGGTGCTGAGCTCTGCTTTGCCAGTGATGTCAAGGACACTGGGTAAGTGAAATGAAAGTAATGTCATAGGAAAGGATGTTTAATTGAATTTAAAAAAAAATACAAGAAAAAAGAAGAACCTGTATCTGTATTTTCCGTAGTATGTATTTAATTTGCCATCACTTTCAGTGGAAAGAGCATGTATCCGTGGCCTTCATTTCTACACCAACATGAGCTGTTGAACATACATCTATGTATGTGAAGTGCAGAGCATACTTTCTAAAGAGAAAAAGATGCTAAGCATTTTTCAGAGAATATATTATTTTAAGAAGGTCAGATTTGAAACTTCATAAAACAGGAGATTGTGACATGAAAAGATAGGAAAACTGATTGTCCAGAGCAGTATGAAATAGTTTCTTTTCACTGTGAAATTAATGCTTAGTTCCTGTGAAAAATTTGAGATTTGGTGTCTCAAATTTGAGGTAACACTGAGTGCAAAAGTTAATGACTCTTCATTTATTACGTTTTTTTAATCAGCAGTGATACCAGACTACTTTAATTTTCCCCACAAGAATACTTTTGCATTTTTTGTTACTTCATTTTTCAAATTTAACAATTTGGAGTCTACCATAGCAGAACTGAAGAACTTCTGATTTTATTGCTAAGGGCTGGCAGTAGCAATTGAAGTAGTTAAGCTGTTTTAACCAGTTGGAAAGACGTGTTGTATGTTCATTTCAATTAGGTAATCATCAGCTTGAATTCTTGAAGTTAAATTGCAAGGCTATTACATGTTTAAGTAGTGCAGAATCCTTGTAGCTAATGTGAATTTCATTGAGAACATTAAATAGAACAAAACAAAAATCTTCACCTCAGGCTGTACAAGTCTTAAGTACAAGCTTAGAAGTTTGAGCTCAGGCCCACAGACCAGCAGTGTGTGCTCAGTAGTTCTATAGCTGGTTTTCTTTTCAGTGAGAATATTCTTGAGTCAAGAGTAGTTCATGTTTTGCAGTAAATTATACTGTATATTCTCATGCTATGTATATCTACAGATGAGGAGTTTTAATCGACCATAGGGCATTTCTATAGCAAATGAAAACGCCTCTGTAATGCATTTTGGAGTGTTCAATCTTAAAATACGCATGCTAGAACTCACTTAAAAAAATCTGTAGTAAAACTTCATGAAAATATAAAAGAGTAATTCACGTATTTAAAATAGTGCAGTTTTAAAATGTAACCAGTATGATAAAGGTCTAAGAAGTAAAATGGTTCTAGCATGTGGAGCCAGATGTTACATTGAAAAAATCACTGTTTTAGAACAGAATTGTATCATAAGTTTGTATCCACTAAGTTACTGCATTCAAGACTTGTTTAAAAGAAAATAAAATTAATTGTTAATGATCCATGAGATTAACAGTTGATAATAACCAGATTCTGTGGCAGTAAGTGTACACGCTGGGCCCATTGTTGTCTCATAGGAAACAGATTAATGGTAAAACTCACTTAAAAACCAGACTAACAAGTGAAATTCCTGAATAGTTTGCCATAGAGATAAATAAAAGAAGAAAAAAGATGGAACAATTAACACACAGCTAACAAATGCACAGTCACAGCTGTCCAAACAGGATTAATAGAGTGTATTAGAGTACAGTGAGTCATGTGGTGCTTTGCAGAAATATCAATGTGTGTTGCACTACATGCCACTGCCCTGTGGCACTGAATAGATGAAAAGAAATAAATATGTTAAGCAGATTCATAGTCTTTTCACTTTAATAAAAAAGCGAGTTTCTAGACTATACAGAAAAGACTAGACTTCATCCTTATGGGAAAGGTGAAAAAGCAAAAGTTATCTAATGCATCTACTGCCCTTCTTCAACTTTTAAAAATGGAAATGGAGTTTCTTACATGTTTCATAGCATTCTAATTAGGTATGTAGGTGGTGGATGTGTCTAATCTGTCATTCTTCTAGAACCCCAGGAAAGTTTTTAACTAAAATAAGTTATTTTATTTAACTAAGTTAACTCATATTTTCCCAGAACTTTTCAGCCTTTTAGTAGCCCTTCAAAAATATTTCCCACCAGCACAATATTGGCAATCACAGAGAAACAAATTGGGAACAAGACACTTAATAGTCAAGCATACAAAAACAAAGAATTGCAGAGAGAATTGAACTTTCTAGTATACAGAAGTTTTCCTAGAATTCTGCACTTGTGTATTATGTGCAAGTAAATGGGGATTTTAAATTTATTTGTGTATGCTGTCTAAAACCTACTATTTGTTTTTAACCTGAAGAATTCTTTAATAGTTTATTTGGTAAAATTTCATCAGCTTTTGTGTGTGTATATTTGTGCCCCTAGATATGCAAGTTTTTGTTCAATTACTGAAGAGTTATTAAAATTCTTGGTTTTTTTCTCTGTGGACTGAGTAGATACTGCTTGTGTAAGAAAGTCATCAAAACCTTTTTAACCTTTTTCTCGAGTTTACAGACTGTTACTGTGTCAGGTCCTTTCTGATGAGCAGTGACTTTTTCTGTTTGTAAGAAGAAATTGAATGTAATTTATGGACAATAATTTTCCCACTTCCTCTAACAAAAGTGTCAGGGTTCATGTCTGTTTGTCCTTGTAACACTGCTCCATGGCTCACTGTTCTTCTGGACCTCTGTGTCAAGGAATGTTACCCCTTTTCCAGAGAATTCCAGTGCTCTGCTTGTTTTGTTCCTTTTCCTTTAAAGTTCTGGAAGCCTGTATGTTCAAACCTGACTTTCTTAATTTTCATGTGGCTCCACAGTCTGACTAAAACACTGCTGCTTTGGAAATGTTAAGGACACTGTTTGCCTTCAAATGGGAAAGCAGCTCCCAAAGCAGTGTTTATTGTCCTTCATCTCTTTACCTGTTAATTCAGACAGCCAGTTTCTTTTTCAGTATTTCTCCTTGCCTCTTTTGCTATTTTGATCAGTGATTGTTTTGTTTCATCCTTTGAAACTTCTTTTCATTTCGGTATGTTTTCCTTAGATACCAAATTCAATTCCCATGTTTTAATTTAAATGACTGATGCCGAGTACAAGAAGCGTGTGTATCTTGTAACATTGTAATAGCTGGCTGCAGGTCTGCAGTATCCAGGTACAGTGAGATTCCTAAGTGTCAGGTTTACCCTTGAAAAAAGTGTAACTGACCCTTAATTCTGTCTCTTCATTTATTACCACTTTTAAAGTCAGTTTTTAAAAGCCCCAAAACGCTTTCAAAATAAGATGATAGAAAATCAGGAGCTTTCAGGAGCTTCAGACCCAGGGCTACTTTGTGACTTCCTCATTTGCTGCTGCCATTTTAGTGCTGGGACAGGGTCAGCTTCCTTCTTTGGCACTGTTGGGAGGGCATACTTCCCTCTGACATCATCTGTGCCAGAGGTTTTTTGGGAATAAACAGCTTTTGAACACGAGACAGTGGTCATGTGGCTGTCATCTCAATGTTCTGCCATGTATTCAGTGCAGTGCTCCATGACACCTGACAAAGGAACAACCTGTGGTTCTTCCTCTTCTGCCTTCTGGGATGGGCCCTACACCTTGTATATGTTTCCATGTTTCAGAAAAATGTTGTTCCCTTAATTAGTGATTGACAGGCCTTTGATCAGCACAAAGCCAAGTGTCAGGGTTGGAGGTGCACTGTGAAGAAGACCTGTCAGCACCATCTTTCAGCCTAACTCTTTTCCTTCTGTGCAAATGCTCCATGGCTGCAGTGGTGGGTACACCCAGGAGAAAAACTGCAGTTGAAAAGATGTCTTTAAACTTTGGTTTCAAAAGCAGTGCTCTGGAAGAACACTTAAAAGGCTTAGTGTTTACTGTAGGATGTTGTGGCTCTCATAGGCTGTTTGCTACCTGTATTTTTAAATAAAAAAAGCTCATGGCACATTTCATTCTTTTCTGGAATCATTAAGGATTTCATAGAAACTGAGGTTTTAAGAAGTTTTCATACTAAAGCGGATTTTTTCCTAATTACATTTATTGAAATTATAAAAAGAGTTCTTATCTAGAATATACAATTCATTTCCACTCCCATTATTCAAGCATTTTACTATGAAATTTAAAAAACATTTTGGTAAAAGTGTCTTATAGTTTTATAGTGACCGACAAACATTGTCTTGTGTGTTTAACCATGGGTTGTCTCTTAAGAATTTTGCATCCAAATGTAAATGTAATAGAATGAAATTTTTGTGTTTCCTAAAAAATTGTTATGAATATTTTGATCTAAATCTTGCATGCAATTTAACAGGAATCACCAGATTCGATCTGCTTGGAGACTTCGGAAGGTTCAACTGGCTGGGGAACTTCTATATTGTGTTATCCTACAACTTGCTCTTTGCTATCATGACAACGTTGTGTCTGGTCAGAAAGTTCACTTCTGCTGTGCGGGAAGAGCTCCTGAAGGCATTAGGTAACACAGCCCTGAAAATTCCCTGTGTGCTTGAACATTCCCTTTCTCCACCATTCACACCTTGATGTGCTGCTGGTAAAGTTCTGTCACAACTCACAGAATACCTTTTTTTTTGGTGGAAATTTCTTTAAGTTAAGGGGTGAGGATGAATAACATTGTGTTGTTTTTTGAAGAGTCCAGAGCTAAGGTACAATGTTGGCTTTAATGATATGCCTGTGGTACTTAGTGATCTGCAGTTGGATTTTCAGTCTTTGGAGAGCACAGAAACATTCTCATTGCTATGAGCAATTATTCCGAATTAAAACTTCAGCTTGTGTATGGGTTGGCTTTTTTCTTTTTTGTTTAAAGCAACTTATTAGTTCCCTAAAAAATAGCTAGCAGAGCTCTTAACTGCTTTGTTGTTGTGCTTTTTTTGAGCATCTATTCAGAAAATCTTTGTACAGAATGTACAGAACCTTAGTAACTGACTGAGTAAAACCTGTACCTGATATAATCAAAAATTTGATCAAATTTTGCATTGATGTTTCTTTACCACGGAAGAAAGGATTGAAACGCGCTTGATACTAAGAGGATAAATTTTTTTTTCCTTTTTAATTGTTTTTGCTTCATCTTATCTTTACTAATTAACAAAGCTCCAATCTCTTTAGATCTCTAGAGCAGTATTTGCTTAAATTGAGAGGACTAATGGTGAAACTTTAGTGTTTCTTTGTAACTGAGGATTCAGTTTGCAGCATCTACAAGTTACTCATGTTAGTTCTCACTGCTTTCATATTTGTGATGCTGAAACAAAATCCAAGCACTTCCCAGCGTGCTGGTGGAAGATTAGTTTAAAATTGTTGCAAAATAATGAGAAATATATGATTTTTTATTAAACACTTTATGTTGAAGGCAGATTAACAAACATAAAAATGTGGGCATAGAAGGGTAATGGTCACTGGATTTGACACAAGTAGGGAGTTACAAACCCTGAAACGTGCAGGTTCCTGACACAACTGGGTTTGTTTTCAATACTGTACATAAAAAAATGGCGTCTGTTAAAGACTGTCCCATGGAATTCAAAGAATGAGAACCAAAATTAGCCTATGACCAAAAAATTCACATATTAGGACTACAAATAAGACAATATTAAGGAGATTTTGGTTTTCTGGTAGTGCAGTAAATTTTGGAATTCCAGTTCCAACAATGCAAGAAATTTAACGTTGTACATCATGGCACTTCAGTAAAACATTCCTTGTAGTCCACACTAAATTAATAAGAAAATCTTTCCAGTTTTGATCATTAATTTTAGAGACTTGATAGGAGACTTCAGAGAGAAACTGTAGCAAGCAAGGAAGGACTGACATCATGCCTCTTTTGAATAAAATATGGCTAAATTTGCCATCTTTCCTCATCTTACCCCCCCCCTCCCACCACCAAAAAAGAGTAATTTAACTGCTTGCCTGGGGCAGGATGTGAGACTTGAAATAGCACTCACAGTAGAGAATTGTGCAATAAGAACAAATGGCTGGAAACAGAGATAAATCAGTAATAGTATAGTCCTAAAAATGTAATTAGACATATAAATAGTTTAGAGAAGTGATCTGGTCATCACCAATGACATTAAAATCAGCAATGGATGATTTACAAAAAGAAGCTATAATTTAAAAGAAATACTTTAGGTAATTATTTAGGTCTTCATAGGCGACAGGGTAAATTATTGCAAGTCTGTCTTGGTTCTTAACATCTGAGTCTGTGATTTAAGCAATGGGAAGTTAGGATTCTGTGGCTTCTGTGCTTGTCTGCTGTAATGGGCTTTTCTCACTTAAACAACACTGAGGGAATTTCCCAGAAGCAATTCTTACAGGACTTAGAACATCAGTTCTGGTCTTCAGCAAATGTGAAGTCCACAATCCCAAAGTAGAATTTGGATTGTCTATGTTCTTTTGAATACCTCTGTGCATGAAACGAGGGGGAGTCTTAGTTTCTTCTTATTCTGTAATGTTTTGCAGGATTAGATAAACTTCATCTATCAAACAATCCAAGAGACTCGGAGACAAAGCCGTCTGCAAATGGCCATCAGAAAACACTGTGATAACAATCACCTGCAGTCAACAGAGCTGAAAACATCAACCTCATGGCATTCCTGTCATCTCATCAGCATTTTTATATTGCTTTTAGTTATTAGTTTGGGTCGAGCCTTGTCTCATTTTGATGCTGTGTGCTTCTGAGAAAGTTATTGTGTGTCAGATTCTTCTCTTTCCAGTGAACTTTTGGTCTGCTTGTTTATTTCCCAGTAAGTTAATGCAGGAGGTGCCTTGAAGACTGGAAGTTGAAGAGAATAATGCATTCCTTTTTATTTGTTGAAAGTCTCACATCTTTATTTTTAAACTTGCTACCACTTGAATGCACAGTACCTCCTGTGTTACACAAACACAGCTATAAAGAATAACTTCGGGACTTGATTTAAGAAAAAAAAAAAAGAAGAAAACGTACACTTGAAGGCCAATGTGACCCTTCCTGGAAATGTAAAGTACCTGGAGTAGGTATCCTTGACAGAAGATAAACAGTTCTGCTGAGAGTGAGTTAAAAATGACTGTAGAGATCACAGTTTCCGTGGTGCTGGATGCAGTAGGCTGTGTCACAGAGCTGTCTCAGAAGGCCAGTGTTTTCAGCTCTCTGTCCTTAGCTCTGAATGCCAGGTTGCTTTATTGGTGGTCAAACAAGGTCTTATGGAAGTCCAAGATGAAGATTAACTTCAGTGTTAAATCTGAGCCTAGTATGCTTTGTAAAAAGCTGTGTAGACCCCCTGTCAGAGCTCTCACAGTTCTGTGAGCTGTTGTGCCGTGGAGGTCCCTTACCCTACCCAGTACCCCCTGTGAAATTCTTGAGGAACTACTGTGTGTAAACAGTACCTGGAATCAATGCAAGGAGCACAGGCCTAGGAGGCTGCAGTTGCAGTTTTCTACAATCTTTAATTTGAAGTAAATGTCTCTGAATTTATACTTCAGTTACCAGGATTTCTGTTCAGTGGCATAATCCAGTTGTCACTAGCCTGTTTTTTAATGTACACATGGACATGTATATAGGCCTATATGTGTAGATACCATAAATTAAATTCTAAGGTTATAGAGATGATGTAGGTGGTTTGGTAAGTGAAACTTGTGTGTTCAGTCTTGGTAGTTTGAATTTCTGCAGTGTTACAGTTTAACTGCTCAGAGGCCTTAGATTCAGGATGGCATCAGTGGGTGGTAATGTCCTTTTTGTAGCATTTCCTGCAGCCTTAGGAGTCCTTTCAGCAGTTTATAGTAAAGAAAAATACCAAGTAAGTATTCAAAACCTGGTTGCACTTTCGTACTGCTTGGCCACAAGTAATCTTCAAACGGACTGGGATGGGGACCCCTTCAGTGCGTGCCCATTGTGTAGGGAGCCAGAAAATGTTCCTGTTTATTTCCCATTTCAGTAAAACAAGTCTGCCTGTCTGTAGTGTGAGGTCTTATAGTAGTTGGTGACAACTTGCTCTCCGGTGTGGTTCCAAAATAAGGTAAACCTTGTGTCAGAAACTCTTTGGCTGTTCTCCTGAGATGACTGCTCTGGGCTGTAGACCTTATTGCTGTGTGTGTGAATGTCTGCTTGTTTTTTTCCCCTAAAGTGCTTCAAAAATCAAGCTCCAGTACACATGAGGATTTATCTTTTTTGCAGCTGCCTTTTCTGACTTGAACTAGGGCATAATGTAAATATTTCTATAGTAAATATGATGCTAGAGAGTTTTCTTTTTGTGTGTGTGATTAGTATGAATTCAAGGTTTATTGAACTGACTATTGATGTGTTGTATCGAGTCTTGGAAGAAAAAGTAAAATTGCTTGATTTCATTACGATTTACAAGCATCTTTTCTCTTGTTTAATGCTGACACTTTAGTGAGAAATCTTTATCTGAGTCAAAGTTCTGCAACCAATAACAGGGAGCTATAATTAAAAGTTGTTCTAAAATGAGCTTATATTTAAAATATTGGGAGATATATTATTAGGGGCATCATTCAGGTGTTCTGAGAGCTTGTAGCCTTATGTATTGGCATCATAGTTAAATACCAGTGAAATGTGTCCACTTTTTCATGCAAGTCATTGTATGACCAAAATTGTCCTCATGTCTTAATGGGACTGGTGAATTGTGGTGTGTGAGGCCAGTTAGCTTTATAGAAATATTTCTATTGCAATGCTAAGACAGTTAATACACTCTGAAGAAATTAATATTAGGAGTAAACCTAGGAGTGTGAACCAGCATAGGTCTTGCTCTTCGTGCCTTTGGAGAGATGTTTGTCCTGGCATCAGTGACCCAAGAACACAGAAAAGGTGGATTGTAATGTGTGTGTGGCTTCTGCAAGTGGGTTGGGCAATTCAGCTGAGCAGGGGCAGTTCCTGCCAAGAAGCATCCACGCTTCAGGCAAGACTTTAAAACCCTTTTTCAAAACAAATGTTACAACCTCGACTGTCCCCACCCCTTCTGCTGGGTTCTGCAGGCAGATGTATGGGTTATGGCTACATTAGGGAAGACTTTACACTGGACTCTGGGGGATGGTTGAGTTGCTGTGTGGTTTCCAAGGTGGGTGAGAAATTCAGAACCCTGTGCAACTACTGACAGTGTTTTGTTTTAAAATCAACTGCTGATATTGTGACACTGTCCACATTAAAATACGCCTTTGGCCTTGAAAACGACATGCTTATGCAAAGCTTTGTTACTGCATGTGAGATATAGGTCACTGTATACTTTTCACAGAAGCATATGGTCACTTAAGTACAAGCAACTGGTAATTCATTAATGGATATTGACAATACATTCCTAGTATTTTGACTCATGTAGAGTCAGGTGGTCTATACCTTCAAGGTATATACAGCTGATCTTAGTAACATTAACATCTGCCTCACTTCTTACGAGGCAAAAAGCACATCAATGCTTCCATCTTCAACTAGATACCACACAAGACCAAAAAATAGATGTAAACCGAGTGTTTTAAGTTAGCCATTTTTTGGCTTTTTTCTGTGTTGGTAGCACAATATTAAATGCAATGGCAGAACTGTAATATTTGTGGGGTTTCTAAGCATAAAGCACACATGCTTATCACTTTAAGCTAAAATATAATAGTGGTGGTTACTGTACAAGTAACAGTTTTGCATTCATAGGAAGCTTTGTTTACTGTCTGTAATGTGATGTTTATCTTTGGCCCTGTTCCTCCGATACCTTTGACCCTGTTGTCTGTTTTAGTGTCATAGAAATTAAAAAGATTTGACAAGTTGTTTTCCTTGTCTGGTTCCCAAGTACCACGTGGAGCACCAGTGGAGAGGAGCTCCTGCGGCAGGTGCTCATCAGGATGGACTTTGGAGCAGATCCTGGGGGACACATCCTCCCCTGTGTCACCAGGAGTGCCACGTCCTCCCTTGTGTCACCAGGAGTGACGAGTGCCAAGGGGCTGCAGCCCCTGTCCATCCCACCATGTCTCTGCCACTCATCCGTGAGTCTGTGCAGCAGCTGATGCTCCTTGAGGTGCTCACATGTGCTCAGTGCTGTGTAGTGAACATGTGATAGCCCTTTTCTTAAAGAATTTACAGTCTAAATTAGAAAGGAATAAGGTAGAAACAGAAAGCAATTGGCCTCTTCCTGCATGTGGCTTTCCTTGAATTCTTGAAGTGTGCTCTAGGTTATTTCGCATCTCTTCTTCCTCTCCCAGAAGTGGGGTGGTGGTGTATGTGTAGCAGCTGAGCCTTATCCTTAGGTGGACTAGCATCTAAAATGCAAGAAAACAGGCTAAATCCTGTTTAACATATTCTCTGATCTTGAAAATAGCATTCTTTTTAAAAAAGGTGAAATAGTCTAAACAGGACAGGACACTAAGGCCACATAAAAAACCTCTTCAAAAAGAAATGTGCTTAGTTTTGTTTAAAAGAGTGTTGTTGTAAACTGTGAAGCTTTAATTGCTTTAATGAAATAAGATTCCCTACCTCCTAGTTTTAGGATTTTTGTTGTTATTTTAGTGCTGAGTTGAGACAATATTGCCTATACTGACTTCCCTCCCCAACCCGTGAACACTGAATTTGCTGTTGGTGAGCTGGCAGGTTTTTTCAGTCACATTGTCAGGATTTGGAACTTTACAAAAATGCTGCTTTTGAATTCATCCCAGTCGGTGAGAACCAACTAAGCCCACAGCCGCTGCCCACATGGTGATACAACTTCTGCCCCCTTTCCTACCTTGCCCCCTGACCTTACCTTAGGCAAGGCAGACACACTCTCTGTTGTACGAAGTTGTGGTGCTCCTTCCTGTGATCAAGGTGTGAGATGAGCCTGTGGTGTGTCCCTCTACCACACACAGTTCAGGTGCTGAGCTGTGGGAATATGTGGGAATTGCAGACTCTTGGGGTTTCCAGGTGATAGCTGAGGTGTTCTGGAACTGGAGCTTGGCACTTTCAGCTGTTTTGTTGGGGCTTGAAGTTGTTCAGGATCTTCTGTCTGTACATGACTGTGCAGCCATTCTGTGTTTAATTGGCTTCTTGCTGTCTCAAGAGCTGCATGGTTCTGAGAGGACCTGTGTTCCTCCACACCACAGCCAGAGAGGGTCTCCTGCAAGCTCCACTGGAACACTTAAAGTCCAACAATATTGGTCAGAATCCTAGGAAGGAGAGCACAACTCGTGGGGAATCAACACCAGATGTGACTTCAGAGTCCCACTGTGCCCCATAATTGGGTTAGGGTGGTGGCTGAGGGAAATGGCATGGAGCTCACCTGTGTGGATTCTTTTTGATTATTTTTCTAGTCAGTCTTTAAAATTCCAGATTACTAAAAATATATTACATGGAATTCAGGGGCTGATGAAACTTTTTTTTTCTAAATCTGCCCTTAATTCTTGGAGATATCCAACATCTCAGTTTGTTTCCCTTTCTAGTGTTTCCAGGTCATTCACTGTCATACTCAGTGGCCTATGTGTTAAGAACAGATACTCTTCTTGAGATAGACAAAACACGACATAGCAGAAGAATCCACATAGATTTGATTTATGCACTGTAAGAAAACATACCAGAAGGCAGCTTTAATGGAAGGCTTTTGAAATATTTCACAAGTAAAGCACCTAAAACTCTTCTTTCAAAGAGAAAGAAGAAATATGTATGATTAGTATACAAATGTCAATTGTGTGTTCTCTAAATAAGCCAGTAATTCACTGCCACAGAAAAGAACTTCATCATCAGTCATCAGTTCTTAAAATCTCTTCTGTGATTCACAGGGAAACAGTATCTTGGACTTTATAGAAGCCCTTGAACTTCTGAAGGTATCTCTGTCTTGGCAACAGAAACCTGAGATGCTTGCTAGTTTTGTGTTAATTACCATATTTTATCAGTAACCTTTTCATTTCATGTATTGCTCATAATTTTTTTTAAATATACAAAGCATTAAATGTTTTAGCAAATATAGAAGGTAACTCCAAACAGAGAGTCGAAGAGATAGTGTGAGAAATATCCTGTAAATGCTGATATTCTTGACATACCAAATTCCAAGCTATTTAAAAGCTGTATCTGTATGAAGGCCTGACATAAACATAGAAATTAGGAAATCCGAATTCTTAAAGGCGTTTAGGTATCTGAATGTTGATATGTGCCTACTTGAGCACTTTGGGATGCTGCTTCTAAATGTTTGTTGATCACTAACCCCAAGTGTTGCTGTTGCTTTTCTCCCTGACCTCCATCACATTAAGTTTTATAGTCGGCATCACTGGATGAAGCTCCTTTCCTGAACAGGGCTTTATTTTGCATTCCTCATCTATTCCCTGCTTCCATAGATACCAGATGTTGAAGTATTGGGGCACTTGCTTTGACTTTAATGTATTTCTTTTCCCACGTAGTCTGTACAGAGGTACTCCCTAGTTAGAACTGTTCTTCCACTACAAAAATTCACTTTTATTAATTCATTTGTTTTTTACCACTAGATTCCATTTAAGCAACCCTGTCACTAGAAGGTCCTCTAACAAATTACCAAGAGCTCATGTAATTTTGAATTAGGAGTGAGAGGGTTTAGTCATTGCATGTATTCATGCTTTTAGCTTCCAGTGGTGTGAGGGTACAGCCCCACTTCTGAGTGAAGGGAATGAGCTGGTGTGGCCCCTGGGAGCCCCTGGGGTGGCTGTCACTGCAGTGTGGCTCCTGTTGTGGAACTGCTCTGCTGCTCATCTGCTGTGGGATGTACAGAGAGAGCCCTCAGCTCTCGCTGCCTCCCTCAGTGGGAGGTGGACACACATCAGGGCTGCAGTGTGTGGCTCATGTTCTCATCAGGGTCAGGCTTTGTGAGGTGCTGAGGTGAGGCTCTTCACCTGTTCTCTGGATTTTTGTATTTCGTGTGTATGAGCATGTTTTGGGCCTTCTCTCCCTATTTGAATTGATCATTCAGAGAAGTGGCATGATGGTGATACCTGTGCAGTGGATTCAGTGGGTGTGTTTAAATGCTTAAGAAGAAAATTGGCTGGTGCATGATTTCCCTTTTCCCCCTAACCATGAGTTTTTCCAGTCCGGACCAAAATTCTTGGAGTCACAAAATCTCTGTGAGTACTTTCTCCTCCTTGGCTTTATATAAAAAAAAAAGTTGAGTCACTTTTACTTTCTTAAAGGTAGGCTTCAAAGTATTTTTGCCTAATTTGGTGTGACTTCTACTGCTTTAAAAAGAAGTACATAGAAAAAGAGGATTTATTTGGGTCATGGGATTTGAAATCTTGATCTGTGTGTGTGTATGAAACACACGTGCACAAAAAAAAAAGGGTGCAATTCCTTTCCTGTGGGGTTTGGGACCCAACCCTGCATTACCTAAATAGAAATCACGTGTTGCTCGTCTCCACTAAATTTTCTCTTTAAAATTCCCACTGAGGAGACTGAGGATGCTGTCAGGGTGCTCTTGGTACCCTGATCCCTGTCACACGGAATTGGCTTCATGTGGGCTTGGGGGGCTTGACCATAAAACCACAGTTCTGAGCTGGCGTTTCTGTGGCTGTTGGTGCTGCTGGCTGGGCTGGGATGATGGCCAGCAGGTACCTTCACTGTGCACATCCAGGTTTTTCACTGCAGTGTTACTGGTTAATATCACGGTTTACAAAAAACCATTACAAATTACGCACAATATAAACCGTGTGGGGCTGGGAGGTGCTGAATGCAACTGGTGGTCCCCTCTTGGGCTGATTTGTGCTTTAGGCTTTGTAAACTCCACAGTCTTGAACAACTGACTTTGCTTTCACATGGATGTATCTGACCAAGGTATAGCACAGCTGAAAAATTGTGCTTTGAGTGTTACTTTAATCACAACAGTTTTCGGTGTAGATACCTTCTCCCCACCAAACCCTTCCTGGTTCATTTTAGGTCATCCAGAATTACAATTTATAATGTTCTCTGTTGTGGATATTTTGTTGTGTTACAAAAATTAATGAAAATAGCTTCTGCCTTAGCTAGGCTGGTTTTTTGTTTTGTGGAAAGCAGTGGTAATATTTTTTTTCCCTTTGTTTGAACTGTTACACTGAATGTTTTGTAGGAGAATTTTTTTTTACTGTGTTTTCAATAAAGGTAAGGTGTGATTTATAGCAGAGTTTTGTGCCTTTTTTGATTCTAAACAATGTAAAAATAAGAATCTCTGTCATTCTAAATTATCCTGCCAGTAGTTGGTATGAATAGTTGTGTTCCTCTCTCTTCTTCCTCTCTCTTCCTCCTTCCTCCTCCCAATTTAACCTTTTGAGGTTCTCAAATGGCTGCATTGCTAAAATAGCTGAGGTAGGGAATGTGATGAAGATTCCTGTACATTCGGAGGCATCAGAGCTCTGTGTTTTAAGACAGGTGTGCAGTTAATTTGAACCCTCTGCTTTAGGCCAGTGGGGATTGTTTATAGCAAAGTATGCTCATTATGTAATTTGTAAGTCATTTTCAATCGCTTAATAGTTTGACTGAAGGGCAATTTTTATATCTTAAACCCCTGACCACCATGTTTCCTAAGGTGTCTGTAATTTAAACAGCTTCAGACTTTAAATTCCATTTCACAGGAGAGTTTAGGCTGTTTTTAAAGTTCAAGAATCACGCGGCTGGAAGGGACCTGGAGATGCCTGATCCATCCAGCTGCACAGGATCAAACATAGCTGCGTTATTCCTGTTATTTAACCAGCCTGGCAGGGGCTATCTGCAATGTGATTGCTGTGCTGTCTCTAGGCAGTATATTCCAGTGTTTAATTGTCCAAGACTTCATAAATGTCAAATGTGAAGGGCCCTTGCCATGCTTTAAGCTTTAATTTTGTTCTCAAACATCCATAGTCAAACAAGCCTTTCTGCTTGCGCCAGCTTTTTCCACACCTGAAAGGTTACATTTCCCTTTATTTTCTATATGAGGTGACCCCCAATTCCCTCAATGGTTTTTTGGAGGCCTCTCATCATCCTTTTTTGCTGTCTGTGGGGATGCTCATGTATTTTTGGAAATGCAGAGTTCAAGGGGATGCAGAAACCTCCAAGCTTAAGCTCTGGCACTACATCATGTCTCTAGTACTTCTTTCTTTGTATTTGTTCTTGGTTTGGTTGGTTGTTTTGGGTTTGGTTTTTTTTTTTTTTTTTGACAGGCAGTGAGAGAAGAGGCGTCTCAGGTGTTGTCCTCAGGATATATTTTTATGTCTTTTTACTGCCTTAAATATGTTTCTGCACGTTGCATCTAGGCCTGGGCAATCTCATCTTCATATCTGAGGATGCTCCCACACAGGCTCAACAAAAACACCTAAAAGCAATGACTGCTTTTCTCGAACTTGATCATCCTCTTGAATGCAATCCCAGCTCTTTGTGGCCGCTTCCTCCCGATGCACCCCAGTGTCTGAAAGCTCTGCAGGGCCTCGCACAAGTCTCAGACTTGTCTGTGTGTCTCTGCCCATAAATGCTTGCAGCAGTTTTAATGGTCACCTGTACCATGACCAGGCAACGTGAGCCTTTCTCTCCACGTGTTTCCTGTGAGTGAAAATCTGATAGGAAAAGAAGGAGCCGTTTTTTCAGGGAGTGTGGGTTGGGAAGTGGGAGGTCAAGTGGCGGAAGGGTTGAGCTCAAGGTCAGACAGCCTCGTGGCACCTGAACACTTTCCTGTTGTTTCATTTCACTTTTTTTTCTTTTGGTAGCTTTTCTCTACCAGCACATGTTCTCCTTTCCAACTGTGAAAGTGACCCTTCATAATATGTATCAGAATATTTAAAATGAACTCTTCCTGACCCAAAGAAATCAAGAGCCCAAATCCCACAAAAATCCCACAGAAATTATATGGAAAACCCACTAAGAATTCATATAAACTTTGAATTTCCTAAATTTGCTGCTAACAAGATCTCATGTATTCTTTTTATTCTATGGTCTGATTCACTGCTAACTGAGAACTGTTACGACTTACTGTGTTCCGAAATGATCCCTAACACAAGACAATATTGAAAGGATATATCCATTTGTCAGTAAAAATTGGATTTGTTTCCTTGTTAGCAAATGCTGATTTAGCAATTTAACATAACAGAAAGAAGTTCCCTGAGAGCCCTTGTACTGTGGATGCATTTAAATCTCAAAGCCATGGGAAAAGCAGCAGCCCCTTCTGCACTCTGTGAGAGAATTCTGTGTAGCAAAGAGCAGGTGGGGAACCTGGTGCTTCCCCTCACGACTGCTCACTGTCAAGAAAGAAACATCCCAGTCTCTCCCACACAGGCATTCACAGTGACCTTCAGTGGTATGTGTAAAACAAAAAAACAAATAAACAAGAGTCCCACCACAGGCCTCCTCCAATATTTACACTTTGTGGTCTCCAAACAATCCCAGCCGGTGACACCGTGTGCTCTCTGAATGACTCATGAAATGCTGCTTATATCTTTAATATTTTAATGTGATTATGTATTTAATCAGTAACAACCCTAGTAAGTTGTACTGACTGTTGTTAGTTGGGTTCTAGAACTGAATCTCTACATTGCAATTTTAACTGCCCTTACTGATTTCATATTAAAAGCTGGCTTCAGGAAGAACAAGGTAAGATGACACCCAACCCTTCTGTAATTTGTGGTTTCTGTTCACCATCAAGTACATGTTGATCCATTTGAAAACACTTCTGGCCCTGAGTTATGCTTGGTCTTCATTTATAGTAGTATCAGACTTGACCAGACCTGACCTGGTTTTGTAAGCAAGTGAGCCTCCTTGAGCTGGAACTGTAAAAATAAAGTTGAAAACTCCTGCATGAGACAGGGATCTATGAAGTTCCTCTGCTGCTAGGATACTATCTGCTTTGAGCTACTCCTGGATTTTCTGTAGTATGACCTGACCCAACTCATATCCATCAATCAGTAAATAAAGTCTAAGGTTGGGAAGAAAAAAAAGCCTAACTGAAATTTAACCCAGAATTTTTGCTGACTGGTAGATCAGTGTAAACTACCAATGTGAACAGAAAGGAAATCAGCATTTTGAGTAATTTGTTATTGTTGGCACGTTCTAGGATTTGAATATGAAATCCTGCTCTGCTTTAATGCATAATACTGAATAACCTTTTTTATCCTAGAACAAGTGAAATAGAGCAATTGAATTTATTTCTGAAAACACCATGCCCTGTATGTTTTATGTCTGTGACTTCCTAAAGCTTGAACAGAGTGGCGTAAGGTGACTCTGTGAAATCCCCCATCGGTATGCAAAGCTGCATCAGTCATCTGTACAGCAGCACAAGACTATGATAAAATGAAACGATGAAACAAAGCGCCGAGGTGAACTTTGTCCACGGGGAAGCCTTTTTAAGTGATCCAATGTCAGCAAATTGCTTACTAATGTGTTGACTTATGGCAACCCTCAAAAGTAAAATGAAAAGGCTGGAATTTACAGCATATCAATGAATCAGTTGATAAGCTTTTACTGGTTTAATATCCTCCTAGTTTTGCTGCTTGGAGCCACTTGAGGTTAGCAACAGAATGTTTACCATCTCTGTGTGATAAAGGAAGTCAAACGACTAAACAAATTCCAGGACCATTATACTGTTTGGTGAGATTTAAATTAAAATCGTTGGGAGAAATCATGTGGAGGGGGAGGAAGAAACTAAAGTCAACTGCATCATTTCACAATGACTTACCTCGCTTCCTAAACAATGGCAGGATTTTTAGCAGAGCTGGAGATAATGTAATGCATTAGAAAAGATTTAATTGCACCAATAAAAGGCTATACCACAATTAAATGACATACAGAGTGACATTTATAGGTAGGATCAAAGAAATTCACTGCCTAACATGCTGAAGCAACACCCTGCTCTCTGTGTATAGGAGTGCTAAAAAGTAGCCTACTTTGGTTTCAGTGACCTTTCTTATCTCCTTTGATCTAGATTATTAAAAATTTTAATGCCAGGTGTAATAAGGGCTACTGTAGCACCCTGAAACAAGCAATATGTGTCTTTCCTAGTACTAATATTTCAGACCTTGTTTTTTATTTTGTGATATTTATTTAAGCATATGAAACTTGACATTTAACCTTTGTGATCCTTCCAGAGGCGGCAGGGTTATTAAAAAAATAGTTGGGTTGGTGTTTTTTGCTGTTGTGATGCCATTTGATTATGCTAATGTTTAGGGAGTGACATTTTAAAAGCACAGTTCAATTTTGAGAAGCAAATTTTATTTTAGAAAAGATTTTTAGTGTCTGGAAATGGATAGCTCCTTGTGAAAACTTTCTTTGCTGTTTTCATTAACCAACACTTAAAGGTATAAGAGCGAACAGCAGGAAAACTCATCTACAGTTCCCACTTGAAAGCCACTAAGAAAAATAAGTGCATATCCTTTAATCACAACTTCTACTGAATTTATTCAAACACAGCTAATCGTTATAAGAAGACTTTTTAAATTTATTCTTAATAGAAGGTGGATAAGTGGTGCCAGTTTTGGCATTTTCTGTAAAATCCTGTAGTGTTACATGTGAAAATGAGTTCCTACTACTGAGGCCTCTATGTGGGCACTGTGTTGAATGAAGACCTTCCCATGGCTTTTATAATTATGGGGTGAAATATGGGCAGCTGGGTGCCGAAGACAGAGACCCTAAAGCTGGCCCAGGGGAGGTAGCTTGGTGGGTTGCAGCTGTAGCCATCTGAAGTTCAGTGAGAGAAATTTTAACCAATGACATTCAGCTGCATCTTTTAGCATATTTAGGAGCCTTCTTCAACCTCCTGTTGCTGAGACCCTGTTTCATAGCTTAGTGTGGTACCTTGGGCGCATGGGAAACTGACAGCCTTCTTGGGAAAGAAGCACCCATCTGCTTCCCCAGACTTCCAAACAGCAGAAAAATCCAAGTGTTGCTGTTGTCTGTTCCAGTCGTGCTTCTTGACGACAGTCACAATCTGCCAGCAGATTCATTTATTCCAAACTTGAGGGCTTGAGCACTTTTGAGTGTAACATCAGCGTTCTTCAGTCACCTTCAGATTCTTTTTCTCTGCTACAGGGAAGGATTTTGCATTGGTTCCACAGGCAGCGCAGCAAGCAGCGATCTGTCTCAGTGTTGCAGCTGAGAACAGGATTTCCTCTCCATCCTGCCACTGAACAGCAGTATAACTTTGTGTCACCAGTCTGCCAGGTCCCCTGTAGGGCACAATGTCACTACCACACAGAAATGCAGAATATAGCAAGGGGGGGTTCGTGCCTCCAAAGCTTTCCAATAGGATACAGCTATGTAAGTGTGAGAAACGACGTCAGACAGTAACAAGCCTTTTACTGCAAGCACTCTTCTCTTTAACCAAAGCAATGATTTAAGAAAACAAAACCAAACAATAGATTTAAGTATTGGTCTAAATCTAGCACTGTTTTAGCTTGCAGCTTGGGTGAGAGGATATTCCTGGCAGCACTTACACAGCTGTTGATGTGGCTCTGCTCTCTGAACCAGGCTCTTGGTGACCCTGGGCTGGACCTTGTCCCCTCTCACTCCCCGAGGGACAGTTTGGTTATTGCTGAGCAGTTTTTGTTCCTGAAAAGCTGAGCTGGGCTGCCTGTGACTAAACTGAGGGAGGACTGGAAGCTGGCAAAGCAGAATTTGAGGCTTGCCCAGGGCTCCGCAGCAGCGTGCTGCAAGGCAAAGCAGGGTCACTGCTTGATTTGGCTTCATTTGTATGGGATCACCCTAATTTATTACAGTCTGATTGGCATCTGAGCAGAAGTTAGAGAGGGGCAAAGCTGTGGAGTAGAAGTACCCAGTTCAATGAGAGAACAACAACTAAAGAAGTTATGATTGTTTATGGATTTATTTATTTCTCCCCTTACCGTTCCCCCTTCATTTAATTCTATAGGAAAATAGATCACTTTGATTTACCAAAAAAAAAAAAAAAAAGGGGAAACAGAGTCTCACAAGAAGTCCAGTATTGTTGGTCTAGGCAAAATGCAGGTCATAAAATTAAATATTTTAATTATTTTCCTTACTTTTAGATTCTAAAGAGGATGGAACAAACAGACTGACAAAACAACTGAGTGGCTCCAGTGCTGCCTGTTTCATATTAATAAGAAGGAATAAATGAAAAGGGAGGGAGCTGATATTCAGGAATTCTGGTTTAAGGAAGCTGAATCACACCAAGGAAACAGACCAAGGAAGCAAATACAACATAATTTTTGTCAAATAATTGCTTTCTTAATTTTCTATCCTTAGGAGGCACTGCTTCTCTCAAGTCTTTATACTTTATACTCTTTCCTAACAATATATCCCCTCCAGGAAGCTTGAATTCTCTAAGACACAATTCTGCTCAAGAAGAGGAAACTCGAATTTATATAATTTAATTATTTATATGAAACAATAATTTAATGCATTTTTTTAACTTTAACTTTTGTAGTGCATTTATTTTGTCTAGTTTCTTACTAAAAGTCTAATGCATATGGAACATTATTACGAAATATTGTCCAGTGACACACCTGCAGCAGAAGTAAGGCTTACTTAATTCATTCATTTTAACCAAGCATGCCCCATCATGTATTACTCTGGTCTGATACTGCTCTTTTCTACACATAGGACAAATTTTTATCTAAATTTTTCAAAGGTTTTTGGGCATGTCCAAAAAAATAATTATAATTAAAATTACTTACAAAATGTTTCATCTCATTGGTACAGATGAAACTGGCTAGATTACACAATGTAAAAACACTTAATTCATCAATCCATGAACACTCCACAAGATGCATATTTTTAGAATTAAAACATTAAGAGAATTTTGTAAGCCTCCACATATTCACATGGAATTTAATGGATTAAATCATTCCAGGTTAGTATACCCCTGTAGAGCTCAGTTACAAACTGTGTTTTCCCATATGCTTTTAAAAAAGGTTATAAAAAAGAATAAAGTGCTTCATCATAAAATAGCTTTAAATTATATTTCTTACCATAAAAATCTGGAATCAAAATTACTTTTCAAGATGATTACATTTAATTCATTAAGATATTCACTTAGGTAGTTTAATTAAAAGACTCATGTATTATGTGCTTGAATAGTTATATAAAAATGTACTCACTTAATGGACTACATGGGAACATGAATGCAGCACCTGTTTTTTCAAAGGAAAAAAAACAACCCCAAGAACCAAACCTGACTTTAAAGCATTCTAACAGCTGAAAAGGAAAAAAAATGCTGACAAGGAAAATTCTGACTGCCTGAAAGGTCATTGGTTTCCTTCTGTGATTACTGCGATCTTTCAAGTGAAAATAAAATTGGTTTGTGAATCTGTGTATTTTGTGTTAACAACACATGGCGTGGCAGAAAGCAAGAAATGGGAACTGCTACTTACTGGAGGAAAAGATTATAAAACAAACATTTAAAATGAAATCCGATTAATTTTTCTCTGCTTTCCCAACAGAGACATTACATTTCAAGAAGTGATACACATCAAATGCAGCGTTTCTCGTATACAATAAAACAAAAGAGAAAGTATGTTGACAGGCTACAAGAAAACTTCACCTTTATCTGACCTAAATTCCCACCAAATGCTGATGATCTCCATCCTGACAAAAGATACAGAGTTGGACAAAAAAAAGCAGTTGGCTCTCAGAGGAAGGGAAAACTGGGAAAGGAGTGAAGCCCAGAACAACCAGTGAGCACTCTTGAGCTGGCAAACACAAGAGGATTAATGGCCAGGAGCCAGCTGGAGGGAAAGCTTTCAGATACAGTGGCTTTTTCCCTTGAGGGAGGAAAGCTAACGAAACACCGAGGACAAAAAGAATTCCAGAGGCATTTGCCTTTTTGAGCCAAATCTAAAGTAACTTTTTTAATGAGTGCTGTCTTTTGCTCTCTCTTGTCAAGCTTCAGACTTTCAGGGTAGCCAGAAATTGGCAGATCTTTCCAGACCTATCCAACCTGTCTGTGGACAGTGTTCACCTCCAGCTAATGTTGATGTAAAAGAGGCAAAAGCCCTGTATCTAAGGTTATTCAAAGACTTTGATTCACAACACAGACTTAGTGTGAAAAGTCCTCTAAAAAAATTTAAAGGGAGAAGAGGCAGCAAAACTACCCCAAAATGCGCTGTGGAAGGAAACTTGCAAGCAGTTGGGATAATCTTCTAATTACCATCAATACCTCTCCAAAGCAGCTCTCCCTTCCATCAGCCAGTTGTCTGTTTTGCTTAATATTTTCAAGGTGATAGATGAGAGAATGTAATAAAGCAGGATGTATTTGTGCCCATGCTACACACATGCATTGAGCCATCAAGGTAAAATGCAGGCATTTCATCAGATAACCTGAGGAAGTGACTGGCTGGCTTTGGGTGTACACCTGCTTCATTTTCTGAGCAGGAATAACTGCTGTACTAAACTGCAATTTACAAAACTCGTGAGAAGTCAAAAAATATCTTGAATTCTACAAACAGAAAATGTTTACCTGATGAATGAAGGCCAGAATCATATTTAACAGGAGTTTATTTGAAGCAGAAAATGTCTATACCTACTTTGCAAGAACAGATAAAAAGGCTTCTCTACTGTCATAACTTCAGACGTGAACAAATACTACCAATCTTCCTCTACCATGTCAGGTTCAAAATAATATCAGAGTTGGCCACTGAGTCGGACCATTTATTAAAAGCTAAATGGTGTCTAAAAGTAGAATCTTTCCTTCATTTCTTCCTGCAGCTGATGACTTTAAGCAGTACCTCAGGAAAATAAAATAAGTAAATACAATTGTGTGCAGTCCACACAATTATTCAGTTACGTGTGTACCATAGGTTGAATTGCAAATTCTTCCCTGAAGATTGCCCAAGGCTGTATGGATTCTCCATGCTCTGTGGATCTCTGCTTCCCTTTGACCCGTTCTTCAGCAGGAAGTGTCAAGGAAGGATGCTCAACCACTCCTGATTTCTGAGCTGTGGACAATAACAAAAAATCACTGAATAAAACCCATTGGCCTTTACAGACAATGGATTTTCTTCATATGAAATTCATTAATAATGCACTTGCTTAGGAATACTTTATACAGGTACTTCATATAAATCTGTCTTTGGACAAGCCACCATCAGGCAACATATTTCTTACGATTAAGTACCTAAAGGGGCTACAACAGAGCTGGAAAGGAGCTTCTGACAAGGGCATGGAGAGCTAGGACAAGGGGGAATGGCTTCAAACTGGAAGAGGGTAGGTTTGGATTAGATATTGGGAAAAATTCTTCCCTGGGAGGGTGGTGAGGCCCTGGCACAGGTTGCCCAGAGAAGCTGTGGATGCCCCATCCCTGGAAGTGTTCAAGGCCAGGTTGGACAGGGCTTGGAGCAAGCTGGGATAATGGCAGGTGTCCCTGCCCATGGCAGGGAGTTGGAACTGGGTGATCTTTAAACTCCCTTCCAACCCAAAGCGTTAATGGATTAGCTATTCAGTAATTACCAGAATCTCTTCTACATACAGGATTTTTACAGGTTTTTTTTTAATGTACATTTTTATTTGCTGAGTAATTTGAATTTATTTTGATACCTTTTCAGAGCCCTTAAAATGGGATTAACTAAAGAATGTAACAACAACATAATTTCAAATAATCAGCATAAATAAAATCTCATAATTGTGAAGTTTTCCTCAGCATTGCATTTATGCATTCTTAAAAATAAAAATTAATCAAGTGGTGTAATAAAACACTGTGGCTGCTGCTGCAAAATAGTGAGGTTTAATGAGGCTGTGACATAAGAAAGAGAAATAAAGAGCATGAAGAGGCAAAGAGATGGTCACAAGAGACCAGTGATAGTGTCCCTGTTACAGCTGAGCTTGTCCAACTCCAGTAATGACTGTGAAGTGCCTTCTTGAGTGTACATGTGAAATCTGCTTTCTTAAAGAAGGAATCAGTGAAAATACTTAGAGTATTCCTGCCTGCCCCCACAAGTGGCAGATAAAGTCCAGTGTCAGTATCTCAGCAGTAAAATCTTACACTAATAGGTACAGCAGGGAATAGATCTTTGTCATGTTTGAAGACCAGAAGAAGCTGCTTTTCTGGATTGACCAAAATCCATGGAGAAATATCCAAGGTTTGTGTAATAAACTAATAACTTGAGTTCATGATGAGGCCTTAATTGTATTTGACAAAACAAGAAAGGAAGAGGGACAAAAATACAACACAATAATTACAACAATTACAATGCAAGCTGATGACCCCTAGATGAGAGTTCCAGTCCTAGATGGGAAGGAAAGGGTAAACTCTTTCATTCATACCAGAATCTTTACATGAATCTCACATTACTATGCAGCACATATTTGTTCTATGTAAGTTTCAAAACCCCCATCAGGCAGCTTGTGCATCCAAACCCATTTCTCATGAAGAAAAAAAGGAATCCTAGCTAATCATGGTTTTTTGGTGATCCCCTTGCTCAAGTATCTCATTATTCTGGGGCAGGATTTGCTAATTTTTGAGGCAAAAATTCTCCTCCTGAGCTCATCCATCTACAGATGTATATCATTAATCATCTAAAATTTGCACAAACTGCCTTTGATCTTTTAAAAGAACTTCTGAGAGGTACTAAAGGATCTATCAGGAATACTGTCTTCCCTTTAGTTGAACTATCTGCCTAACCTACTTCCTTGTGAGGTCATGACATCCTTCAAACATAAATCAATCTGAATCCATATTTTAAAACAACAGGATGGCTTTGAGGTTTCAAGCTGGGTCAGTTTATGCTTTTGGAACAACGTGTGGAGTGATTTCCCTATATGTGGTTTGGGTCACACAGACCCCACCTTGCTACTTTTGTTATCCTGTTTTGATAGCCCAATATATCAAGAGATGGCCTCTGTGATGAGAAAATCTGGGTACGGGGGAGTGAACAAGAAAGCAAAGCAGTGACAGCATGAAAGACAGTACCACAACCTAAAAAATGCCTGCTCTTGATTTCTTTCCAAGCGCTGTGGTCAGAGACTGTTTTAAGGAAGAAAATGAGATGGCTTTGTGGAAAGCCTTCTGTATATCCCCGGGGTAAGAGAAAATGCTTATTTAAAGCTTTCACAAATGGATTATTTAAACTGCCAAACAAGAAGAGATTGGCAGCAAAATTGAACTTCTAAATAATACTAACCAGATGGGACACTTGTGAGAGACAGGTTATACAGGTGCTTAGAAGGAAAGCTTTTATACAACAGAGTTTCTGAAGGAAAACTGGCAGGAGGACACACAAGGAGGGATGTGTGGTCAAAGCAAAAACCTCTATGGAGATATTCTCAAAGCAGCACTTTGAAAAAATACAAGCAGCAAAAACCTACATTTATCAAAACTCAAGACATCCAGGGATTTTCATCCTTATGCGTCAAGTTTAAAAGCCCAACCCATTTACTGACACACCCATTTACAACCAAGTTATTTATCCTAAAATGAACCTTATCGAAGTGTTTACATGCATTAACCTTTAAATTATTACTGCTGGATTTTAGGAACCAAGCCCCTATTTAAAAAAATGAATGATAGAGACCTGTGAAACTTTGTTTGATTACCCATAAACTCAAGAAGAAAATGTTGCATTAAATTACATTTTCAAAGTTGTTTTGCAGTTTTAACGTTTAAACCACACAATCCTTATTAAGGAAGAGAAAGTTTGACACATGCATTTTGAAATAGTATGAGAATATTGGTGAAAATGCTACAAAGCAAAACCCAGGAACAATTGAAATTTCAAAAAATATTTCAGCAGAGTCTTTTGAATCACTTGCACAAACATTCATGTGGGACAATTCAGTCAGTGCTGTGATTTAAAGAGAAAATACTTAGTCTTTCTAATAATAGCAGAAAACATGCTCACACTTGGGCTGCATTTTTTCACCTCAGCATTTAGATTCCATAATCACTAATTATTGATATTCCTTTTAAACCCAATACCCTGCTATCCTCTCTTTAAAATGAACCAAAGAAAAAACCTTCCCATCTTAAAACTATAACCATGTAAATTTAGTGCTAATTACCTCATCTTGTTACCTTTGTCCTATCACTGGTTACACTCACTTGTTGTGCATTATCTGAAGTTTCCCTCTGAACCTTGAGCTGATTCCAAAGGCAGAGGTGCTTGGATGGAGCGTCCCTGGTTTAATGGGTTCCCTCTGGAGCTGGGACTACTGTGACAGCTCCTGTGGCAAAGGCAACCTGATCTTCAGGGAGGCCTAAGGGCATTTCTGTGAAAAAGAATAAATAAAACAGTTATTAATGATGATGAAAGTTCATTATGCTCAAACCTGCAAGTTTTGGAGCCAGAAGGTTCTTTAAGTAATGCCTAATCAAGGCAACAGAAGGGATGGACACAAGAAGATGTTAATGGCAAAAATAATGTTGAAATCTTTAGAAAAGGGAAACACAGGGCTGAAACTGAGAGGCAGGAGGCACATTTGGTCTTCAGGTCTGTTCAGATGCTCCCTGGCTTTGTTTTTCTAAGCAATATCGTCTGTCGCTGCTCCACAACAGTATTATTATAACACTGTTTAAAAGTGAGTTTTCTCACCAGGCATCATTCCAAGCCCTCACATCTGTGACTTTTATCTTGCTGCATGTTTGCTTCTAAATTTGAAAAAGGTATTTAGCTACAGGTGTTAATTCTTCCCTGGTTTAGCCCCAGGACCATTGTAAAAACAAACCTTTTTAACTTTGAGCAAAGCTGGGTATATATTAACAAAGAATGCATTTCATGCAGCATTAGTAAATGTCTTTTTACAGAATAAGGAATAAACCAGACCATTTCAAATAGACTTGAAAAAAATCTTAATGCTAGAACCTTCCCCCAACTAAATACAGTACCAAAATCACTGCTATTTTCTTGAGAATGTAAAGAAAGTTATGAAAGTCAATAGACATTAAAAGTACTTCTTGCTTCTAATGAAGAATTTGTCTTCATCAAGATGCACTAGTTTCACCTTTTCACCTTCATTGTCACAAGAACAATATTTTAGTGCATTTCAGATACGAAAAGACACATTTAAGCCACTGATGGCAATTCCATTGTTTACCTAATGGCTTAAACTGCTGCATTTTGACAAATTTTAAAAAAAGATACCATGCTGTTTAGTATTAAATCATCTTACTGAACAGAAAGCTTAGCTTCCACATTTTAGTTTGTTTTAAATAAAAACAAAAATTATAAGTCAGTTTACCTAATGTCAGCTGTGGAGGACTGGGGTCAAGAAGATACTCCTTCTCTGCATCTTCCTTGCTTTTGTGCTCTTTTTTCTTAGTCCAATATCTACTAATATGCTGACTATTTCTTTTATTAATGGGATTTGTAAAAGTTCTTGGTATTCCTTGGCCTTGACTTAGAAGAATCTGTTAATAAAAGATCCTGCAGCTGATGACTGTGTATTACATGATCCTATAGAGGAACTGCAGAAACTGCTCTCATCTCTTGTTTGGAGAAGCAGCCCTAAAAAGCAAAAAACCCCAACCAATCTTGAATAATTATTATTATAAATGATTTAAAACCATACATATTACAGTAAATTAAAAGAAATTCTGCACTTAGCCAATATTTTTGAATTGTTAAACGCTTTTATACACATACAACTCCAGTAGTTGAAGCCTAACATGCAATTACTGTAACATGAAATTTAAGATTGATGTTTCTGACACATCCTAGTTTTAACTTATAAAAAGTCAAATGAAATCTTTGATTTATCATTTATATTAAATAAAATAGCAGTAATTTTTAAGTTTTAATTAGTGAGCCCATAATTATTATATTCAATAAACTCATTATGAACTATAGAAGTTTGGCATGCCCGAACACATTTTAATTTCATATAATTAAAAACAATCCCAAAGGCTAATTTTGCCTTCCAGAACACTGAATATAAACAAGAATGTATTATTTTTATACAGGGAATGGGCTTATCTACCTGTTCTTCCATTTCTCCCCATGCTTATCCTTTATTTTAAGAGATGTGAAGTAGTACCATGTAAAATCATGATGTTCCATTGATAATCTTTAGCTGATTTGACAAGAATAGTGTTCCTTTACAAACAGACATGTAAAAGGGACTTGAATAATATTTCTCAGGAGAAGCAGCCTCATCAATAGCAGATAAGAAACCTACAATTTCTGTTGTTTTCTCCTCAGGATCCCATGGGAAAGAGCTTAACATCTGTTCCAGGCACAGAAGTTAACTTTGGATCCATAAATCACCAAGTCTGTTCCTCTCCTGTCGACCTCATTTCACCCTCAGTGGGCTGCCTGCAGTGTACAGGGAATGGATTCAAAACAAATGGCAAGAATCACGAATTTCAGGCTGAACTGAGGAAAATCTGTGGCTGTAGCAGTAAACCCCACAGAACTGTTCTGCAAGATGAGCTTGCTGTAGCCAGGGAAGCCTGTGATACACAGAGCAGGGATGATGCTGGCAGCCCCTTTGGGGGCTGTGATCCCACATCCTCACTGGCACAGCAGCAGGACGTGACCTGGTACCAGAGTGGAGACTGCAGGGGATGGGATGGAGTGAGACCCCTCAGCTGTGACAAACAGGAGCCACTGCACACAGGGCTGTGCTGCTTCACACTCACAGCAAGGTTTAGGTTGGAAGGGGCCATAAAGATTGCCTTGTTCTGCCCCCCCACCATGGCTGGGGACACCTTGCGCTAGACCAGGTTGCTCAGAGACCCATCCAGCCTGGCCTTGAACACTTCCAGGGATGGGGCATCCACAGCTTCTCTGGACAACCTGTGCCAGGGCCTCACCACCCTCTCAGTAAAGAATTTCTTCCTAATGTCTAAACGAAATCTACCCTTTTTCAGCTTGAAGCCACTCCTCCTTGCCCTACCACTCCATTCCCCTGCAAATTGTCCCTTTCCAGCTGTCCCTTAAGGCACTTGAAGGTGCTCTAAGGTATCCCTGGAGCCTTCCCTTCTCTAGGCTGAACAGCTCCAACTCTCAGTCTGTCTCCATAGTGGAGGTGCTCCAGCCTTCTGATCATCTTTGTGGCATCCTCTGGACTCACTCCTGCAGGTCCATGTCCTTCCCACACTTGGGACCCCAGATCTGGACGTTTCAGTGTGAGGTTGTTCCTCTGCTACCACAGCCAGCCCTGCGCTTCTCCAGCCACAGCTCAAGATGGGATGAGCAGAGGGGCTCTGTCCGTGCTGCAAAGAAACTGTGGATGTGCCACTTGGGGACATGGTTTCGTGGTGGACCTGGCAGTGCTGCGTTAATAGCTGGACTCATTGTTCTTACAGGTCTTTTCCAACCATGGTGATTGTTTTTAACCTCTTGTCCTTTTTCCCTGCACAGCCGGGGTCCCACAGCCCCACATAGGCTCTGAGGGAAGGGTGGCAGTGGGAGGTGTTGCTCCCTTTGATGCCTTACATTTAATCTTTTGTATTTTTCAAATTCTGCATTCCCAGTGTGTAACTCTGCAGTGTCCTGTAGCCTGGGAGCTGCTGCTCTCTCATGCTGAGACAGACAGAACAAAGCCTCTCCAGGCTGCTCTCCAAGGACACCCAGCCCGTCCTAGGCCCAAAATGTGTAAACCAGCATCTTGAGAAAGGGGGCAAGCTGAGGGGAAATTACATCATTAGCTAAAGTTTAATTGGTGAAATTGAGTTCATATGCAAATGGACCAAGCCTATAAAAGTGTGAAGAACTCGTAACTTGGGGTCCATCTTGGGTGTAGCCTTTGGCCTGCCCAGAGTGTACCTCTGAAGGCCTTTCAAATAAATATCCACCTTTATTCCCTTACTCCTGCGTAGTCTCTGTTTCTAGGTTGGCCTCTTTAGGCACCACCTTCTCCTCAGAGGGTGGAGTGGAGCCTCTCCTGGCTTGATCCCAGTCACTGCCCATAGGGAAGCCCCTGGGAATGGTTCCTTTCTGATTGTCTGTACCACTGAAGCTGCACACTTTCTGTATCGCACTGTCCCTAGGTACTCTTTTCCCCTTTAGCTCCATGTCTGTGCGGTACTGTGGGGGCTAGTGAGCATTAGTTGTGTCCCTTCATGTGCATTAGGATTTGAAGATTGTTTGCTGTGCTTTTCAATTTTTAATGTGTATTTTTAACCTGGCAGGTGGTAAGATGGGAGGCAGGCCCTGTGAGTATCATAGATTTATAGAATTGTTTAGGTTTGAAAAAACTTGAAAAGTCCAACCATTTACCCAGCACTGCCAATCCACCACTAAACTGTGTCTCTAAGTGCCACATCTACACATTTTTTAAAACACTTCCAGGGACAATGATTCTACCACTTCCCTGGACAGCCTGTTCCAGTGCTTGGCAACCCTTTCAGTAAAGAAATTTCTCCTCATGTCCAATCTAAACCTCCCTTGCCCCAACTTGAGGCCATTTCCTGTCGTCTTTATCCCTTCTTACCTGGAAGAAGGGAGTGACCCTCAGCTGGCTACAGCCTCCTTTCAGGTACTTGTGGAGAGCAATAAGGTCACCCCTGAGCCTCCTTTCCTGCAGGCTCTTCATCCCCAGCTCCCTCAGCTGCTCCCCACAGGACTTGTGCTCCAGAGCCTTCACCAGCTTCCTCACTGCCATTTTCGGTGACCTGTGTCTTTGGCAACTCTATAACAGAGTCACCACTAAAAGAAAAAAAAAAATCTTTATAAAGAGGACAGATGAATGGTATCTATACAGATCAAACAAAGATCTTTGTCACCTAGTGTCCCATTTTTGTCCAAGACAAGAAAGAAAATGGCTCAGGGAGATGGCAAGAATGCATTTAGTACAGCATCAACTCCTTCAGGGACTTCCCACATTTTGAAATGCAGCTTCCCGAGCTAGAAGCACTGCCCATGTCTTTGATTAGCACTGATGTGTTTCTTTCAGATCCAGAACTGTGTGAAAATCCTTCTAATAGGAGTGCAGGCTTCCTCTGGCCATTTTCCTGGTTATTCTCACTTGGTGGCCCTTTATTTTTCATGAGGAGGACAGGCACAGATGGTGCCTCAAATCCAGGTGTACCATTTCTTTAATTTTTTGGGTTTAAATACTTGTCAGAGTCCTCCTCAGCTGCTGCTGACTGGAGAGATTTGTTTTCCTGTGGAAGTGACATTTTCTGAGCAAAAACAGTGAGGCTGTCCTGAGAGTAATCTTTTGAGCAGCATATAAATGGAGTGATTAATCCACTGGATGCACTTCTCTGTAATTACAAGTAATTACTTTAAAGTCAAATCTGCAAATGAGAATACCTCTCTGTACGGTAGGGGAAGATGTAAAAAGCAGCTGAAGTGGCTATCTTTAAAATGACATTAAATCACTGATTGTTTCCGAAGGCAGGAATAAAAAGATAAATTAGTGGTTTTTAAAGGGAACTTGCAAGTTAGTCTGACACCCAACCTGACTCAGTAATGTGAGGAGGGGATATTTTAAAATACACTTTTGAAGATATTTAGTAATAAATTTTAATTAGGAAATAAAGTAGAAAGCTGATTTTCTGCTGTCTCAAATTTAAATGAAAGTGTAAATGCTGTTATATTTTCAAAACCCAACCCACTGATGTGTAGAAAAAATCATGAATATGTATAAATTTGAATATAAAGACACTGAAAATTACCTCTCTTGTACCTATTTTGGTTTCAGTTTTATGCTTGAACGTGATTCAGCATTCTTGTGTCTTTTCAATATTGCATTAGGTTTTTTTTTTAGAATTTGTTACTGAATTTCCTAAAGCTGCTAATAAGCTTCCTTTCAAATAATGTTTGCCATCTCTTCTATTTCTGTCGTACCTCATTAAGGTGATCCTATACACATGTATGCTTAATTAAGGCTTTTCCTTAAAATAAGCCTTTAATCCAGAGGTGCTGGGCTTTAATTGAAACTCAGAGAAGATTAGTGTCGTCTCTTATTTTGGTTTTCACTTTTACTGTACTTCCTACTGCTCCTAAACTAAAAGGCCTGTGTTAGCCTTAGCTGATACATGGCCAGGAAGAAATTAAAATTCATACTGCAGTCTTCTGGAGAGTAACATGCCTTAGTAATTGCCATTTCTTATTAAGTGCCACCTTTTACCAACAGCCTCCACTTCAAATGCAAAAGGTTGCTTTAAACACTCCAAGGACATTAACATAATGAACACGCTGCCTGTTTTGAAGGTGACTAATAAGTGACTAATGATACCTGGTTTTATCCATGTGTATAATTTTTAAATGTTAATTGTATGTTTGAATAGTGCTGAAATCTCGCATCTGTCTAGAATGATTGGCTTTTACAGAATTCTTTTTAAGAAGACTTAGGTAAAATGAGGATTTTAGCCACAGGTAAGCTGCACTCAGCTGAGGTGCTGTGCAGTGCAGTAAATTTTAAAGCCTTTTTGGAGGAGTGAGACAGATTCAACAGCTTCTGGTCTTCTAGAACGAAATGCACCAGCCAAAGAGCCGGTCTATTTTCTTCTTGTAGAGCTGCAACTGGGCATGGTACTGCTAATTAGCAGAGGCAGGTGGCCTGCTGTCATCAATGGCAGGAGAGTAACTTTTCAGGAAGAGCTGTTAAATTGTGTGGGCTGAATGAATTTGATACAGAAACAGCAATGCTAGAGCAAAGGTTTGAAGCAAATATTTTGGTATAGCAACTGTAATGAGTTTCATTGTGTCTTTACATCATGAAACTTGCTGCCTGTAATGTGTTTTTACACTTAGTCGTGTTAAAAAAGTGTAATAAAAATATGAATATTAGTGAAAGGAAAGTAGTACTATTGTGCAGGTTGGTTCAAACTGAATGGTGGTTTCTCAAAGAACGTGTTATAAAAATGTGTATTGACACAATAAGGAAAGCCAGTGTAATGAGCTGTGAGCATGGTGAGGGCTCTACCTGCCCTAAGCTCATCCCTGAAAGGGTTGTGAGGTGGGATTGTCCCAGGGATGCTGGGCTGTGTCACTGCCTCCAAACAGGCTCCAGGCTGTAGACATTGAGTAGGATGGGTGAACCTTTGCATGTGTAAACGTACAGATTTTTTCTCCCACTGGAAATCAGGACGTTTATGCTACTGGAAGTCTACAAGCCAGTATTTCTTCTGAGAACCAAGTGCACTGCTGTCATAAACAATGAGAGCTGAGCCTGAATGCATTAAAGAGGAATTCCAGCTTGAAATACTTCTTCTGGCTGAGGAGGGCAGGTTTTGGCAAATCTGCACATGTGAGCCCTGCCTTTGACTCAGCAAGGAACGCCGTGTCACGGAGCTTTGTAGTTGCCCTGTTAAAGGCTCTTTTAAGAGAACTGAGTCAGACATCCTTAATTACAAAAATGCAGTGTCTGCCCTTTCTTCTCAGGAGTTTGGAAATGTTTTACCTCATTTGCTCTTTGTTCACATATATTAAATACGTATTTGTTTGTACACAGGCATACTATGTATTTGTCACTGTTGTGCTATTTGCTTGCTGTTTGCATTTTCTGTGAATTTCTGTTAACTTTCAGGCATGTGCTTCTGACTCAGTAGGAAAGCTGAGCAATTTTAGTTTGTAAGGGTAGTAGAGATGTTATTAGGTCTCATTTAAAGCCCTTACAAGTCAGTGAAAAGGCTGTCACTTGTTCACAGTTGAATTAAAACTCGGTTCTGTTAAGTAAATATTACTTCCTGCTCAGGGAGAAAAAGCTTAATTTAAAGGGAAATTTGTACATATACATTATTGGATCAAATTAGATTCCAACCAAAACGTGATTTCACATATAACCATTGATTTTTTATTGAGAATATGTCTTAGTGAAAATCTTGTTACTCCAATAGTGCACATAGAGTAAGGATTTATTGATCTGAAGTGCTTTATGTTTGTGAAAACTTTCAAATATTTTATGAGAATGCATTGGCAATTCTTTAGGTAATGTTGGTGTAAAAAGAACAAAACATTTAGTTTGCAGTATTTCTGATGCCCTTGCATTAACCATGTGTGGTGTGAGGATGTGTGAAGTGGTAGATGTAGGAATGTTTAGTTTTGGATCTCTTTGTGAAGTGCTGTGTATGTTCTAATCTGTAATTTCCGGTCAGATTAATATTTGCTTAATGGAGACGTTTTTCACTTTGTGCGAAATCCGTTTAATTGTGCAAAGGGTGAGTTTTCTGCAAATGTGTACCATAGAGTGCAAGCCTCGAATTCAGACCATTGTCAGCATTTAATGCACTGATATTGTTTCTTCCCTTCTGTTTGTCTTTGGAGAGGTCCTCATTCCTTGGGGATGAAGTAAAGCTCTGGTTCCATCACTGCAGCCTTCAGAATTAGCACTGAAAACACAGGATTCTTTCCCTGGGTTGATGAAAGTAATTTCTTGTTTGCTGTGTCAAACAAAGCATGCTATTTGTCACATTGTGGTTTGTGTATCTTTTAAGAAGCTTTCAACTTTGATCTGAGCCAAGGTACACTCAGTAGCACAGATGACAGAAGTAACAAACCAGTGATGTGCATTGTCATTCATACAAACTCTTTAAGTCAACAAATACTGAGACTTAGATGTAGAAAACCATACTGCTTTTGAGGGGGCTTGTGCATTCTTGTGAGAAAATGAAGACCTTTGCTTTTCTTGTTTCAGACAAAGGTGTGGAACAATTTATTAGTTAAGGATTCAGTTCACTGTCTGCAATCAAAAGGTGCCTCATCTAGTCCAGATTCTGGCCCTTGCTGATATTTTCTAGGTAAACAGTTGCATTTAAAAGACATTGTAGAGATGGGCTCAGTAGCACATAAAAGCTGCTTTCTTCAAACTGTCATCACAGAGGTTTTCAGAGCATGCTTTTAATACTTCCAGAGCTGGTGTTTGTGCCTTTTTCTCCCTCTTCTCTCTCTCTCTCTTTATGTTAAATGCTATTTGAAAAAAACACAGGAGTGTTTTTTTAAATACAACTTTCACCTGCTTTTCACCTGAAATGTCTGAAGGGAAATTAACCTTTTGTGTAACAAGACTGAGGGCTAGAAAACAGTTTCACAAGCTTAGTGTTTTAAGAGAATTCAAAAAAGGTAATTATAGAAAACCAGCCGTAGTTATGAATGGTTGTGTGATTCTGGAAGTTGCCACATGTTAAAACTTTCTGGTTTGAGGCGCAGTTTGATCACCCATTTTGACCTTCTAAGATTGTGCAAGGAATTTTATGCAGTTGTTTAGAACTTAAACCATTTGTTTAAATCATGGATTTCAGAAAGCCATCAAGTTTTCATCTAAAAATTTCATAACTTGGGGGAGGTTGTTTGTTCAAGTGATTAATCATCGTGACTGTTACTCTTTATTATATCTCATTTGAATTTGTCTGGCATCAGCTTCTAACCATTTGCTCTTTTTATGCCTCTCTCAGCTAGGCTGAAGAGCTCTTTATTAACTGGTATTATTTTCTCCTTGAAAAGATACATTAACGATGTCATCAAGTCATCCCTCAATTTCTGTTGCTAATCTGAATAGATTGGGTTTGTCAGACCACTCTTGAGACATTTAACTAGGCCTAGAATATTTTCCTGTCTTCTTTGCATTATACAAATGCATTATACAAAATTTCAACTTAAAAAAATTAATGTACTTGAAAAATACAGTATTCTGTTCTTTGTTTCGTCAACTTATACAAACCAAAAATATTTCTTATTCTTGCTTAGTGTTACACATTTCCTCATAGAACAAAAGTGTATGCAGCAAAAAACAATCTTTACAAGAAAGGGTATTTTCCTATAATTTTGCTTTTCTCCTTGTTGTATTTGCAGGTGAAAATTTTCTATTTCTTAAGTGCTGAGACCTCTCACCTTTGCAAAACACACCCAACAGCAGAAGACACAATAAACAACTGCATCTGTGGTGCAGCAAGGGGAAAAGACACCTCTAAAGAGGAACATTTCAGTAAAATAATAAACCTTGAAAATACTGATAGAAGGAGCTTAAAGGAAACTCTGAGTAGGGCTTAATGTCTGGCATCAGGATAATGTAGGTATAATTCATCACTTGTGAAATATGTAGCTAAGTTAAAAAATCAATGAGGGGCAATAATTCATTTCTCTATACTGTGTAGGAAAGAGATTGGGATGTGGAAGTGGGAGGCTGCTCTGTAAATCCCACAGGTTTTTTTTTAGACAAGAAAAATGAAGAGTGCATAGGACCACGAGAGAATATATGGGCTAAATACTACCTTGAATAGGTTATGAGTGACAGTAAAGAGCACAAAGCAAAGACTGTTTTTTTCTCTGACAGGGTTTTAAGGAGAATGTGAGTAAAGGTAGATGAAAACACTGATGTGTATTTTTTAAAAAATAGGGGTTTATTATTATTTCAAAGCCATTTGCTCGTAATAGAAGTGTAATTAATCTCAAATGTTTAGAGGAAATTTGAAGAAGGTTTATAGTGATAATGTGCTGAAAATACACGAGGAGTTACCAAGGCACAGAGGGAACAAACTGAGAAGACAAAGAGCTTACACAGAAACAAAGTGTTTTGGTGGCTTAGAACTTCAGCAGAGCAGATCATAAGGAACCACTTGCCTCAGTATTTGCTATTTACAAAGAGCAAGTGTTGCCAAAAGCAGTGATGTATATACAGGGTTTGCAACAACCCACGGAATTAAATGACAGTGAAAGTCAGAACACGTGGCATTCGTCCAAGGAATCTCAAGGAGCTAAAGAATTGCTAACTGAATTCCTATTAAAAGTTAGGTAATTAATCAGGAAAATGTGATACAATAGAGGAAAACTGGAGGTAGCCAGCTTCATACAAAACTGTGTTGGGGTAAGTGGTTCTGAGAATGCTTCCAGGAATTACAATGGTGAACTTCTTTTGGTGTCAGGAAACTTAATTGATAAAGTCGTTAAAGATAAAAGACCGAAATCTACAAAGAGCCTGGATGGAGTATAATTCTAAGGAAAAATAACCCTGATTGTTGCAACAGTATATCTTGCTGCTCCAGCCTTATAGTATATTTCAAAGATTAAGAATTTAATGGAGAAGTTTACAAGCACATATATAGTTTTAGCAAAAAGACGTGAGTTCCACAAAAAATACTAGACAAAGTTTTTTCTAGAGAAGCTAGTAGCACAGCTCAGCATAAAAATAAAAACTTAAGGTGAGACAAATAAAACCAGTGAGGGGGAAAACTAGATTGGTGATAGAAAGCAAAAGATTTCCTCAGAAAAATAACTCAGTCAGTGGGATGTCCAAGGATCATTGTAGATGTGTTTAAACTACCAGAGAGACAGAGCACGTGCCACCTCTTTTTCTGACACAGCAGTTCTCACTCCCTGAGCTGCACTGTGTATGTCCCTTCCTGCACCTTCCCAAACCATGGAGGTGTCACAGGCCTTTTTGTGCTGCACCCTATTGTGAATCTGATTTTGGAGGAGAGGCTAGAAGTGGTGACTAACGACATCCCAATTTGCTGATGAAACAAAATAAAGCGTTTTCTCACCATGTTTCTAGGATAAAAACCCAACCTCAAACACAGGAAGGGTCAAGGGGGAAAATAGAAATTATTAGAGGCATGTGGGGAGCTTCTTTACAAGTAAATTAGCAAGAATGGTCCAGATTTGCAGCTGATGAAAATTGGCACAGTTCCATGAGAATCAGTGGCACTTTGCCAGTTTACACCAGAGGAGAACTTACCCCAATATGTTTTTAATATGAAAACCAGGGCGATTATAGCAGGGACCTAGAGCAAAAAGACTGACATAATTATGAAAGCAAGGCTGTGCAAAGGCTAGAGGGTGTGTCTTTAGAGATGTGGTGTTCTTTGAGTGCTGGTTAGGATCAGTTTTTACAGTCAATGCAAAGTTGCTTTCTAATTTTTGCTGTAGGATGCAGATTTCTCCTGTCACATCCCAGTCTGCTCCAGTCTAGCCCTTTCTCCTAACTTTTTCCAGTTCCAGTTCTATACTCCATTGGCATCAGGGATGGTTTTTTTTAACTATTCTACCTAGGTACCACAGAGCAAAAGGGGAGCACTGAGAGTGCAGGAAGCAGTTCCAAAGTCCATACAGCTGTCACGGCGCTCCTGCTCCTCTGCCATCTGCCCAAATGAGCTTCAAGGTGGGGAACTTGCCTTCTGCCTCTAACTCTGCATCATACAGCTTACTGGGACCTACAAAATCTTTGTGGAAAACCAAGTTAATACTTTGTGGGTGGCCCACACAGAGCTCAAGGCAGGCTTGGTGATGTGGTTGAACTGCCCAGGTTGTACCGCCAAGCTGTGGATCCACAGATCTCAGGCTGTGTAAAAGCCACAATTTTTCTGATCCTGGTGCCTGTGTTTTCCTTAACTGGTGCAGAAAACATTCTGTGTAGACTACTAGGACAACAATAGAGGCTGGTCAACTGCTGGGGGTAAAATATGGTTGAAGTGGTTTCATTTTCAGAGCTCTGGGAAGAAGGAACATATTAGCCAAAGACAGAAGCTTTAAATCTGCCAACTCTGACAAGACTCCCTTGAGCACATGTAGAAGGACACGCCCCAATTTTATCTCTTTTTCTGCAATTACCACACCAACAATATCTGAGAAAGGCATAAGTGTCTTGAATGTAGACAAAACAGTTTTTCCACTCACACAGAAGGTTTTTATAGAAATCTTCCAGAAAAGTTTCTTCCCGAGACAGAAACCTGGCGTGGAAAACACCTGAAGTTTGGCAAGGTTGTGAGCAACTGAAAATATGTAATAAAGGGGTGTTAAACCACTTAATTATAAACACAGTTACCAGCTAAATAATTTGTGTAGTGAAAATGTGCTTGATGCAGCTAATTGCACTTCCTGATACTACCTGAAATAAAAGGTGAATTAATGAGAGGGAAACACAAAGTTAATGAGAGTTAATGAGACAAAAAACCGTGCAAATAGTTACATCCACATGAGGGAGAGAGAGAGGGAATCCCCGCTGCTTCTGTAGGGCAAGCCACTGCTTGGAATAGTAATACCTTCTGTAATTCATTTCTCCCTGTGAGGTTTGCATTTGTTTTACCAGTCACCATCACTTTAGAAACTCTCATGACCATCTTCTTTGCTCATCTTCTTGTTTGTCCTTGCCTCCTTAGATTCTTACTGTTTTTTGTGTGTTCTGGCCTGAGTGGAAAGTCATTGAAGGAGCCCCTGTGCTTATCCCAGAGAGGGGAGGAGGAGAGGGATACCTTGGGCTGTGCCTGTGCTTGGCCATCCCTGCCTTGTGTGTGATCATCGTGACAGGGTTCGTGCCACTCTGAGGGACAGGTATTCCTGAAGAACAGTTTCAGATGCCATCATTAATATCCAGAATAATTTGTTCCAAGTCATAGTGACTACAGCTGCCATACAAGCTCAGATAAACCCAAGTTTTTTCTCCTAGCACTGTATTGCACAATAATAGATCTTTTAAAGGGACTGTTTCTTCTTCTAAACCAGAAGTCACTTAATATTTTAGGTACTGGTCACCAGGCTATTGGTGCATGCTGATGCCCTAGTATTTCTCATTTAAAATTAATTTTTCTCCCTATTTTTTAAATAGAAATTTATTTTTTCTTATTTTAAATGAAATGCCTGTTTAAATGTGTATTTATTTTCTAGTTTAATTTTTTATTAGCAGAGAGTAAAATTTCCTAATGACCCTCATATTTCTAATTAGAATTTGTCTAAGAGGTGAAATAATCAGCATAATATTTGTTGAATAGGGGACACAAATGCTGTTGCTAATGTGATGTAGCTATTGTGCCTGTGTGAGGCTTATGTGCCTGAGAGAAAATAAATATTTATTCCAAGTATATCTGTTGATTTGACAAATATTATTAAATCTCTTTACATATATCATCTCTCCTAAGTAGGGCTTTGCATATTTTTTTTTTCTAAAATTATACTTTGGATTTGGAAGAATGAGTAAAATCAGACATTCTGTCAAAAATATGCTACATTTATGGTAGTCCATACAATTAAAAAAGCAAATTACCATTCAGTTTTAGCGTTGTCAATACTGATGGAAAGGTTGCTGAGTAGTTCTTGTTGAATGAGATTTTCTCTAATGTTTAAGCCACCAATAAAACCTCCAGTTAAGCCCTTCATAGGAAACTTAAGAATTGACTGATGGGAGTCACATGGTTAAATCAGTGCTTGTTATTCATAATTTATTCAATGGTTGATGGAAAAAAATTGTCCAATTATTTGACAAATACTGCTTGGCAAGATGATTTACAGAGAATAATGCAAGTATTTGTTGAAGAATTTAAAGTGACAAAAACTGCTAAAATTACGGCCTTTATTCTCAATGCAGTGATTAGAGCTGATTGAATGATATTCAGACAGTTTGACTAATTTTGAATAGTCCTTACACAGGCAATATTCCCATTGACTTCAGCTGGAATTTTGCCAGAGTAAGGACTGCAGGATTGGGCCTTTGAGTGTAATGTCTTGAAAGGGTCCCTTTATAAAGCAGCAGCTTAAATTCTGAACTGCAATGAAAACCCATTTTCACTTTCCCCTGTTACTTTGCCTGTTCTGTGGAATTGCTCCGTATGAATGTTAATCCCATTCCCTCTTTATCAGCAGAGGGTGCTATGGGAGTTTTGTGCTCTCCAGTAGCCTTTTGTTTATGCACAGTTCAATCTAATTTAAGTTGAACTGACCATTTCAATGGGAGTCAAGTGTGTATTTAAATGGTGTGTGGGAGAGCCATAGTTTAATGGCAAACCATTTCCTTAATTGATCCAAGTTAAAGAAGGGAGACATTTTAAAGTGGATATTTTCAGATTCCTGGCCTCTACCCCCACACCCTCCTAAATGGGTCACTGAATGTGGTCTTACACCTTTGCGTGATAAATGATAGCATTTGCATGTGTTTTTGAAAGGCAGGTTCAGTGTTCCAAGTTACTAGAAATGTATAATAAACTAATATTTTTGAATATAATCTTCTGTGACTTTTTAAAGTTCCTGATTTTTCTAAATGTTAGTAGGACTTCAATACAAAAAAACAGTGTTTACAAATCCCTGACATGGAAATGCTCAAATCGGAAAAATGGATTTTGGCAAGTCAGTATATCATATGCTTTGTTACAAGAGTGTTAAGGTTGTAAAGTCAAGTGCAGAGAAAACAGAAAATACATAGGCAATCTTAATTCTGGTTATTTTTACAATTGTTCATTATCCTCCTGACAGGGATATTAAATTACATGATTGCAGAGCTACTTTTTTCTCTGAGATGTCTGTGCCTTTAACATATACAAAAGCGATTGCTGAATAGGAGCTTTATGAAATGTTTCTTTTTTATCTGAATTGCTCAGTGTATACCACTGAGTTATTTGCTGCACACCATTCTGTCCAGCATTGAATGCATGATTATCAACTTCCTCAAGTATCTTTCTAAAGTGCCACCATAAGAGGGTAGTTTATTAATCCTTTGGTTAATCACTGTTCAGAAGTATTTTTGCTATTTAACACATGAGGACAGAAAAAATGGTGAAATGCAAGGTAGAAGTGATCAATTTTGGTAATTCAAGATGACTTAAACCTCTTACATTTCAGAATATTTTACACTTCATGTAGGGAAAGCAGATCTGTGGCCAACTCCCACAGTTCTGGATTCTCAGCCCTTTCATAAATCAGATCTGTGATCTCAGGCAGTCTGGATTTTCAGAAAGTAAGGGCCAGACAGTCAGAGTTCATCAGTGCAAAGTTCAGAGTGATCTTTTCAGCATCACTTAGGTTGTGGCCAAAACTGACCAGACTCCAACACTTGAGGATTATATTTTTTAATTTTATGACCCCATTTTTAACTTTCCTCATGCACTGCCTGTCTTTCAACTCCTGCTGTAAGTGAGAGAGGATCTTAAAGATGGCATTCTCATTTTCTGCACATTTCCAGCTGTGATGGGTCCCCAGCCTGTTGGCCTCTTGGTACATGGAATGAAATGGCTTCATGTGGATGATCATCTAATGGTCCAAAACTACTGAGGTGCTGAAACCAAGTTATGGAGGGATTCCAGAGTGCTGGGATTTTTCCAGCCTTATTTTTCATAATGACATGCTGTGAAAGGAAGTGAGACTTCAGATTTGTTGGAAAGGTGATTGTAAAGCTGCACCTAGAAACATGCTGATTGTTTGAGACACTGGCAAAGACAAAATCCATGGATGCACTGGACAATCTGCTGCTGTTGGTTGTTCGTCATCATGTGGCCCAGCTTCCACTGTGAATTTTGTAATTGAACTTCTTTATCCAATCTTCCTTAAACTTTTCTGCCTGATTCTCATTCCACTGGGACAATTTGGGGTGTTCCTTTCTAACCATGACCGAGGAGAGGGGGGATAGCAGACAGAGGCAATAAAAGGCACAAGAAGGAGAAAATGTACAGCTTTCAGTGCTAGTGGGGCTGGTAGGTGCACACAGACAGAAAGGCTCACCAAGCCCTCCCAGGGGATGGACCTGTGGTTCAGGAGGACAAGGCACACACACTCCAGCTGCCCCAAGAGGTTTCAGTGGGTCCAGCTTTGCCTCTTATTATTTGCTCTAAAGTCAAAGTTTCCGCTCAGTCTGTGTGGGTAGATGTGCAGAAACTCATAACTTGGCTGAATTTGTGGACATTCTCACAAGAACAACAGAATATTGATGCTATAGCAACTGCCTGTGCCATGTTTCCAAATCCTGATCTGAGTCATGGAGGAAGCAGTAGCATCTCCACCAAGCAGCTGCAAAAGGTAGTTTTTATTTAAAATGTAAAAGATGGGGGAAGGAGGGAATAGGGAAAGAAATGTGTTCATCCTCCCAGCCCTGAGAAAGAGCAGAATTCTTTTAGGTCAGTATTTCTCTACAATTTCAGCCTTAGCAATTTTCAAGCCTCTCAGCCCAAATCATTACAGTTTGAGGAAGCTGTGAACTCCGGTAAAGATGGTATTTTAGTGGGAAGTCTGAGACAGCCCTGTCTAAGAGCACTGCCCTCTGTAGATTCTGCATTCTCTACTGTAAACCATCATCTTCTGCTGGTGAGAAAGTTTTGTTCATTGCTTTTGTAGTGCCTCCTAACCACCTTAGAAATACCTATTTTGATTAACTCCAGTCTTTCCACACATAAATTCTGTTTCCTCTGGCATCATCAAAAGCATTTTTATGTTGTTTTTTTTTTTGTTTTAAATAGTGCTTTGAAATCCGAAGGTGATGCCTTTATTGTTTGAGGCTATTGCTAGAACAGGTGTAAGATGATGAGTTCCCTGAAAATGCTTTCAATAATATAAAAAAATGTTGAATTTCTAAATCGAAGACTGCCCATTTTTTTCTTTTGCTTTTGTTTGACACTGCAACTAATCAGTGTACTTCACTTCCAAATGTGTTTAACTGGAAATTTTGCTTATTGCTCATTTTCACAGTTGTGTTCTTAACACTTCCACTAGTAGAATTTTCTTGTAGTTCAAATTATTGTCACTTTTCCTTACCGATCTCTAGAAGGTGGCTTCACTTTTGAACTGCTAAGGAATAAGGATGTTATTGTTAAAGATATTTTTACTGTGACATTTCTCTTAAGTAAAGAAATGAAAAAAAAGTTATATTTAGGTGGCTATTTAAGAAAAGTGATATAATACTGTTCTTAAACCTAGTGCTAGAGAAAAATATTTGACTTGCTGTTTATTTACTCGTACTCAGTTATTGAAAGAGTATTTCAAGTGGTGATGTGTATTAGAACAAAACAGATTCAGAGAAAGTTTTTCTGATGCCCACTGAGAAGGTTAAGTGAAGATGGAGATTTTTCTTTGTATGTAAATGTTTTTTACTGCTGGTCTAACTCTTTTCAAGAGTTGCTGAGCACCAAGACCTAAGCAGCCAGGAGAGACTCAACAGATGAAACTGTACTTGCTCATCAGGAGGAGCTTTCTTGCCAAGTTTTGTAGCACAGAATGTGTTTTGTTTTATTAGTTTTTACTGCTGTAAAAGTCTCTTTAACCTGCTTTTATGCAGGTTACAATAAGGAAGCCAAATGCTTTCCTAGCTTGTTCAGATCACTTGTAAAATTATTGGTACCAAACTTCAAACTGCTCCATTCTTTTCTATATTTTAATTGTTACTAAGCTCTTCTGCCATGCTGTGTGCTCTTATTTTATGTTATATCCAGTCTGAGTGAAACTGTCCTTGTATTGATTCTTGTGGTGCCCTGCCAATCACTTCCCTTTCCTCCATATGCAAGGGCCTTCTTTCTTTGATAACCTCCCTGGCCAATCAACAGCTCATCCCAGTTCCTGGGATGTTTAACTTTTAGATTAAGCTATCAAAAGGTCTTAAATCTCAGGCAAATTACATGCAAGTCTGTTTAGTATAGATGTTTGTCAAATCCATCCTGGTTTTTCCCGTTCTCTGTGTCAATTACTTCTGCTTGCATCCCACTGATTTTGTTTCTTCTTCAGCCCGCCAGTAAATAAGATCCCCTATTTTCAAGGATTTTCATTATTTTTATGTTGTATTCTTGTGTCAAAAGCATTTGAGCATTCTTTCCAAGAGGGATGGAAAAAGGAGGCGTTGTAGAAGGAAAGACTTACGTGGGAGAAGGAACCAGAAGAACGAAAGTAGAAAAGAGAAAGCAGAGAACTCTATTGATCTCCCACAGAGATTTGATTTATAACTAGAAGACGTGGAAGGAGTCTTTGTTCCTCCATTACATAATAAATGCTCTGTAATGTCCTTATGCCAGCCAGGGCTGGGTACAATATCTAAAGAATACCTGTGAAGTATTTATCAGGTATCAATGCATTTGGATTCAGGCTTAAACACCCAAGTGACCTAGAATATTTTGTTCATAAAGATCCAAAACCTGCGGAGGGGCAGATCTTCCCAGTCTGAGTCACTTAGGTAACACAACAAAGCCAAAAGCCTTGGATGTTCAGAGGGCAGAACACCTACAACATGAATTGGAACAGTGCAAAAGTGGGCGTTCCCCTTCTGATAAATCTTTATGATGAAACACATTGCAAATGGAACACAACAAATTGGAAAAATATTTTGGAGGAAACAAATTGGAAAAACTCATGTTTCTTCATATGGTTTAGTGTGTTCATTAGTTACCTTGCCATGTTCTCTCAGGAGGAACCAGGAGATATGTGCAAGTGTGATTGTTCCTTTTTTGCAACAAAGCCCTGTAAGAACCAGGACTTAAAATTCCAAATCCCACTGATCTTCTGTTTCCATGATGCTAAAAGCAGACTGATTGGGAACTACTAAAATATGCCCCCATTCAGTAAACAGTGTAGGAAATTCCAGTTTCTCCTGCTTATGGAAGCTTAGTCTTAGTCTAAAGACCACCTGAGGTCATTATGTATTGCATTATCTCTCAGTGCCTTTATCCAGGGAATTCCAGGAAGTTATTTATCTCGTGATACAATAGCCTTTGGTCAACAGTTTGTATCCTTTGTACAAAAAGTAGATAATGGCCAGTACTAATGATATTGTCCAGGAGTATGGGCTGTAAATCCCTTCCAGGAAGTCTGGCAAATACTTGGGTATTTGACATGAGTATCTGAGCAAACTTCAGTCAGGACAGGTTGTGGATGGCTTTGTGCATGGCAGTGGCTGTGTGCAGATACTGTGGCAATGCACATTAGTTTGAGCAGATGTTTGCCAGCTTAAACTCCACATATTTAATTACTGACCACGTTTCTCTAATGCGCAGGAGTGTGGTGGAGAAAATTGTCCACAGTACGCTAGAATTCCATTACTATTCTTGAATGACAATCAAGGACAGCTGACACCTGGTCATTGTGAATAGTATTTCATAATGCTTATGTTATCAGGTGGCTGCTTAATTCCTCATCTGTCACCTTCAGCCTTATCCTACTGCTGGCAGAATAAATACACACCCTTCCTTTGGAAGCATTTTTGGAGCAGCCCAAGAATTTTCTTTTTTTCCAATTTTCTTTGCTCACTATCATTCTTTAAAGAGCCCACTGATCTCACAGTTGTATCAACCATGTAAGTGAAAGAACGCAGCTGAGATTTGAAGTTCAAAATATGGAGTGTTTTGATGCTCACTTTTCCTTGTTCTTGCTGTATCTGAACACCCAAACCAGTTCAGCTTCTGTTACTTTTTATTTATGCTTGTAGACCCAGGGGGAATTACTTTCCTGGAGATGTCAGTCTCAGCTGAATGACCTGGGGAGCAAAATGCTGTGTGTTGCACTGCACTATCCCTTCCCTCTTCCTCCAAGTCTTTGAGCTAAAAACACCAGCCCTGGAGAGACAAAGTATGGATCGGGACATGGAGATCCACGATTCACACAGCCTCACCTCTTCTTGTTTGATGCTTTCTGTTGTTTGAGATTCCTTGAATGCCCAAAGGCAACAAGCAGCAGTTCAGCTTCAGATGGAGTTTGGGCTGTAAGAATCTGGACCATGAGACCTTGGGAGCTGAAGTATGAGCACCAAAGTGTTTCCTAGAGGTATTGATGGGAGTAGCTGAGGGTAAAGGAACTGGTTTTTTTGTTAATAACTTTAGGCATGCAAAATACTTGAATAGTAAGATAGTAACAGCACTTGGCAGCCTCGTATGACTTACTTTAGATTGGAATAGCCCCCTTAGAAGACAAGCTCTGTATTCCTTCAGACTCGGGGATGTTACAGGTGTATCCTACTAACACAGTCTGCTCTTTAGCAGATCTTTGCCACTATGTTCCTGTTTACCTGCTGTAATGAAATTCTCAAGTGAATTGAATGAACTGGAAGCCACCTCTGAATAACACACCAATTTTTCTTGAGTATCCAAATCTAAGACTCCATGGCTGGGAAAATGCTCTTTTATGTTGTCATTTGGAAGTGGTAAAAATCTGTGCAGTAGAAGAACTAGGGTACAGTGTTTCTCGGTAGTTATATTCTTTAATGAAATATATAAAAAAAAATATTTTGATGTCTTTACAACCTGCCCAGCACCTTTAGATGGATTTTTCTTGGGTAATGAATGTGTTCTACACCCAACCTTTAAGCAATGACATGATGTTACATAATGTTACATTTTGTTGGCAGCCCTAAAACTTTGCTCTTCTGGGAAGAAACTTCCCAGACCATATTCCCACAAGAAGTAAGTTTTAATATGTATCTCCCTGATCCTTTTTTTTCTTCTGTTCAAAGAAAATGTCAGCTCTCTTTAGAATTGGCCAGGAAGCACTTGCAAGAGGTTAAGTGATACTACAAATATTCCTTAATTGAGTTTAGATGCATTCCAGGCATTTTTACACCAGCATCAAAGAAAACATCTTTCCAAAGATAAGGAGCTTCTTCTCGTATTTCAAAAAATCATCACGTATTTTCATCAAGCTTTCAGGAATGAAAGCTGCTGGACTGCAGTGTTGTCATAATAAAAAAGAAAGGTGTGCACGGAGGTTCTGTGATCCAGAGGTGACAAGTGCTGAACAAACAGTGCGTGAAGACATCTCCGTACCTGACAGCATCCGTCTCCATCAGTTATTGCTCTTGTACAGGCTCAGAGATGTTTGATCAACTTTCAGATGATTATCCTGGCAGGAGCAGGTGAAAGCAGTCATGATACTTTGATTCAGAGTAAAGTACAAGGCAGTCTGAAGGAACCTTTCATTAGCAGTTGATACTCTGTTGACAGTGAGATTCATATGAGGAAGTTGGGATGAAAACAGTTTTCCATCTCCCTCCTTTATGAGAGAGGTTTGGTTGGGGTGGTGTGTATAGGGAATTTCTGCTCTCTGACTTGTATATTAACACATCTCATATTCGGATTTATCACTGCAGGATATGAGTCTTGTTTGTCTGCACCTGATATTTCCAATTAAGTGATGTGATTATTCTTTCACCTGGGTTTAGGTTTTTAAAAGCTGTTTTGAAACACACCTATTCCTGTGACAGAACCAATGCAATTCTCTGTGAGAAATTTGAAATCACTCAAATTTCAAGCAGTTCAAACTAAAACCCGACCTGAACCTGTCCAACGAGGAGCTGATTATATTGGTAGCATATATTGGCACTTTGGGATGGGTTACCTGATGATGGTTTTGCTCTCTGAATAGACTCACTGAGCTGTTGATGCACATCCCAGGGTGTTCACATCAAGTATGACTCTTTGAAATATTCTCCATTCATGCAGCTGAAAAGGAGTTCAGGTGAATATGCATGAATGAAGAGTAAAAAATTAGAAATCCAGTTAGTCTGAATAGTTTTTGGAATATTAATACTACTTTTTTTTCTTTTCTCTATTTAACCAGTTTTAATATTAAATAATTTAATTTTATTGAAGAATATGATTTAAATTCTTGTCAGCACTGAAGCAGATGAGGTCATGCCAATAAATCCAGTGGGGTTATGGATTTTTAATTTTCTTTCATTCAAAGCCACATTAAATAAACAGAGAAGAATAAAGACTCCATAATATAAATGAGAATCAGGCCAGTGGTGTATTTTCATATTCCTCATATCTGTGCCTCTTTTCAGCATTCATCTTCTACCTCTACCATTTGTTTCTTTTAATCTGTGTCCATCTCTTCATCACTTCTGATACTTTATAACATTATTTGACCCTAAACTTTGAGTGACATGACCTGGCTTAATCAGATGATTTGGTTTAGCTACTAATATTATCTACTGGCAGTTGTTATCCTGCATACATTTGATAAAGAAATGCCTTTTGGATTATAGGTTTTTGCATTTCATTTTAGCATTTTATCAGATACTCATATTTTGTCACCATTATAACCTATTAAAATTCTCTCCTCTACTACACGGAAATGTGATTTTTAAAAGTAAATAGATGCTTGTGCAGGCTTTAGTGATTGCAATCTTCGCATTTCTTCCTCCCATTTTCCTCAGTGAGACAAAATCTCCAGTTATTCTTAATATTCCCCAAGCCACGAATTGTCAAGGGTGAGGTAAGATGGAACCATGCTGGTGCATCATGAGAGGTGAAGGCTGTTTGGAGAAATTGAGCTGGGAAACAGAGTAGGAAGGGTACAAATGGCAATCGAAACAACAGAACGGATTTTTTCTTGTGCCAGATTTACAGAGTTGCATCAAAATCATTTTAGCTCCTCACATGAATAAAAGATAATGAGATAATGAAATATAATTCTGCATGGCTAGATTCTACAGGTCCTCTTCTGCTTTTTTAGAATAAAACCAGGAACTCACGTGAATAATTTACCTTTTCTGTAGTACCTTCTCTGTTCTTCCTGCAATCGAACAAGACTTACCATAAATCAATGTTTAATTACTTATAAAATTGTAAAATGATTCCAAACCTTATTCTGGATGCCTTGGCATCACGCTCTTCAATAAACATGTGAAAGTGGAGTTCTCCCTGGCATCAATAGATAGCTACAGTGAGCACAATTAACTAAAACGTGCTCCTGCACACAATACCTTCAACAAACCATTCCTTTAGAAACAAAATCCAGAGCTCAAAGTCCTCAGTAACCTTGTGACTGCGAGCCCTGGTATGTTCAAAGTTTATTTTCTTTGTCATCCATTTTTATGGTCTTTGTTCACTGCACTTGCAAACACTATGTCCCGACAGACTCCTTTAGCAAAAAAAAAAAAAGTGTACAAGAAAAAGTCTTAAGTAATTTGTCTTTTATTTGCTGTAACAACGAGCTGCATTTTTGACTTTCCATTGCTTTTCAGTGAAGAAATTTTGTTCTAATGTATCTTACATTGCCTGGTTGTACTGTGGTGCTCAGGCTAGCTGATGTAAATTAAACATACAACATCTGCCTGTGTAGGGGATATTTGGTTCTTGATGCAAAGGGCATGAATAAATGAATAATCTTTACCCTAACTCTTACCAGTATACTCTTGATTCTGGTAATTTCTGACTACACTGGCAATGATTTTGAAAGTAATGAAAAGCTTCTTAAAAATAGGAATAATTTGTGAGACATATTTTGTGGGATATTTTGAATGTGAAATGGATTTAGAAACGAGAAGGTGTGCACTGAAAGTGGAAATTTTCAAAATCCAATCCAGACAATCCCACCAAATGCCTAATCCTTTTTGCATGTCACAGGGTTGGCAGCCTTAATTTTTCTTACAGGGACACATTAGAGAGCAACTGAGAGTCTTTGATCCATAAACTGTTCATATTCACTCTCAATGCTAAATAAAGAAATAATACAAAGGCCAAAGGCAATGAAAAATGCATCCATGAAACTTCCAGGCGCTATAACAGCTGAACAAGATGGGGTGTTCTCAAAGAAGCAGAATTTTTCATTCCCACAACAGATTTACTGGTCTTTACTTGTCTTGCAGGTTGTATCATTTCAGATGAAACTGAAGCAGCGCACAGCAAAATGCATCACAGATTTGGGGTACCTTGGCTGTAAGGGGGGTTTCCTTATGGTGACATCTCCTGTCGTACAGAAACCTGCCCAATTTCAACTGATTTTGGGTAATGGTGAGACATTACAGCGACAGCACAGGCATAGAGGATTCTTGCACCAAGAATTTGTAGTAAAAAGCTGTTTTCTTTCACCTGCACTTGCTTCTGGCATATTCTTTTGCCTGCACAGCTGAAGTGATCATTCTTAATTAAAACCCAATAAAACATGTGCCATTTCTCAGTGTGGCATCCAGCACTCCACTGCCATTGGGAGAGGTCACGTTTGGAAAATGCCTGGTTGCTCCCATGGCTTTGGGATAGTTGCACACTTGACAATTCTACATGTTTAACCTCATTTTTTTCTTTATTTTATTATGCCTATTTTCCTTAATCGAGTTTCCCTCCAAGGAACTTTTTTTTGGCCTTCCTCTGAAAAAGGAGGACACCCAGGGCTTTTCTTACTGTTTATATACATGAAAATGTGAAGAGAGATAAGGCAGAAAATCTAAATGCCACCACTTGCGTTGTCTAAAACTGTAAATCCCCACAAAGTAAGGTTAATTAAAGTCCCTGTCTCCACTAACCAACTATTCATACTCTGTCTTACTCCAAAAAAGCCACGTACGTGGGGGATTAGTGAGTGTCTGTATTATCAGATATCTGGCATCAAGTAACCAAGCAAGATGTCCAAACTTCTGAGATTCACTGGAGCTGTTTATATTTTTCCAGCTGGAGCAGGCATTCATCAGCTCTGGGAAAGCAGAGAGGGAAGTACACCACACCTCCAAATCCCGTTTACTTTCTCCTTTCCCACAGGAGAGAATCACTTTGTTGAGAGACAAGGTGGTAAGAAGCTAATTGCAATTTAATTACCCCCTGTGTATACTTTTGCAGCTAAAGAGCAAGGCAGCCTCTCAGTTAGGATCTCCATGCTTTCAAAAATAGCCCAGTGAGGCTTTCAAAAGAGGTCTGCAAAGTCGGGATGCACATTTTACACCTACAGCCAAGTGGATCCCTCAGTCTTGCCCTCACAAATGCCTTGAGGCAGCATGTTTTGGTTTGTTTTTTAAAGATGTTGTGTCTCTAACGGAAATGGTAAGATTTCTGAGACCAAGCTAGAGGTGTCCATCAATCAATGAACACAATATTAATGAAAATATTGCCAGGATTTTTTTCATTATTTCTATAATGTTGACAGATAGGATACAGTGCTATAAAAACACAAAATAAAAAGACAGCCTTCCTCCAAAACCACTTAAAATCTTAAATAATCATTTAAGGGAAAATGTTCGGATAAACCTCTGAAAATCTAGCCTATTCTTTGGCCATGGTCTTTTTAAAATATAGCATAGTTGTTAGGCTGATAAAGACTACCTTCTAGCAGCTCTTTATTTTGCCATTAACGTGAAAATACAATTATTTTCATATGATTTTTATTAATGCTATCAAAGATTGTTTGTACAGGATGGGGTGTAATTGGGTTTTATAGAAGCCTCCACATTGAAATTCAAATATTTGTCTGATTTCAAAAGCACTCATGTCAGTCTAAAATTGCAGTTTACTCAGCATACCTGATACAGAGGCAGAGTGAAAATACGTGTAACAAAGCAAATGTTAAAACCAACATTTTCTGGAGAAGATTGATGTGTAGTAGATATGGCAGAAGGCTGAGCTTCAGGAATCAAGTGCTGCTTTTTTTGTTGTTGTTTTCTTTTTCAAATGTTTTAAATTCTTGTGTGAAAAGGCCTATGTAAATGCTTAGTATTGGCTTGTTCCCATTTCTTCCACGAGCTCCTTGTTTAACCAGGGGCTAATAATCACTTAGCTTTTGTATGGCTGAGTTTACTCATGAATGTAGTCACTATGAGTATTTTGACAGAGGTGTCTTTACGTTACATTCCTTTTTGAATCTGAAGATAAAAGGCTTTATTTTAATAACTGTCTAATTCCTGAAGCTACACTGACGTATTAAGTAAAACAGTACACAATTTTTATACTGCCTTCTATTAAAAATGCTAAGCCCTGAATGCATTTTACAGACATATATTTTCTCCTTCATATTTAAAGAAGAGGAAAGATGGATGCTGCTAGGATTTTTGAAATACAAGGAGAGCTGATGGTAACAAGGTACATCTGCAGTGTTCTGCAAGGCTCTGAACCCTGTGGACTAATAATTTAAAATGCAAACCACAAAATTAAATCTTTGGCACCTTACAGGATAGTTTGACACTACCTGAACAAAGTTCTCTGGCAAAGGGACATGAATATTACTTTGTATTTACAATACCTTTTTGCTGGAATTGCTCTTAGTGCATTTCGCAGATGGAGAAATTGAAATACAGAGGAAGGGCAAGGCTTCAATGCAATGAGACAATAAAGTGCATCTTTATTATGAATGATTGTTCCTAAATATATGCCCACGTTATGCTGGCTTGGGGCTGAATTGTTTATTTGGGGTGGTACAGCAGACAGCCCCAGAATTAAGACTATCGGAATCTGTTGATTCTCATTACTGTTTTTTACTGGATTGTGATTAACATCAACAGCAAAGATGAGAAAATGCAATCAGAAAAGAATAAACCTGACCAGCAGGTGGTTAACACTTTTACAGAATAAGACATTTTCCATTTTTATTAGCATTAAACAACCAAGTGACACCGGTGGTGATGGAAGAGAATATACTAGAAAAAGGGGCATTCCATAGGCAGTTCAAGCCTATATGTGCATTGCAAAAAGACCATTGAACTCTCCTGAGTAGTTTTTAGAAACAGTGTGACATTGAGAGATTCTGTGGTTATTATGCTCTTTGACATTAATCCTCATGACTGAAGTTTTGTGCATGCAGCTCTATGAAATAAATATGTGCATTTGACATAAAATTCCTGCAGTTCAACAGCTTTTTTCACAAAAGAAGTGTATAGTGTTCAACAGACACTTAAAAAATAACGTATTTTTCCTGCTTTTATAAAGAAGATTTAAGTTGTTCAGTGTGTTTGTACAGCTAAGATATTTTATTGATATCACGTTCCACAATGTCCGGCTTTGGGCTTTGGAAGGGACCAAATGGTTTCTGAAGGTTTGTTTTGGTTTGTTTTTTTTTTCCCCCTTATTTTTTTGGACAAGATTAAAGAATGTAAAAGACTATTTGTATTAAACAGATTAAGCTGTTAGTAAACATGTCCCCTTTAAATTAAGTGGTGGTGAAGACAAAGAAAGTGCTTTGTTGTTGTCAGATGGATTTGTCTTAAGTCAAATGGGCAAACAAGTTAAACATCAGTCCTCTTTAAATCCCTAATGGCTGTGCAGATTAAATCTCAAAAGGTCTGTAAAATGAGTAAAAAAATTAAATTGCTTTACTTCTTCCTGTCGTTTACTTTGGTTAAAGCATTTTTCTTCTTCCTTTTCTTTTTTCTTCTCTTTTTTCTTCTCATCCAGCTTTTGAGAACTTTGTTTTCAAACTGCATTAGCATACAGACACATATTAAACAAGAATTTCACTTCTCTGCAGTCTTGTCACTTGTGATGAATACATCCTTGCTCAGTAAGTGCTGGTGACACATCATTGTGGCAGCTTCTGCCTCTCAACAGAAGGATAATTAATCTTGCTATCAACACTCCTAAACAGGGGTAGCTGGTTCAAAGTTTTTATTCCGTAGAGCTGCTTTGTGTGGGGTGGGATTCCTTCATTTGAAATGGCTGCCTGTGAATCATGGCTTTTCTGTGATTAGCTTTTCTTTAATGCTGGGGGTGTGGATCTGTGTGGGAACAACAAAATGAGCAGGTTTGGTGCTGTTCTGACCTGGTACTTTTATGCCTTCATAAAGTGGATGGGTTCAGCATGTGATTCAGAAAATATACCAAGTCCTAAGGTGGCCTCATAGGAGTGTGAAAGAGAATTCAAGGTATCCTTCTACAGATTCTTCTTCCATCTGACTGACTACAGTGGGAATTGGGGTTTCTGCCAAGAAGACATCGGAAGTATCATGCTTATACACCCCAAATATGAGTGTGAAAATATTTTCTGTGCACGTCCAACAGCTGTCAAGCATCAGAAGTATTGGAAAGGGGACAGAATGCTAGCTCGCTATGCATTTAAGACTGACTATTCACCAATTTTTCCCACAAGAATTTCATCATCCCAGCAGCTCTGAAATTATGAAAATCAACCAACAGAGTATTTGCTCCAATTGGATTTTCATTCAGTTTATTAATGATAAAGAAACTCAACTTCATGCATATTAAAAGAGTGTTGATTGAAGGTCACAGAGGTGTTAGCTGTGGTGTCCTGGCTAAATTCCAGTTGGCTAATTACAATCTGCCTTCCTAAAACTCCCTTGTAGTTTCATTATTTAGATCATTATCTTTTTATATTTCATTCCCAACTCCTGATAGCATGGCTCTATTTTTGTTAAAGGGCTCTCACTGTTGAGCATGTTGGGTCCTGGGAAGGCAAATGGTGAAGCCAACTTTCTGCCTCCTTGGATGCAGTATTGGTGACACAGATACGGGATTTAAGTGGGAATATATCTAGCTCCAGTACAAAGGATCCGAGGCATGTTTTACAATGTCATGTCCCACTCTGTGACTGTCAATTGCTGTTCTAGAATCAGAGGGCACCCATATGGAAAGGTGTATCTTTTTGCTATCGACTTCTAGTTACCCAAACACATAATTTGACATGATTTCTCCCCCCACTCTTTCATTTTTGAATTGTGTGCTACTCACTCCTGCTTGCCTGATACTTTCTACCTTTCTGGCAAGCAGCCTTTATTTTTTTGCAAAGTTTTGTTGAAGCAAGCAGGTCAGATGGACAATCTCTTTCTTTGGATTGTCTCATATTTGTTGTTTTCTCCCAAGGCATGTGAGCTGTCTGTGGCCCTTCTAAAGGGGTCAGGCTGGGAAACACAGGTATACATTTTCTGTTTTGTGGTGCAGAACACAACTGCCCTCCACTCCAGACAAGCTTCTGTTTGGTCAGGCCTCCCAAAGCTCTCTGTAGGAAAGAGAGAGGTTCTGTACTCCATTACCCACTTGGTTCTGTACTCAAGGAACCATGCTGCAGCTTGCAGAGCTGATCCACAGAGTTAGGGGGCATTTTGGTATCCACAGTATTGTTTTCACACTTACCAGGGGTCACACATCAGTGGTGCTGTCTAGTAGTAACAGGCTGAGGTCAAATTTGGCTGTGGTCTGTACTGGCTTTAGCACTACACTCCCTTCGTGGTCTTTGATTGCTGAAGGTCCACTGTGAACACTGAGGAGAAGCAGTGAAGCAGCTGTTTAGAAATGCGTTCAAATGCAGTTGAAATAATTTGCTCTAGAGATTAGGCCCATGCTCTTAATTGAAAAAGGGAAGGAAAATGATTTATCAATTATTCAGTATGTTTTCTTTGTACGAAACACTGAGGGTTTTTGTAAGTATGTGTGTCTCAATATAGTGTTTTTATTGAACTATTAAATGTAATTAGAAACCAAAGGTAAATGGTGTCTCAGTGAGTCAAGAAAGCCACAGAGGAGCTGAGTGGTGTCTGTAGCTTTCTGAGCATTGTCAGTTCCCCAGGAAGCCTACGTAAGGGTGATTAGCTCTTTACTCAGGCTTACTTCAGCTTGTTTCTAACTAATGATGATTTACCATTTAGCTAAATGCTAAGCAGCATTTGTTTGACAGAGTGCAAAGTCTGGGCTCAGAGAAAAGCAGGTAAAGATTCACTACAAAGGGCCTGTCAAAATACTTCTAACATAGACTGTCACAGTGTTAAACAATTTATTAATAAGCCTATTAATACCCAAGGATTTTTTTTGTGTGTGTCTTGAGGTTCTGTTAAAAACATCAGTGTTTAAGATGCTATCCACACAGGCTTAATGCCAGAGAAAGCAATCCCATTAAATTGGACCTCATAAATATTTCATGAGGTCCAATTTAAAATTAATCTTGGCACAAAGCCAAACCAGGCAGTATATTTGCTACTGTATTAAAAAGAAGCAGCAGATGAGGTACTTTTTCACAATAGTAATCTGACTGGATTTTTTGCACAATCCTATCAATATTTTTAATAATACAGCTGTTAGTTTTGGCAGGAAGAAATGCATTTCTTTCATCACCCGTTCACACACGAATCATACTGCAACTAGTATATTTTAAATGTTGTCATTCTAGAAAATTATTTTATTTTCTTGGTGATGAAATCTCTGTGTTCTGAAAAAAATGTCACCCTGTTACTTGAAAGAAAAGAAATAGTCAGATCTCTAAATTAACAGGGAGAGTGTAGGTTTCTTTGGGAAAGGGCTTATGAAGTAGTCAGTTTTCAAAAGGGATTTAGGCAGGTAGGAGGTTTTCAATGTGATTTGAATCTGAAGTACCTTGGTCATCTGGGAAATGAAGTTTAGATTTTTAAAGTAATTTTGATTGTGAAATTTACTTCTCAGTAGGCAAACTGGAAGAAATGTAATTTGATAGAATTGAGACTCAGTAAAAATATAGGTATGCTAGAAATCTTCTAGGGAAGCCTTTATGTATCTTTTTTGAGACAATGTGTCCAGATTTTAATGCCTCTTTGAGTCATTCAGGACACGGAATCAGAGCACATAAGACATAGGCAGGGAAAAGAGAACTCATTTACTTTGCTCATTTAAGAGATCAGATGGTTCTGGGGGACTGACTGATGGGAAAGGAATTCAGGCTGCAAAAAAATCACTGCTGAAAGAAAAAGTCTCCTACTCTTGGCAATAAGCATCAGATGAGGTCTCTAAATAATTACCAATTTTTGACAAGAATATTAGGAGACTGTCTTTTTTGTCTTTCATAAATCGCTTGTTTTCCTAATTTTGTCCGAATTCCAGTCTTGAGAATTTCTTTTATATATTTGGAAAACACTCATAAATGTGTGTGTGAGCAAAGGGAATAAATAATAAACACAACGACAATATAAGAGCTTGAGTAACAGTTTGTGTTTTATGGCTTTAAAACTGGTGTGAGGATGAAGAAGAAAGCCTTTTATGCTGGAATAATTTCTGGGAGACACTGATAAGAAACAAGATTACAGGGTGCTTAGAGATGTGCGTTTCAATAAGGAGCAATCACCATTCATATGCATACGTTTCATTTAAACGCATTATATACACTAGCAGATTGGGAGGCAATCCTGAAACATTGAACGTAATTTATTTGGATTTGAAGAAAGCCTTTGCTTTTGTGCCTTACAATGGATTTGATTTACTAAGTCGGGAGACATAGAGGAAGCAAATTCAAATGGACTTGCATTTGACTGAGGAGAGGGGAATAGTGGTTATTTGAATGTGGAAATGGACAAAGGTAGTGTGGAGGGAATGCCATGGGCTTCAGCTCACCTGACTTGCTGCGTGAAATTCTTGTTTAGGTGCAAAAGAGTGAAGGGGGAAGGGGACAGTTCTTCAGGTGGCGACTTGTGCCTCCTGTGTTAGAGATGAATCGAATCCTCTAGTGAAGTGCTGCTGTGTCCTAGTCACTGCTGTGTCCTCCCGTGTCTGTGGGTGAAGCCTACAGACCTATCTTGGACTAGATGCCCCGTGTGAAACTAGAGAAGGTAAATACAGGATTTTTTCTTTCCTATAGGTGTGACTTGTCTCTTTTCTTGATTGCAACGAGTGAGAGACTTAAGTCACCGTTTGATTTATATGGACTCTTTAGCAGGTTTTGGACTGGGCCCTCTGTTGGTGGAAGGGAAGGAAATGAAATGCTTCCTGTGAAGGAAAGGTGACTTTTATCAAACACTGCTTAGAGTGGCAATACTGGATGGGTTATGCAGGGCAGGAGCAAACAGCTCAGGGAACCAGCAGGGATTCACTGAGAAAGGGTCACCTCCAAGCTGACAGAGAGAGTGAGTCAGCTCAGCAGTGCGGTGTGTGTGTCAATGCTGCAGTTACATGTCATAGTCCCTGAGATCTGCATTTCAGAGTCTGTGACATGTGAATAAAAGGGCACCTAAGAAACGGGATGAGTTTGATCCTTCCAAAGACAGGCTTTTCAGGATGGGGAAGTAAAAGATGCAGATTTTTGAGAAGCACGGATTTCACTACTTCGAGGAACTCTGGCCATGAGATTTCTATTGTGAAGCAAAATTTGGTCAAAAATTGAGTCCTGTGTAGCTTTCAATTTACCTTCCCAATTACAGAGATCGATAGAATGACTGAGGTTGGAAGGCACCTCTGGAATCTGTCTAGGCCAGCCCCTCCTGCTCAAAGCAGAGTCAGCCACAGCAGGTTACTACTCAGGGCCATGAAAAGTTGGGTTTTGAATATATCCATGGATGGAGACTCTACAACCTCTCTGGGCAACCTATTGAAGTGTTCAGTCACCCCTACAAGGTAAAAGCTTTTTCTTATGTATAAATTTAATTCCTTGCTTGTATCCCTTGTTTTCTTGGATACCACTGAAAAGAGTCCGGAAGTGCCTTGTGTACACCATCTCAGCAGTAGTCCATGCAAGGCCATGGTAACCCCATTGTTGAGTCTCATCATTGCTTCAGGCATTCTTTCCTGCCCAGTCAAGGTGCAGCTCACGGTATCTTTCTCTAGATACCAGATTGAAATCCCCAAATACAAGAATTAGATAGTCTGTCTGAAGATAATCAGCTTTTTCATAAGATTTTTCCTGCTTCTCTGTTTCTCATATCCTCTCAGCAGAAAGAAATCCTGTTTTCTTTTTGGCCCAGGATGTAAATTCTGAACTAATAATGAACTTCCTCAGTTATGCCAAAGAATGGAGAGCTTCCAGTGATTAAGAGTGAAGGTGAGAGCTCATGTCTTATAAAAGAAAGGATATACTGGATGGTGGTATATAGGTATTTTAGCTGGGCATATAAGAAGGAAGAGAAAGAAATTAAATAAAACATCATAATATGAAAAAAAGTTATTAAAAAGACAAATTGCTGTTATCTGGAAGCTCACCCACACAAAATGACAAAGAGGGTAGAAAGTCTGGAGTCTGGTAGCTAGCTAACAACAGGATGACTGTGATTCACCCAAATGACTGCAGAAAAGGCAAATAGAAAGTCTCAGACACTCTGTTTCCAGTGATAAAGACTATCAATGTCATCCCAAAAAGCACTGTTGAAGCCTAGGGTGGTTTAGCCTAGCAAACACTGTGCTGTAAGTGTATATGTCTGCTTCGCACACCCAGCAAGGGAGGAAAAACACTGGTGAAGCTGGAAGGTGTTGGCATTAAAGCAAATGGGTTTAATCACCCATGAGTAAGGCTGGCAACATGAACAATATTTGTATCAGAAAGAGCAGGTAAAGTTCTGGAGCCACCTCCCATTACAAACTGTGAGGAAATAAGAGTGGAGAGTGCTCAGTTTATAAAAGAGTATAATGCAGTATAATGCAGTAGATTATGCCAGATCACACTGGCATCTCCAGTCTAAGTGTCAACTGAGTTGTCATTATAAGTAGTTTGTAATAGTGTAGAGTATTAGTCTATTCTAGATCTTTGGTAGCAGTGAATATTTGTCTAAAAATAAATAAAATATAGGATGACTCCAAAGCCTACCTAATGAACAAAATTAGTTGAATATTACATTGATTTGGCGAGACTTAGGAAAAGCTATGCCCATGAAAATAGAAGTAATTGATTTCTGTTGACTGCAACATAACTGGAGAAAATGCTCCAAGAAGAGGTAGAGATGCTCTTAGAAGTGGGACTGGCTGATATTTAGTGAAACTCTGGAGCTGATAGTAGATAAGTTTGGCACTCTATGAAAGGAGATCAGCATTCCATTCAAGTTGCCATACTCCCCGTTCAAAAGTAGACTTTTATCTATTGCCATCAGAAGGGAAGCATGTGATTTTTGCAACCAGGTGTTTCTGACCATATGCCAATATTATTAATATCAACACATTAATAATATTATTAGGAGATTATCTGCTGTGCACGTGGAGCTACATAACATTTGCAATTTCGTATGGTAATGAGTGTTGGGAATGAGCTGGAAGCTGAAGTAGATTTGTATCTACAATAGTGAGCAGTACCCTGACAACGTGCCACTGTTTCTCCATTATACAGGGTAAGATTTATACCAGACTACCAGCACACAAGGCTGATAGCATTATCTTTGGCTATATATTTTATAGGGGATTTTTGTTGAATAGAAGGAAGTTGCTTGATTCTAGATAAGATTTTCTGTGGAAACTATGGGGCCACAACTCAGGTATTCCAGTTATAAAAGGGGAAAGAATTTGACTGGATGGCATGATGATGTCTACTTATGATATTTCAAGAATGTGTTTGAGATACAGGTGATGTACCTGAATCGAATGCTTTGATTCATTCTATGGAGTTTCAGGGATGAGGTCATTGTAGAATTACGGGGTTTATGGCTTTGCTAATTTAGGTCTACACTAGTGATCTGGATATTTAATCCACTCAAGAACTAAAGATATTTTAGATATTTCATGGCACATCCAGATTCAGCTAACCTTTTTATTTTGACTGATTTTATGGTGTGGAATTTTCTGTGCCTTTGAAATCTGTTTCTTTCCCTCCTCCTTCCCCCCTTTAAAATAAACCACATCGGCTTTAGACTTATTTCCTCTGCAGATATATTTTAGGATTGAGTGGTGTTACCCTATTATTCCTTAACTTTGCAGTGTCCTTTGTTTCATTTTGTAGTTAGAGCCTTCTAATATTTTGATGTATTTACATTTTCCTATGCAATCTTTTTCCTTTTCTTAGAGTAAATACTGGGGCATATCTTAAGAGACAAAGATTGTAATTCAAGAACTTACCTTCTAGAATACATTCTTTATTTAAATAAAAAAATAGAAGTTCTCTTGTGCAAAATCCACAGTTTAGTCTGGGCTGAGTAAACATGAAATGTTAAAGCATAACAGTAGGAAAAGCCAATTTGGACTCATATTTTGCAGATAGATCGAACCTAAATATGATTACAATTAGGATTAGTAGAAAACAAAACATTGCTTGCATAGACAGGCTTAGGTTACAGCAGAGGAGCTGTTTCTTACCCTAATTTTATGGGGTTTATGTACTAGAGATAAATGAGTATTCTTAAGTGGAGTGAAAGGTCTTTTGAACTCTCTCTGGAATCTCAGAATTGAAATTACATTGTTCTTCTGGTGTAGATGGGTATAGACAGGTAATGCAAGGCCAGGTGAATTGTATCAAGGAGGCATTTTTATTAATTTGGCATACTTACAAAATGCTTTTAATCTGGATGGCAATCAAAGCCCTGAGATCTGAACCAATGTCAAACCCTTAGGACAACATTCGGTATTATCACATAGCATGATGCTTGCAAAAAGCTAAAGAAATCTAGCAAGTATCATGTGTTCAATGAGTTTGGCATACCAGAAGCACTTTTTGGATCCCCAAGAGAAAATTTCTGGGGAGAATTAGATGTACATTTTTACAAATATGAGTTGGTACAATGCTTGGCCCTGATAAAGGATTATTTATGGAAGCAAATCTTAAATGTATTTGGTTTTAAATGTTGCAGGGATTATGACGGACTCCATTCATGTGCCTAGAAGTAGGATTGATTACTTCTTAGATTTGGTTTTATTATGAAGATCAAGATTTCTTGAGACAGGACTTTGTGATTTACCTTCTTTAAGGCCACATCAGCCATAGATACGTTCCCAAACATCAATAGCATGTTATAAGATGTGATGTCCATGAATTTATGCACTCATGCCAACGTGACTGGCTTATATGTCTAGTAAAGATGAAGTTTTTATCCCACAGATGAAGAAGGAGAGCAAGAGAATTTGATAAATAATTGAGTTTGTTCCAAACAAATTGGGTGGCGCAAAGTAAGGAATATACATGAAAGGTGGTGAAGGGGATGGATTTGCCAGAGCTAGGGAGCGTAGGAGGAGATGAAAGTAGAGATGTGGCTTTGAAAGAAAGCTTTGAAAGAAAGAAGAAACATGGATGTGGGAGATTGGAGGAGATACACTGAGAGAGAGGAGCCATAGAGAGCTGAGTTTCAAGTGCAGCTGAACTGGAAGGGAGAGTGAGAATGTGTTATGGAAAATAGGAAATTGAGGCTTAGCAGTGAGGATGGCAACAGAAGACACAAATGGAGATGTAGAAAGTGGAGAAACTTCAGGGTCTGGGTATGAGGGCTCTGCAATGGAAAACGATGGGGATTTCATCAATAAAAAGGCTGGTGTCATCAAGCTAGTTATAAGGAAAAGAAATATGATATTATTCATATTGGGTCATATTTTCTGTGAGCTAAATGGGCTTCACCAGAGAGAGTTTACCAACCAGGTGCACTATGAAGTGATCTTGAGGATTAACGATATAATAAAAATATAGACATTTTAGGATTAGAGTTTAGAAACTACAGGATCTGTGGAATGTGGGGAGACCAATTTTCAGGGTATGGCAGAGGAGGTCACCTGAGACGGAGAGAGGTAATTAGAGTAGAGGAAATTGTCTGAGAAAAAATCAAATTAAAAGCTTCAGAATGCAACCTGAGAAATGTCACTGGTTTTTATCAGTTCTGGCTCTCCTGAAGATTTATAAAAGACATTTATTGCACCAAGCAGTTGCTACTGGTGGAACACAGATACAGGAACAGAAAGACTGGTGTTTAGAACAAACAAAACTGCCTCTTGAGAAAAATGGGTGACAGTCTGCACTTCTCATTTTGTTTTTAAAAATGGATTAAATTAATTTGCATCTTCCATTAAAACAGAAACAAGTTGAATCCTAATCACATTTTGTCAACACTGGTATCTTGGAAAAAACCCCCTGATTTTGTCTCAACTCTATTTTGAACCAGCATGCCTTTTGAGAAACCCTCATAGCTAGGCACAAAGGGCTGCATTTTTGTTTGTTTTTACAGAGTGTGTTTGTTTGTGGTAGATATGTTCAATTAGTCGTTTAAACCACCATATTTCAGGAAGTGATCTAGTGTAAAGCCCATAATTTCTATTCTTCTCTGTATTTTACAGCTATGAAATCACTGAGTGTGATTTCTTGTGAAAAGAATGTATTGATTTCTTAAAAGTAGCTAGAGAGTAAAGATGCTTAAAGAAGGGTTGGTGTTTGGTATCTTTGGAGATTCTTGGGGTGTCCTGCACACAGCCAGGAGTTGGGCTCAATGATACTGAGGGGTCTCTTCCAACCCAGTATATTCTATGGTTCTTTGTTTGTAACTCACAGAGTAATTTTTTTCTTTTGCCTCTTTCACAGGTTTCATTTACATTGCTCTTTCTCAGGATTAAAAAAAGTGTTGGGAGAAAGCTGATGACTTTTTGAGGACTTCACTGTATTACCTGCCTTCTATAATCACATTGACTTAAATCAACTGATTTACTCCACTCTGAAATTAAGTAAGCCTTACTCTGTCTTATCACACATATTTATCAGCATGGTTCTTTTTTGAAAAGTTATTGGCTGTAGCAATTACAGTCTTCATAATTTACGATATTATAATATAAGCTCTTTTTTGCCCGGAGCACTAGAATTTATTTGTGTTTTTATTTACATAACATATTTATTACTTATGGAAGAGATTCCAGTGGTAATGCTGAAGAGTAACAGACGGAATGCATGCACAGATGAGTGGTTTTAAGGTATGTGCCATCTTCTTTGAGATCTTCTTGTGAAGCTGGCAGTTCCGAGCAGCATCCTTAAATGATTCATTCCTTTCTTCTTTTTCAATTTATTCCTATTTCAGTGAACTACTACATGAATAGCATGATTCCAGCAGGCTTGCTCTGTGTGTATGTAGCATTTGGACTTCTGTGGACACCAACAGGACTCTATGGCTCAATTTCAGTGCATGCATCCAGAAATACACACCCAAGAAAGTGGGGCCATATAGGAGTATGTCTGGTATCGGTGAACAGACTCACTTCCTGTTTACTACTTTATAAACATCCCAAGGCTGAGCATTTAGAGCTGTAAATCTTGAAAATTGAACCAATGATTGTTGATTCATTGCTTACTGCCTCCAGACTGCTGATTTGATCCTGTAGATGTGATCACTGCACCTTCTTGCTTAACTTTTCTGTGTTATGAGACCCTCACTGTCATATCTGGAATCCATGAGCTGCTGATGCTCCATGAAATTTATCCTCTGTTAGCCAACTAGACCAAAAGAGGCAAAACAAAGGTTCTGGTCTTGATCTGAGGAACTTAACTGCTATAAAGGTGAAAGGTTGTAACTGAATTTAGTGAAATTTCTCCCAGAAAAGTAGCTGGTTTCTGCAGGCTTGCAGTATAAGACTGTGTGTAATGTGAAACTCGTGCAAGTCTGCTCCCAGTTTTTAGGATCTTCTCCTTGCATGTAGGAGTACTTTCAATGTGTATGTGTGGTCCCAGGGAAAACAGCAGGATAATGGCTCTCAGGTTGAGCCTCTGCTTATAAGAAGAGAAGTGGGTGGATCCCAATGCAAACAAAAGCATGTCAATACAGAAGAGTGTGGTTTCCGTGGACACATCATCATAATGAAAATCTTACGCTTGCTCTGTATCTTAAACTCCAATGGAATATCAAGAGTTCTCAAAATGTGATCAATAAGGTAGCCTTAAAATATGACATACTGAAATACAACGGAGTGTCTTGCTTTTAAAAATGAATGGGATCAATACATTTTGTTTAGATGTCCACAGTCATGGAATTGATTAATTCTGAAAGGTAAGTGAAAGTGCCTGAAACATTTAATATAAAATTACATTAAGACATTCACTATAAACGCAGTGAACCCTATGCCCTAGAGATGCCAGGAAGGAACGTGGTTTCCACAGGCAATGCTTCTTGCTCTGGATGCAGTGTCTCCTCTGCAGGTCATACATCCAGCATAATGGCACTGGGTGTCTTTTTAGTGCCACTGGTTGCATGGTGCTTGAGCACATTTCGGCAAGGTGGTGTGTCATGGGCTCCCACAGTCACGTGTGACTTGCAGATAAACAGCAATAATTGAAGCTCAGAGTGGAAGTGTTGGCATCGTGTTTGGGCACTAAAGTTTTACATGGTTATGTTCTTAGAATGTGGTGGCTGGGTAGGAAAGTTCTGCTAAGAAGCTGGTATTTAAAAAACTACCATACTTGACTTGAGAATACTGCTTCAGAGTCAGTTTAACCAGCTCTGTGCCCATCATTAGAAGAGTTGTACAGTTTTTAGCAGGAATTTCTCTTTTTATTTTTTATTTTTTTTGCCAGTCAGCTGTTGTTAGGATAGCCAAGGCCAACTCTGTCAGTGTCTACTGATACGGGCATGAACTTCTATGTCACACTGCACTGTAGAATATTTCACTCATCCTACTTATATAATGGAAGAAGATGGTCCCACTTCACAAGCAAACTTCCCTTGGCTGTAAATGTTTCTGGAACGCTTCTTGTCCTGAAGTGAGTGTCATATATTCAGTTGTAGGTAGTACAAAATGATTTGTACCACTCTGAAGCAAAGCTGGTTAAAAACAACCAGATATTGTTAGCAATAAAAGTGATGTCCAAGCAAGGTATGTCTCTAATATAACCTTAATCCTTCCATTGCCTTCTAAACAGTATACTTGTTTTGAAAAATGTAATTTTGGGTGAGTCAGAGCAATTTGTGAATATAGGTTAGAGTGAATATGTTTTCCTGAAGAAACTACCATGAAAAAGAATCATGCTTCATTGTAATTATGCATCCATGCCTTATGCAATTTTACAGTACTCATGCCAAGATTTGAGAGCTTATTTGCTAATTGCAGATAAATATGCCAGTTAATTAATTAGGAACTATACACCCTCAATTGTATGTATCCATCATACTGATATAATTTATAGTGATACATTTATCTGGATAATTTATTGTCCATGGAGGGAGGTAACCCATGCTGTTTATTTAAGACATCTAATTTAGGTGTGATTTAGCACACCAGAAGTTAAAAAAATTCAGTTTCCATGTTAGGGAAGAGGAGCAGGTACCTCTGAGGGCAATTCAAAGTAAGCCTATCTGGACACATGAATGTGCTTCTCCTGGTGAGCAGCAGCAATGAAATGAAAGAATTTATCTTATGAGATAGGATGAGCACTGATCACTAAGCAGTCTCATGAGTTTCCAGGGCCTTGGATTCAATTCCTCCTTGTCGTGGTTTGGCACTGACCCAGTGCCAGGCACCCAAGAGAGTTTTCACTCACCCTCCCTTGCCAGAGCTGGGCAGAGGAGGGAAAGAAAAAAAGTTAACAAAGGCTTCATGACTTGAGATGAGGACTGGGAGAAAAAAACCCCTTCAAGGGCAAAACAGGCTTAGCTTAAAGTTACAAAGTGAATTTATTGCTGACAGGATCAGAGGAGGATAATGAGACGTAAAACAAACTCTTAAAACACCTTTTCCCCCCAGCCCCTTCCTCCTTCCCACCGACAGTGCAGGGAGACAGGGCATGGGGGGTTTGTGGTCAATTCATCACCGAGATTCTCTTCTGCTGCTCCGGGGGCAGAGTCCATCCCCTGTGAGGCCGTGGGATCCCTCCCATAGGATACAGATCTTCGTGAACCTCTCCAACGTGGGTCCACTCTCACGAGCAGCAGCCAAACTGCACCTGCTGCAGCGTGAGTCCCTCGCATGGCACACAGTCCTCCCAAAACTGCTGCAGCGTGAGTCCCTCCCAGGGCACACAGTCCTCCCAAAACTGCTGCAGCGTGAGTCCCTCCCAGGGCACACAGTCCCCCCAAAACTGCTGCAGCGTGAGTCCCTCCCA
>VWZT01004629.1:82302-188111 GCA_013397055.1 Pachycephala philippinensis
GGCTGCGGGTGGATCTCTGCATTCCCCGTGGATCCCCACGGGCTGCGGGTGGATCTCTGCGTTCTCCAGGGATCCCCACGGGCTGCGGGTGGATCTCTGCATCCCCGTGGATCCCCAGGGGCTGCGGGTGGATCTCTGCATTCCCCGTGGATCCCCACGGGCTGCGGGTGGATCTCTGCGTTCTCCAGGGATCCCCACGGGCTGCGGGTGGATCTCTGCATCCCCCGTGGATCCCCACGGGCTGCAGGGGCACAGCTGCTCCACCATGGTCCTCACCACGGCCTGCAGGGGAATCTCGGCTCCGGCGCCTGGAGCACCTCCTCCCCCTCCTTCTCCACTGGACCTTGGTGTTTCCATGTTGTTTCCCTCACATGTTCTCACCTTCTCCTCTTCTCTGACTAGGAGCAAAAACTGCCTGACTTTGTTTTGATTTTCTTCTTAAATATGTCATCACAGAGGCGTTACAAACCTCTCTCATTGGCCCAGTTTTGGTCAGCAGCATGTTCATGTTTCAGAGCCATCAGAGGTTGGCTCTGCTGGACGTGGTAGAAACTTCCAGGAGGTTCTCACAGGAGCCACCTCTACCCTAAGTGGCTCCCCTGCTACCAAAAACCAGGCCAAGCAAAACCAATACTCTCCTCACCCTAGGTTTTTTTATGTGTCCATGGAGCACCTCAGCTCATTCTCTCTTTCTGCTTCCTACTAATGAAGTGACTGTCCTCTGTCCTACAAGGTGACAATCATCTGTATTTTGAAAATTTGATTCTTGCTTGCTGAAACTTGATTGTCATTTTGTACACTTCTTGGGATAGTGTTCAGTTTGTTTATTTTCTCTCTTGTATGATTATCTGCATGCCATAGGAAAACAGGAATCATCTGTGCTTTAGGAATGACTGTAAGAGGAACATAGCAATGGTTTGGTATGTGTAAATATATATGTATGTACAGAGTTGAGCATCTAGGTATAAGCTTAAATATCTGCAAGGACACTGCAAAGGCAAAGTGATGTACATAGTGTCACTGGTTTTAATACAAGGCTTTTAAGAGTTAGCAATTTATCAAGGAAGCAGGCAGGATCTTAACTTTTTTTCCTATGACATGTCTGTGACCATAAAGATTTTTAAATTAAAATTTTTGCTGAGCTTCGGACGAGATTCTCACTTACAAAGTATTGCCCCAAACAAAACTAAAAGTAGACAAAAATAGGTACCTATAAAGGCAAAGTATACATCCTGTTCTGTAACTGTTCAAAGTTCACTAGGAATGCTTGTGGTGTGCTTGTCAGAATATATTGCTGCCCAATGACATATAAATAAATAACAAATCATGTCAATACATTTGAGAGATCTTAATAATGTTAAATAATTGATTACTAAATACATAATTTGATGGTTTTAATTAATAATATGCTGTAGTGTGGAGTTCTGTCACGGTGACCCCAAGGTCAAGACCTGTAGTTTATGGACTATTAATTAGCCATTAAGTAATTCACTCATCTGACCTGCAAATCTATCAGATTGATGGATAGCAGAGACCTTTATGTTCCTAATAGGTATGCTATTTAACTTTCAAAATTTTCAAGCAAAGTTTGATCCCTGAGTAAAATGAAGTGAGAAGAGAGCTTAACAATTTTTTAAGGCTATTTCATCACCTTTCACTTGAAAGCAGGCATTAACTTGAAGAATGCCATTGCTGTCTTCACTGTTCTCCCAGGACTACTGACTGAAAGGTACAACTAGTACCTTAATTTCGCTCCTTTAAAAAGAGGAAATCAAAATGATTTTTACAGATCTTTTGAATGTGTAATATCAAGCATAAATTTTAATTGCACTTCATTTACTAAGTGGTGCATTACCTCATCCTTTGGTTTTAACAATGGATTTTCTATAAATCTTCATATGGTTAAACATGATAAACTGCTCAACATATCATGGAACATGGCAGTGCTTATTAGCACTTGAGAAGTTATCGATTGCTTATCTTGATTAATCTTTTATGGGTCTCTGTAGTATTAATTCCACAGAAAAGGCTTTGGAAGTTCTGTAGCATTAGTCTCCTCATTCATACATTCGCTTTCAATTACATGGATTTCTTTGACTGCTCTTGCTAGATTAATTATAACCTCTTTGTCACCAGATCTTGCTTTCAGTTTATCAAGAATTAGAATTTTAATGAAAAATACATATTTAAAAGATTCTAAGAAAGAGTGGCATTAATGAGATGAGATGTTTCCTGCAATTTGGTGAAAGGAAGGAATTCTTAGGTTTCTGACATACAGGGAGAAGAAGTGAATATCGGTTTTAGAAGCACAGTTTATGATGTATGGGTTTTGCCAGATATTCAGCTGCTTCGTTTCAGATACAGTCTGGGAAGTTTCCTCTCATTTTTAACTTAATGACAAAGCTTTTCTCTAACAAGCAGTATCAGCTTTATCATAAGGCAGAGACAGACTGCTGTTTGCTCACCAGTTTTATCTTCGGGAAGGGGGGTTTCCTGTTTCTGGGGGTTTCCAGAGAAGTACCTGCTCTGCTCAGCTTTAGGCTATTAAATGGAAATCTTGGTATGTTTGCATCTTCTTTCTGTTGAAGAGTGAAAATATATTCTGTGATTCAAAATCCCACGATGTCTTTGGTTTTGGACAATCCTAAAAAGAGCATAACATACACAAAATTCACTGTCAGGTAAAAGGACTTGGTAAACAGAGGTCAATCTAACAAAAACATCCCAAGAAACTGCTTCAGCCACAAGATCTGAGAACTTAATATTTCACTTCTAATTTGATAGGATGTCATCATTTCATGGTCAACTACTGATGAATACTTGGGCCCTGTGGCTTTGCCATCACCATCCCAGTGTATTCTTGGTCTCAATCTCTGCTCTCCTTATACTCTGGTTTTTCAGTCACTCCAAATACGTGTTCAATGAACACTGGGATTTGTGGAGGAGGGGAATACAAGGCTTTGTAGCTGCTAAGTGTCCAGCCTGGACTGCTGTGTGGCAGCATTTTGGACTTTGCATTTGCATTTACTTTCCTCATATGTGTGTATTAAAACCTTAAAGGATTGCACAGTTATGGAGGAGTCCTAATCTGATGCTGTAAAATGGCAAGAGGAGGGTGTGGAAGTTTCCAGTGATTTACAGTGGTGTTGATCCTACTCCAATTCAGAAGAATGGAAAAGTTGTCACTGTCTGGAATGGACAGGGGTCAAGCTGGTGTCACTGCAGCAGCACTTGTAATGATCTCACTTTCTTATGGATCTAAACCATTGGCGAGAGCAACAGAGCTCTGAAGTAAACAAACAAAACCCCCATAGCAATAAAAGGGTGGCTTTATTCTGAGTTAACATCATATTGAAGGAGTAATGAGTCATGTGCCTTATTAATAATGGGCAGATTTTCAATACCAGCATATTTTATTGTTATCAATCCCTGTTGCATGTGTAGGAGCTGGAGTACAGCCAAAAGGAGAGGAGGAGTAGGAAGGTCCCTTGGTTTCATAGGTTAAAAGAAAAAAACAAGCAAGAAGATGAGCTCAATTCCTGTTTCTATTTAAGCTGAAATCAAAACATCTTTTGACCTTGAAAAGGCCAATATTCCACCCTGCATGAGGACTTTTCCCTTTTCTGTAACATGCTTTTGTACGCAGTGCTAGTCCCTCAGAGCTCTGCCATCCTCACAGATGTGCTGTGGGAGAGGCTTAACTAATCCTGGTCAAGGTCTTCACACGGCAGGTGCCATAAGAATGCAAATCGCAGACAATATTGATGACTGACTGAGTATGCATGGACATCTGTGGAGGAATTTAGACATAAATGGTATTTAGATATGCATTGTATTCCTAGGAACAGTTTGTATTATGTGTTAGTTCTGAAAGCTGTTGAGTGTTATTGAATATTAACAAAGTTGCTCCATAGGCAGGCCAGGTCACTCCTCCAGAGACACTGAGCAAAGAAATGGACCTATGGTGTCTTCCTGTCCCCGGCAGTTTTGTCAATCACACCATGAGGGCAAAGATTTCACCACACAAATCCCTTGGATTTCATGTAGTGTCAGAAAGGGCTTAAAGGCAGACATTTTATTGTATGAGAATGTGCAGGACGCACAGATAGAAAGCAACCTGCTATGCAATTCTCAGTAAGTTGGCATAAAACAGGATTTATACTTGGGCTGTAAACTAAATGGATACATTAACCACAAGATCCCTATAGGGAAAGGAAGTGGGGCATGACTCTAGTGTAGCCTGAGGGTCGTGGCAGCAGCTGCAGAGCAATTGTTCTTTGTGTCATCAAAATGTTCATCTTGTCTTGTTTCCACATGGGTCTCTACAGAGGGAGAAAGATTTTATTTTCTAATAATACTGAGGAATTTTCAAAGTAATTTTCAAAGGGTAAACACATGATGTTTTGTATTAGGATATACTGTCAATGAAAAAAAAAGCAGTCTGAAAGAACCCTCAAGTTTGTTTAACTTTATTTTGAAATAGTAGATCAGGGAAATGCCTTCTAAAATCAGGATGGTAATGTTATGTCTCTAAATTAGTCTCAGTATCAAGGTTATATGAAAGGAGTTCTATTTTTCAAGTTGGCTTTCTGAACTTAGTAAGCAAATTTGATAAATAGGTAACTAAAGTGAATCGCTGCAAATGTGTGGCATGTCCATGTGAAAAATGTGGAATTTGCACAGGGAAGAGTTTAGTTTGAGATTTGGTGAGTTGGTTTAAAGTTTTACTCTTTATTGCTCTGGTATTTTGAGGTAAGAGCCTTCAGCTTCTACTTCAACTTATACAAAAATGTGTGTGTGGAACACCAGTATGTTTCTTGTGCTGGACATCACTTGTGCCTTCTCACAGACCTTTAACACCTGCATGCTCAGAACATCTGCAGCATATTCCAGCCATCCTGTATCTTATGGTGCAGGGTCCCTTTAAAATCAGTTAGGGAGGTCATGTGAAATACTTTGCAATATTTTCTGTTTGAGTTACATGCTTTTACTCTATTGCACTGTGTTCTTTTCTTTAATGAACGGTGCTTTTACTTGAAAAACAGTTTTTTTCTTGGGAAGCTTTTTTTCTCAAAAACATGCTACCCAACATCAGAAATGAACATGTTAAAAATTAATTTTCACTTACAATCTCTTCACTTAAAGAGTAACCCATAATTCTCATAATACTCACTTGAACTTAATGTTTTCCTGTCTTCTAATGGACAGTAATTGAGAGGGATCCATCATCTAAATTATACTCTAGTGCAGAGAATCACTTAGAAAAATGGTGCTATAAACTGGAATCTCTATGGTAAAAATCAATCCGTAGAAGCTGGTTAGTTTTAAGGAAAGATATTACCTGCCTGTTAGACTTACATGTAGCTTTATTATGTTTATATTAAATTTGCATATGGAGTGTAAGTCCATCGTTTTTCTAATACGAATTAAAATGATGGCCTTCATACTAAATTTATTCTTTTGTTTCCTCATGCTTCCATGGAATTCTGTGTCTTCTTCACTGGCATAACTGGACAGAGTTTGTAAGATTTTAAGGATGTCCTCACCACATTAATTACACTTTTTTTCCTGCTTTCTGGATTTCAAGAAGGGACCTTTCTTATTCACATTGAGTCTGTAATGGATTCCAGGTGACTGCATTTACTAAAAGGAAAATCCTAGGAAGTAAAACCTGAAGTGAGAGAACTACTGCTCTTCCCTGCTGCACAAGGGGATCCTCTCCAGCTTGAGTTCTTCTGTTGTAGCAGAGTTTGGTCCCTTTCTAGGGAAAGATCACCAAAATGACTGTGGAAAAAGCCTGCAGGACACCTGGAGGAAGCCCCTAACTCATGGGTTGTCAGATGCTTGAGAGTATGTTTTTGGAAAGGGATCATTTTGTACCAGCCCAGTCCTTAGTCCTCCTCTTAATTCCTACCCAGGGGCTGATACCAAGGAAAAATGGATATCACCCTACCACCTGCCTATTCCTCCCTTACAGTTCAATGAGAGAGACAGAGGGAGATGCATGCCCAGGGCGCTGCTTCCCCAAATCCAGCCTCCAAACTCTCCTTTTCCACATATTTGGTGCATTCCTTCCAGCTATCATCAACATCCAAAAGCTTTGTTTCCCAAGTGGCAGAGAGCAGCTCTAGGAAACCTGTGGGAAGACCCAGGGACAAATGCAGCACTGAATCCCAGTCCAATAATTTTACTGGAAAGTATTTATGTATTCTCTTCCTAGTCTCTTGCAAACTCCAAGGGCCAGTAGGGCTAGGTGAAAATTTAGCAATATGTACTGGATGCCATATTTGAAAATTATTAAGAAATTCATCATAAAAGACAGAAATGAGTCTCCTCTGACCAGATATGACCTTGAAACATCCTTCTCCCCTGACACATCAGTTTTTGCTTTCAGTGGCTGTGAAGCATCTTTCTCTGAGAAACTGTGGCTATTCTTTCTGCCAGTTTGTAAGCCAGACACAAAGCAATTTTAAAAGCTGTCAGTTTTTAATGACTTCTTCAGGTTAAAAAATACCCTTTGTTTTCGCAGTAACCACTAATATTTTAAAGCACTTTCATAAAAATCTTCAGCACTTCAGGGAAAGGGCTAGTTTTATATATCTTTATTGGAAAAAAAAAAACCCAACAACAAATCTCCTCAAATCCAGGAGCCTTGATATATGAGGGATTTCCTTTTTCCTTTAAAGAAACCAGTACTACAACCTCTAGTTTTATTTTTTTCCTCCTCCCAGATTTAGACAGAAGCAGCCTGATGGTGTCTGGTGCTATTCTTCTCCTTACCACTTATTTATGCCTGCTCACAGACAATGATATCACAGCTCATTAATCAGGCAGCAGGTTGGCTGTGAGTGAGATCAGAGCGTGGGCCAATGCCAGGGCTCCTTTCCTCTGATTCATCAGGTGATTTTTTTTTTTTTTTTCCTTCTTAGTTTGGTCACAGGAGTGTATAAATAGGAACAGTATTCAATATTTTATCCTCAGGCTAAATTTAAAGGTTTCACTGAGATCAGGTGGGTAAGATGGGCTGAGCATCTAAAGTAAGGTTCGTCAAGCAGATAAATAAGGTGACAGTGCTAAAATACTGTGTAGCCAGAGAGGTTTTTATTCAAGGGCATGATAAGGGAGTCTATGCCAGCTTTTATAAAGAAATGTGTAAAGAAATAAAGAGTCTTCACTTGCTTTACATTCTCATGCAGGGGCCAACCTATTTTTTCTGGTTTTTGTTAGTGAACTACAGCAGGGAGTGATCTACAGCACTAACCAATGTCCAGATCTGCTAGCAGGGATACCTGGCTGCAGAGAGAAAAGCCAAATAGTTCCAAAGTCAGTCAAGGACTACCCTGAATGGATTATTTAGGAGCCTCTGGGTTTTTTCTTTAACACTACTCATATTACTACTTACTCTACTTGGGAGCACAATCCCAAGGATAACTCTTGGTGCTTGAAGAAAATAAGTTGTCACTAAAGGATGGCAAAGAAGTTCTGGAGAAGAAATATTGCTAGTTTAACTTGTATCTTTGTGTCCCTTTGCAAGTGGGGAAAAGAAGCCAGGCAGGTGACTGAATTCATGCCTATTTTCCAAAACGTTGTTAGTCTCAGGTGGAGCATCTTGGCTAAGTGAGCATTCAGCCTCTTCTGGGGGTAATTTGTCTGTTCCAACATGACAGCAGTGCTAGGACATTCCTTCGGTTTTCCAGGCATTCACTTAAATTTTACCTTCCTCTGAGCAAGTTCTGAACTGCAGGAAAGGACAGTCAGTGGTTAAGGACTGAAGTGTAGCTGCCTCCTTTCAAGGCAGATAAGGAACACAGCAAGAGGAGCAAAGGAGTAAGATCTTGACAGCCTAGAGATGTCAGCCTGCAATCAGCAATGTCTGAGGTAACACGGAGAAGAACACTGCAGGTTTTTTTCACTTTCCAATGACAGCATGATTTACAGTGGGAATACTGTGTCACTGCCAGCAAGAGCTAAGATGATGCCCTACAAAGTACAGAAAAAATACCCATAGTTTCAAATTAAAAATGTTTGCTCTCCAGGCATATCTGGCTGCTCCAGGCTACTGTCTCCACAGAGCAAAAGATTATTGATCAACAGTGACTCCTGAATGAGCTTTTTGTTTTCACTTTGGTGGCAATAGCATGGCAGGAGCTGAGCTGCAGCAGTTGTGTAAGAGGGAACCCAAGTGTTATCCAGTGGCACAGAGGGTTCATGAATTGTGCATTTGAGGACAAACTGTTATAAAATCATCTAGCAACATAGTTCTCAAAATAAACCCCCTTTATTCCTGTATTTTGATAACTGTGAGCTTTTCTGTTTGCTTTTCTACTTTATTATGAGGGTTTTGCTTTCTTCTTGTGCATCCTGTTTCTTTGTTGCGGCCGCTATAAAAACCTTCCTTGCTTATCTTTCCAGCTTTTTTATTCTTCAAAAAGCTCATTCTTTCCTGCTTCAAAAAAAATTCAGGCTTTTCATTCAACCTTTTCACACCTCTGTCAGTACCAGTCTGCCTATTCTTGCCTATGATTTCTTCAGTTTCTTTTGAAGCCAGCCAAGTCCATTTCCCTATGCGTCCATATTTTTATTTTCTCTTCTCTGATACAAAGAATCCTGGTCTATATCTCTCTGTTCTTTGTGACTTAATCTCTTTTTTAATATCTATTTCTGATGTGCACCTTTCAGGGAGCTAGCTCACAAGCTTTAAGTAGAAGGTTAGAGATGCATAGCAGTGTTTATGTTAGCATAAAAAAATAATTAGGTAGACTGGCCAGTCCTGCCAGTTCAAACCTTTGATTGTGCATTATATTACTTCCTTTCACTCCATACTTGGTTTGCATGATGTCTCAGATGCTAAGCTCTTTAGGCAATCTAATTAAAAATACTTGCACAGCACCTTACCCCAAATGCCACACAAGGTCAGCCTGGCCAATCAGCAGTACCAGTAGCTATCTCATGCCTCCAGAATTTGGAACTTCTCTTCCTTTCCCCCTATGTGAAATCTAGCTGCTCTGTGTTTACAATGATTTAAATCAAAGTTAAATTTGGCCCAAATTTTAGTAAAACATTCTTCCTAAAGTATTGCAGTGTAGTCAATACTCTTATTGTTTCCTGCTGTGTCTTTATTTGCATGTTAATGGCAGATTATTGTTGTCTTTTCCAGTGTACTTCCCCTGAGACTCTATGCATGTTTTTATTGATTAGTTCCTCTTCATTTAACATTTAAATGGATATTTTCAAACTGGTGCAAAATTATAATAGTGTGTTTGCTCAAGGCATTTAACTGTGGTATTAGCAGAATCATCCAAGTCTGCTGATTATGCACGCTCTGTACAAAAGAGTTTCAGGACTGCAGTGCAGACCTGCAATTAGGTCTGAGTTACACAAGCAGAAGAATCCCAGGCCAAAAGCACCCATCATCTCATCTATCTTCCTCAAATGTTAGTACAGGTGGAGTATGAAAGCAGAAAGTACATGTTATTGTAAGAACATAAATCTGAATTTGTAACCTTCAAAAAAGTTCCTATTACTATTTCAGTTTATCTCACTGTTGTGTGCCAATCTTATCCATTATCTAAGTTATCTCTTTCTGTTGTTGTAGAAATTCAAGGTTTTATTAGGTGATCATGCATGCACTTACTCCCTGCAGTAGTGAAAATTTTTGCTATGTGAACATGCACTGTAATGACTCGTTTGCAGCTTTAAGAGTATGGGTTGCAATCTCACCAAATCACATAGAATTCATCTGGCCTCATCAACATCTACGCAGAAGAAACATGGAAGTAATAGAATAAAAAATAATACTTTATTTATTGAACTTTGAGGGGGTGGGCAATTTAGGAGCATTTATGGAGTGTACTGGCCTTTCAAATTTGATTTCTTCATTGTTTCAACAGTACTGTTTCCCTGTTGGTTTTGAGGCCTGAGGATAGGATCATCTTTGCTTTATCCCTCCTGAGTTAATCTTATTTCTAGCCATTGCTCTTAAGTAGTCTCAGGTTGGCACTGGGTGCCTTCTAGCAGCTCCCAGCTGACAGTTACAACCTGTTGAAAACACATGTGACACTACAGACATTTTCACAACAAACAAACCCAGCTTTTCTGGGTGAATTAATTTTCATTAATTAGAAACATAGAATCATTTAGGTTGGAAAAGATCATTGACTCCAAACTCGTCAGACGTAACAGTCTCCTGTGGTCTTTTTTTCTACATTTGTCTTCCTTTCCCTCTGTTTCAGTGCAATAAATATAACTGTTCTGCTGAACACTTTCTTAGCCTTGCCCAAAAGGTTCTTTTGGGCTGAGTAACGAATCCTGCTCGGAAAGCATCTTGGTGCTTGGGAGAGGAGTTACCTCTGTCAGTAATGTTCTATTGGTGTGTTTCTTACCTCACAGTAAGTTTTGGCATTACTGTCTAAGCTGGTTGTATGTCTGAAGCTCAAAGGTTGTGAACAACCCTAAAGTCATGACAGAGCAGGTTATTTGTTGTGGTGTGAATGAGTTAAATAACAAAGCTCTGAGTGATCTCTGTGTGATGCACTGGGAATGAATAGCCTGCACAGGTAACTCTCCCTTGGGAGAAAACGGAGGTTTTTACCCCATTCCGTGGAATTGGTGGAACTAACACTAGAAGAGTTTTGTACAAAGAAAACCATATTTCAAATAAAATTGGCGTGTATTTGCTAAAACAGGTATATTCCTTGAATGTCTAATCAAACATTCTTTAAGGCTGACATTCCAATGCGTTGTGATCATTTCAAGGGTTGCATCTGTATTTATTAGGACACTTAAATGACTGAATCTCAGTCTTTCTGTGGTGGCTGTAAGGAAAAGTATTCAGAGTCCTTCCTGAGCTGGGCTGCTCAGGAACCTGCAGCAGGAGGAGGGAATGGGGTCCCAGAACCTCCTGTCAGGGAAGGAGGCAAACACAGAGCTGTTGCAGGTCTCTGTGGTTCAAGAATATCATTCCTTTATGCTTTATGAAAGAGTTGCTGAAGACAGTTTAACACAGTTGGACCAGGTATTAATAGTAGCTAAAGCCTGGAAAACTGGGGCACTGAAATCAGGCTCTTGCTGTGACACAAAATCACATGTTGCTTACAGGATACAGGATCTGAAATCACGTAAGGATCGGTTAAAGGTTGAGTTTTACCTTTAACTGTGCATTTCCTGGCTGTTGTCAGCTTAAAGCAAGCCCTAATGTTATTTTAATGTAGTTTGGTGTGTGGAATGCATCAAAGTAGGTTATATATTGATTGCTCAAACCTCAAAGCTCTGGAGGTAAATCTCTACTGAGAAGTGTCAGAACTTCAGTTAATACATGAATTGATAGGCATAAGATGTCACTATTGTGCTTGCTGCAGAGATAACATTTGTGTTGAAATTTTAATGCCCATAATGTTTAGCCTTTTTAGATTATGGTGAGCTAATCAAAGAAATTTCTCTGGTATATAAATCACTGCACACTACTGAAAATTGTAGACAAGATTAATCAAGATTTTCAGTCGCTTCAGTCTTCAATCATTCTTTCCAGCAGTACAGAAAATAAAGTCCATGTTGTACTTAGAGTTTGGTAGCAAGGAGATGTTTAACATCAAGGCTGGAGATTAACGGTGACAAGTTATATCATGGAGAATGTGAAACAGTGTTTAGGCTGAAATATTAATTTCTAGATTGATGTAGAACTCCATAATTGAGGCCATAAATCAGTGCTAAAATCAACTGGATTATGCATCATCTCAGTTAATGCTCTAGGTCAACACATTAAAAAACTAGCCCACAGTTTTAAAATCTGGAAATTACGGTAGGAAGGTAAATCTCTTTGTTACACAATGGATTATATTCTCGAACCTTGGTAGCACTCACCACAATAGCTGAAATTTTTTTTAACTCTTCATTTTCACAGATTGTTTCCCTTTTTTTGAAGACTTATGAACTGTTTTATTAAAAGACTTGTATCCAATCAAAAAGGAGGTGGTTTATTTGTAATGAACACCTTATTGTACTCTTCAGTCTCTTTTACTGTTTGTGAGTTATCTGCACACAGTTTTTGACCTTCAACATTTGTTCATTTTATGGCAAGATTTATTTGAATACATTCCAGCCTATGGACTGCACTTACCTTGAAATCAGTTTATCATTGCTGCTGTTTATTCTGCATGATTGGCCACCAAAGGCATGTGGTTTGTTTTTTTTTTTCCCCAGTTTCTGTGCTAAAAACCACAAAAAGCTTTTAGGCTGCAGCTACTTCTGCCTGAGAACTTAGGTCCACAGTGGATAATAAAGTACAGAATAATCATTATTCATTAAGTTGAATAATAATATATAAATAATCTAATATTAAAGCTGATATCTTCTCTGGTATCAATAATGGAGGTGTGTCCAGAGTAAGTATTTTCAGTGGTACTCAGAAAGGAAAAGTGGAAAAGTGTATTTTTTTTTTAATAGAAGTTTTTACAAAGGAATTTATCACACATTTGCCAGCAGAGGACTGCATTGGTAAGCTCTCCCACATTTAGGGTCTTGTCGATGGGAAGTGTGTAGTGATGTAGTGGTCAGAACTACATTTCCCAAAATGCAATTAATAAAAAAACCCCAAACAAACAACCCAAAAAACCCTTCTCCTGTCATGGGCTGTGAAGATGCATGCTGGGAATTGTAGTGTTGGCTGTCAAAGCAGCTCTGCATAATCTAAGGGTTCCTCTGCAGACTGATTTGTCAATTGTGATTGCTTTGGGTTATCCTGTGAAAGACTTTTGGCCAACCAATCTCTATATGAAGTCAATGGGACAAAAAATAGTGAATTCAGAGATAGTGAGTGATTAATTTCCCTTCATGTTACAGGTGGCTTTCCAAAACTGATGAAGTGAAATGGTTGTCTGTCCTAGGTGGACAACTGGCAAAATGCATCATGGTTTTGGCATGATACATTTTGGGCAGATTAGAAAATACTCTGCTAATTAGGGGAATTCCAGACGTGTACAGGAAGCATATTTCAGTAACCCACGATTATGCTGGGTTTCATGTAAAGCTATTTGCTTCACTGCCAAAGTGTTTTATGGTGTGGTGCCAACTGTAATATATTCAGAGCACAAGCTAAAAAAAACCTTCCAAACTTTGATGCTGGATGAGTTCATGGATGGGAACACAAAGAACCTTGAAAACCTCAACATGAATAACTAAGGTAAATAGACTTTTGTATTGTGATTAAAACATAAGTAACTTTTGGGCAGTACGGAGCTATCTAGAAATTCAAAACTTCGTAAAACAAAAGCATGTGCTTTAGTATCTCTATTATCTGATTATTACACTACATTTTAATATGAGCTCTATTATCTAACTATTACACTACATTTTATTATGAGCTGACTTGCCTTTTCTTTGTGGAAGGAGTACACTGCCATTCCATCATTACTTCCAGCCTCAGAGAATTACTGTCATCTTTCGAAAACACACCGAAATAAAAGACACTGGCACCTTAATGTTTTCAAAAGAATCCTTAATAGTTTATAGAGGTGGAGCAAACTATACAAGTAATATTTTTGAGTATATTATATGCACTTAGGAGTCTATAACAGAGTTTTGGAAGAATCATAACCTGTAACTTCATAGTTGAAGTGATATGTGGAGCATCAATAGTATCCAAAGCTCTTACAGAAAGTGAGATTTTGATGAAAGGTTGTAGGGGAAAAAACAAATAAACAGCAATGAACCTGTGGTTCCCAGCAACAGAACTGCAGATGATGGGTAAGGACTGGCCAGAGCCCCAGTTCAGGCAACACTGTGTAACGTCCTGGTTTTAAACCACTTAAAAACAATCTGGGGCAAAATCCCAGGCCTGGCTGTGATTGCTATCACCGCCTGAGAGAAACTTCCTGTTTGTTTGGGTGCCCCTGGGTGATCGCAGATTTTCTGAGTCACCTGCCAGGAGCTGCTCCCACCCCGCTCCAAAGGGTTCTGGGGAAATGTTGTCAGCCCACAAGCCCCACAGCTGAGGCGCAAAGAGGCAACAGAACTGTGGAACATCAGTGAATTTCCTTGTACTTTGGTTTTGGAGGGTGGGACAGAGATGACTGCCAGGTCTGCATGTGTCAGGGCTTCATCTCCTGACCTTTCCCAGGGCTGGATGAAATAGCCTCAGCCCTGGGATGGGAGCAATTCCCTGCACAAGTCAGCCAGCACAGCACTCCAGGCGTGTGCCAGAAATAAGAGTGCAACAGCATCTGCAGCCCCTCTTTCCCCCGAGCCCAGCATAATGAGTGTGGCCGGGGAAGGAGGGTGTGGTATCAGCCAGCTGCCGAATTAATTAATTGGAAGCTGGAAATACATGAATTGACTCAAGGGCTGCTTTGGGATGGGCACTGGGGGATGGATTTGACACTGACCAGAGCCAAGGAGCCATAGGTTGGGCTGATAGCAGCTGGTATGACCTTCTGAGATACCACTGAGGGCCTGGCTCCCAAAATAGTTTTAATAGGTTGCAAATTTTTGTCATTGGTAATTGCTTTGTTTATAATCCAAATCTGCAGGGTCGTTTTGTTTTAATGAATCCATTGTTGAATGGCAGCTAAAACATTAGTCTGGTGTCAGGTTTCATTGCCTCTGCCTGGGTTATAGTGTAAAAATGTAAATAGCTATTTCTTTTCTCCAGCCAAGGAGCAGCAGGATCTGTGGAGCACAGCACGGTAGAATAAGAGCAATCTTAGGTCTAAAAGACAGAAGAGGAGTCTGCAGAACTGTGTCTCCCTCTTGCCTCCATCATAAACTTCTGGTTTAGTCCTAGTGAGATCATTTGAGCCCTGCTGATCTCCAGGATCACAAACCACAGAGGGCTAATAAGGCATATTCTCCTTGTGTCAGGCCCTCCAAGAGAAGGTGCTATGGGAAATGAAAGAGATAATTTTTATTTTATTGTGTCATTCAGCACCTAGCATTGGAAAAATCCTACTGCTGCTGTTTTGCTCTCTGCAGAGGTTGAATCTCTGGCACAGGGATGAAACAAATTCCTAGATAGATGCATAATCTCACGGAGATGGGGCTCACTGTAGATAGAACAGTGTTTTTTTGTTGTTTTAACCTGGAGAGCTGTGCTGGTTCACCCACACAGCTCAGGACTGGAGCAGGCTCTCGTGCTGCATGAGCAGGGTCATCTGCATTGCAGTGTCTTCACAGGTGGTGAGCAGAGGAGGATGGATAAAGAGATGTGATCTGCTTGTTCTGCTTCTGAGCAGCAGGAATGGTGTGTTTGCTCTCGCTTTTAAATGTGTGGCTTTTGGTCTAGTGTGTGTTGGAGGCAATGTGTGAGATGGGAGCAGTGACTCTGCTGGCCCAGACTGCAAGGACGAGCAGGACCTTCCATCTGCTCCTCCCTGAGGGACAGAGGGGTGGGAGGAGAGACCCAGGCCTTCAGCTCTCCCCCTAAAAACAGGTGATTTAAATCAGAAAGTTCCTAGAAATGCTCCAAAAGTAGAAAATCCCCTTTCAGTTCCTGCTGCCATCTTTTTCTTATGGTGAAGATCCCCCTCCTGGGATGAAGGCTGGCGAAGATGTCCATATGCCGGCTCCTCAGGAGTTTTGAGGGATGTGGTGTTGTGCTCCAAGGATTTCAGGTGAAGTGGATGTGCCAGGGTGGAACAGTGGCACTGCCTTGTCTGTAGCCACTGCAGTCTGTCAGTGCCAGAGGAATCCTGTGGGCAGCTCAGACTGTGCTGGTCCCAGTGTTCAAGATTTGTAACCTGTGCAGAATTCCCAGGTACAAAAAAACCCTGCCTTATCCAGGGCAATAAGGTGAAGAGAGGAAGGCAGGTGATGTGATAACCCAGATAAAGATGCAGGACAGATAATGCAAAGCCTTCATAAATTAGGGCATGAGAACAAGTTTAGTACTTCTGCTGAGACAAAAACCCACTTCTTTTTAGAGAATAAAGAGCAGCGCTGATCGGAAAACTGCAAATTGTGCCAAAGCTGACAAACGTGGAAAATTGCTCCATCCTCTTATTTGTTCCTGAACCCTGACAGTATTTCAGTTTCTATGGAAGTGCTCTCTTAGGGATTAAACCCTTCTCATCTCAGGAGGGTCATCTAAGGCGGGCTTGGGAGGAGAAGAGGAGAGGTGACTGACGGGGTCCCTGGGGCCAAATACTTCCATGAGCCACAAAAGGCTGTGGGTTGGCCCCAAGGAGAGGACCTGGCAGTCGTGTCTGTGATCTGCCCGATGACAGAGCCCGTCCTTGGGTGGGTGGAGGTGGGTGAGGGGCCCAGGCAGCTCTTGCCACAGTTCCAGCCACTGCCTGAACATCTGGGCAGCTGCCAGGGGCATGTGCACACTGCTGGGCCACTTGAGTCTGTAGCACTTAACTTCCTAGAACATCGTGCATGTTTGTGTACCTGCAATAGCCATTTATAATTCATTTATAATCCTGGCACGCTCCTCAGCCTGCAGATGAAAAGGGAATTTCAATCCAAGATGGGGTTTGCCACGATGTTGCAATAATTGTTCTTTGCTGTGCATCATTTCTATAAGGCTCTGTCAATCAAGGAGTTCAATGTCTTCATTATTCTGTAGGTGCATGTCACGCTGGAGGGGAACACCAGCAGGCTCAGTGTTGGGACTTGCCCTGAAACAGCTACAGAGGGAGCTTCCCTGAGAATCGACAGAAGCTTATCTGTACTACAGGCCTCTTCTGGAACGTCAAAGTAACATCTTGAGTTCAGAAGCCCTTAATGAACACACCAGACCAAATTCTGCTTCAGAATATGCATGTGCGGCTCCTATTGAAGTAAATGGGCGCTCTGCCTGCATCTGAGATAAGGATCTGGCTTGTAGCAAGACTTAAAGGGGTATACACTGGGTTTTAATGGACTGTCGCCTACAAGAGAATTCATTTTTAAGCTATTTTCAGTTATTTCTAGTGTTGCAACAGATTATCTTTCTTGTTTTGCTGTTACATCTTCTGCGTACTGGTTTAATAAGGCACAGAAATGGAAATAAAGCAATCCGACCAGAGAGTTTATTGTGGTTTCTTTAAGGCAATGTCAGGATATTTTACAAGCTTGCAAAATTACATTTGTTACACTCCAATCATCTGACAGACCATAAACACTCTGGAATATTTTAGCTGGAGGAATGGCAATTTTTAAAAAAAACTAGGTAGGGAATATGAGTTTGTTTGAAGAATGAGTGAATTTACCTAACATCTTTTCATTTTCCTTTAATTTGGCCTGTTTGGCCTTTAAAAGCTGTGCCTCTGACATCTGTTTTTTCTTTGCTGACACCATTCAGGCAAGTAATCAAGGAGAAGTCTGCCACTGCTTTCGCTGCACTAAAACGTGTGTGTGTTTGGAAATTTCAAACCTTTTCCAAGGAGGAAAACGGTGAGATGTAAGAAAGAAATGATGAAACAGGATTAACAAGGTAACCAATAAAATAAATTCTAAAGGTAATACATCAAAATAATGGAAGTTAAGACAAGGGAAAAATACCACAAAATTATAAATGTTTTAAAAAAGAAATATATATAAATTAAAGTATAATTAAAGTATATAAAGAAGCAATACTAAACTTAGAGGTGTGATTCTGTTTCCTTTCACAAAACCTAAACACAGGACTATTTGGGACATCATATCTGTGTTGAAAGTATGACATAGGTGAATACTGAGTGTGGAGCCCAGCCACAGGTCCTGTGATGCTGCATTCTGCCTTTAATGCTTTTACTTCATGGGATGCCAATCTTTCTCCAGAGGATTGGTAATTCCGACCCAGGATTAATGTCCCAGGTTTCTGGGCAGCAGTGAAATGTGCAGTTCCTAGGCAAAAGTTCTGACAAATATGAACACTCACATATATTGACATGATGGAGAAAACTTGAGATAATGCAGACTTTCCTATGCTTATATTTGGAGCAGCCTCTGACTTGAGTAAATAACAATGAGCTCTTCCCTAAAAGGGAACTCATAGTGGGAATTCTTAAATTCAGAGTTCAAGACCTTGACATGAACGGGATCAGGTTTAATGCCACTGTCAGTCTGTGAATGTGCCAAGTGTGGACTGGGTATTTCTTCAGGTCTTATGGTAAATTGTGGCTTTCTGTATAGAGAGTGTCAGTTCTATATGACATATCTATATGATAGACCAAAAAGAAAAAGAGAGGGAGAGAGAGAGAGAGAGAAATCTCAACTCAAAAGAGACACATGCGTGTATTATTTTGGACCTTTATAATTTATGACTACATCGTACCTATTACTTCAACTTGTTAGAAATACTGTTTCTCTCGGTAAAGTTATAAATCCTGCTCTACTGCAACAAGACAGTGTGTGTATAAAACCTCTGGGGTGGATCAAGAAAGGGACATTTCAGTTCTCATTGTCTGAGTACGCTTGGAGAATACAGCTCCACCATACTCCAGAAAAGACTGTGCCCAATATAACTGGGCTAATGAGGAGCCAATGATGGGAAAGAAGTCATTCCATCAACAGCAGAATTTATAAAGTCTAATTTATACATTTTTTTTATCTTGTACAATGGGCAGTTCCATCTCACAGCTCGCTCAAGCAAAACTGGAGCTTTTTCTTCACTGGGTAATTTAAAATACCTCCCTTTTTGGTTTTTCCACCAGTATAATTGTGCTGAATTCTTTCTCGCAGTGAGACCTGAAGATTCACTCAAGTACCTGTCCTCAGGGTGATTGCCTGCTTTCATGAAGGCATTTATGAACCTGGCCTTGCTGAAGCTCTGCTCCTCTTTCAGATAAGATTGAAATTTTTCAGCAGCTTTAGTGGTCACGAGGAACTGGATAAACATTGTTTCCTTCATACACTGGAGTACAGCAGAAGAAGAAGAAAACGCAAGCCATGGGAACACAAATTTTTGAGCTGAAAAAATGTGTGAGGGGAACATCTTTAAGAAATGGCAGAAGAAGGAAAAATGCATCGTATGCGGGACTTAAAACTGAAAGTTCTTTCAAGAGAAACAAGCACATCGTCAAAGTGCTGAGAAATAATACCTGCCTAAAATAGCAGGTGAATGTTATACATGCCGGAGGATATAAATCACAGTTTTCAGGAGATGAGCTGTGCAAATACAAAGCATCCCCAGTCACGTATTATTTTGGTGACTTTGCTCTTATCAAACCCACTGTTACACTGAGAGCACCCCATGCCTGTTTTGAGATCAGATGGAGAGAGACTGGTGAGCTGTGATTGCAGAAGCTACGGCTGGTACATCTCTATTTTTCACTCCAAGGAAGAGACGTTTGCATGAAAATGTTTATGGAATAAATATTGACAGACATAAACACACTCAAGTTCCCAGAACTATAATTGTACGTTTCTGCAGAGCAGCTTTACTCTCAAAAATACAATAGAGTTGATTTAGAAATGTGATTATCATTAATAAAATTCAGTGAAACAGAGTGATACAATAACCCAAACATACAACCAAAGCTTGAAATGTGCCCAGGCTATGTAAAAGATTAGAAAATGGGAGCAAAGAAAGGGTTTAGCAAGATATTTGCATATTCCAGTTAAAGACATGGAAAGGAAGAAAGAAAAAACATTGTGAAAAATCCCTTGTCATCCAATCTCCCTGTCTTGTCCCTGGCTCTGAAGGATTTTTGAGAGTGATCTGGGGTTTCAGTTACGGGAAGTTTTATCCCACTGATTCTTCTGTTAATGTTTCAAATACAACCAGCACAAGTTCTTGCAAGGACCCTGAGTCCTAAGCCAAATACTGTTACCTGCTTGACGGCTTAATATTCCCAAGCCTGGGACTTCTGCCAGGAGAACATATGAGTGAAGTGGGGCTGAGAATATTTGTTATTCATCTGTGCACAAAGTATTTCCATCAGAACTTTACAAACTGAAAGCAAAATTGAAAGAAAAGGAGGAATTAGGGAGATAAAAGGGGTAGATGAAATACTCAAGGGGATTTTAAGAATGATTATATTGAGTATAGCAATTTTGGATTTCTAGTTCTTCAAGGTCTGTGATGCCTGAAAAGATTGGGAAAAATGCATAATTTTTTTTCTCTTTGTAAAAAGCACTCCTTAAAGGTGGCAGGCAGCCTGGTCTGTGCGCTCCTGATCTTAGCTGGGTGAATTGCAGCTCTGGAACACACTACCCAGGAGCCACCTGAGTTTTTGCCCATCACTTTCTGCTGAAGTTTACCACTTCCAAGTTTCATAAACTTTCCTTCCAGGTTATCCCTGCCTCTGCTCTGCTCAGGGGAAGCTCACCCAGGGAGACCCTGGAAATTTCAGCAATTATATAAAATAACCTTGTGCAAAGGCAAGGGTGATGCTTGAATTTAATGCCAAGGAATTATGAAAGAAGGATGGTTTTGGCTCCAAAATTTTATAGCAACCCTAGTTTCCTCAGTTTGGAGGTTAAAAGCAGCAGGGAAAAATATTTGTTCACCCAGGCTTTTTAAATAGATCTGGAGCAGGAAGCAAGGCTGTTTTCCTATCTACAGTGGTTTTTTCCTGCTGTCTCATTCTGGTTAATTGGGTAGCTCTCGTTTCTTTGAAAGCACTTTGATTCACCATATGAACACTGGAAGTATAATAAAATCAGGCTGTTTAAGAGTGTGTCTGGAAATGGTGATAAACAGTCCATTTTCTGCAGTTTGTTACATTTATGGATCATGGTGAGTTCCCAGCCTCTGTTAGAGACCAGCTGATTGCAGTGGGCTTATGGAGGTGTTGATTATTCATTATTTTTTTGTGACATTTGCAAAGTTTATAAAACTAAAGGTATTGTGCAATGTAAAATCAATAAATAGAGAATTGCAGTCACATGACAGAAAGGATGGGTCTTCCTCCTTGCATCAGCTTCAGGCAGTCTGAACTGGGAAAGCCAGAGGGTGAATCTGTGATCTGAAGAGTTTTGTTGTGCTTGGGACATCAAATAAAGCAACACTTGCTAAAAAAATGTGTAGGAAAAGTGAGAAATGGAAACCAGTGCCTGGAAATTCACTTGTGCTGAACTATAACCTTGTGTAAGTGGCAGGAGGAGGGATGGAGTGAAGCAGGTAAAGGGCAATGAGATTGTTTTGGATCACATTTGGACAGTGTGATGTGTCCTAGGATCTGCCCCTTGTATGAATAGCTTAGGGAGGCCATGGCAGTGAATCCAGAAATAATAGCTGTTAATGGAGCTAAAAGAGTCCAAAAATATGGAGAAGGCATTTTGAGGGTACATGTCTCTTCTCCCAGTTTTTCCAGTCCTAAGTTTAACCCTTTGTACATCAGAATTTGGTAGAGCACAAGGGTTGTTCTTTACCCTAATATTATCAGTAAGATCTGATGTGACTTTATTGGAAAAAAACCACTCAAAACCGAAAAGAGAAACAGCAAGGCATTATACAAGAAGTATCAAGAGCTGGCAAGGGCTGGGCTGTCTGTTTTTCACCAGGCTGCAAGGGCCAGTGTTGGAGAAGTCTCCTGGGGCAGAATAGGTGCAAGGCCTCTGGTGAGTGTGTAAAAGTAGCATAAGCCTATGAGGATCCATTTTGGTAACACGTAGCCAAATCTCAGGGTCAGGTTTTTGGGTGCTGCATGTCTAACACTGTTCAGGGTTCTTTAAAAATCCCAGCCTTCACATCTAAATTAACAAGCAGTTCATTGGCATTTTGCTGTTTAGAGGAAAAGTGCAGAGTGGACGTGGTTACTTGATACTAATTATTTAGCAGGTATAAAAGCGTATTCAAGTCCCTAATCTCCTTTCTGAGCAGGCAGGCATGCTCATGTTCAAATAGTTGCATAACTTGCCCATCTCCAGTTGACAAACCCTTCTAACTTTGTTTTCAGATCTAATGCAACCCCACCCCCGGACAAGCTGTGTGCATAGCTGGCCCTGAGTTGATCTTGCTGTTAACCTCATCCTCTTTTTTTGCTCTTCCTGCAGCTTTTTGCCTGCTTTCCATATATGTTTAAAAAACAGCTGTTGAGGAAAGGGCTGCTCCAGGATTTGCCCCCTGCCTGGGCTTTGGGTGGCCAGACTGGTGTTCAGGGCTTTTGGGAAAACAAAGGAAAAAATTCAGGACTGGGTTTTGTACTGACTTGAGATGTAAGAGAATTTCACTGCCATATCTCTCTCGGCCTCTTTGTATATCTTTTATGTAATACACCTATATCTGAATATGTCTATACACATCTGTTTGTGTGTGTATAGTTCTGAGTAGCAGTATGTGGTACCAGAAGGACATAGGAGAGATCCTGGGTGTTGTGAGATGAACACAGCTTGATGTTGATATGAATTGTGAAAGATTTCTCATTGCCAGGTCTTTTCCTTGACTCTTCACATCTTTCATTTGATGAAAACTGACCAAAGTCTGTGGGATCGCGAAGGATTCAAATCAAAATAAAACCAGGGCTGAGCCTGATACTGGGAATTTTTGCTGAATTAGGCATAAATTAGATGTTATCTCCCAGCTAGTTACAGTGATACTGAAAACAGATACTTCAAACTATTTACAGTGTGTGAGAGTATCTAATCTTCTTTCATATAATTTAAAAACCAACCCAGGGACAGGGTTGTGGTTTCAAGTTGTAGATGGAACAGACACTGTATTTATCTGTGTACCAAGGAGGTCAAGGAAATAAAGCAATCTTCTTTCAGCTCCCTGCATTATTATCACAAACAATAGCCTGCTGGCACAAAACAAGTTTTAATTGATTGTTGTTATTGATTTTACAGGAAGCAAAGCAGAAGAAATACAACTTGATTTTTGTAAACCAGGGTGACCTGAAAAATACAAAGGAGAGAAAGAGATTATAAAGCCCTCTCATATTTTGCCCACTCCTGTGAGTTTGCAGCTGAGCACTCCATAAAAGCCCTCTCCATTAATTGCCTATTTATGTTTTTTGACCATATTGATTTTCTCTTTATGTAATCCCTATCTGAAAGTTTTATTCAGGTTGTTTGTTTTGTGCTGTCCGTGTGCAGATCAGCCTTGTTCCTTATGGCCAGTAGTTTAAACACATCTCTTCCTCTTCTCTCTTTCCACCCTCCTCAAACCCACATGGGGAAGAAAAAGCTGCACATAAAAGTTTTAGGCCAGTTGTTACGATTACTCTCTCCTTTCTGCTGATCATCATTTTTGGGAATGTTTCCATTTCAGGCTGAACCCTGGGTATGGGATATTTTCTGTACCTGCTGCTCTACCAGTGCCTGACTGGGAGCAGAGGTCTTGGGCTGTGAATTATCATGGATTGCCTGAATAATCATAACAGTCCCGTTCAATAACCCAGGTGGGCTGGCTGCTGTTCAGTGAGGGGACCTTGGGTATAGTTAGACTTCCTCCTGGAAGGGAGGAGATGGTGAATTTTGTGGGATGTCGCTCAGATTTGCACTTTTCCCGAGCTTTTCCCAAGCTCCCCTTGGGCACAGATTAGGAGGCAAAAGGGGTTAAGAGAGATGATTTTAATGCTGGTGAACAACAAAGTTTTTGCAAATGACCCGTTGAAAAGAACTTTCTCACTGTTCAGTCTTACATGTTAATTTTATGGATATTGGGGTAAGTGTATGTCAAGAGGAAGATGATGGGAATAACAGAACTGCAAAAATGCAGCTTTTGGCATTCTTAGAAAAGACACCAGTGATTCCTGGAATTTTAGGTAGACTCTACATATATATCTGGAATTAATTAAGTCACACGGATAATGTCATTCTTCAAAGCTTTAAAACGATTAACAACACCAAAAATGTTATCATGGATTTTATGATGCTCATTATGAACCTAATTAATACTATTATTAATAGCATTAATAATATTATCAGCTTACCCTTATCTGTCCTCAGGGACTGTGCGAAGTGCCTTCCAAATGCAGAACATGAAGAACATTACAGCCACAAAATTCTGCATGCTGGTGTGTAAGTCCTCCTCTTTGCTTTCTCCCTTGTTACATGTAATTCTTATTTTATTGTGACTTGGAGTATTTATGCAACAGTAGTAAAAAACTAGAGTCTTGTTTAAATTTACATTCTGGTGTTTACTCCTTTACTTACATTTGCAAGATTTTTGTCTTGGCAGCAATAGCTAAAAGCTTCCTGTCTTCCAAAAATAATAATTGAAAGAGTATTACTTTGGGAGCTGGGTTTTGAAGGAAAACATTATGTTTTTACACACTCTGTTTTAAACTAGATGTTTAGTTATTCACAAATTATCTAAGGCAAAAAAGAAAGATGAATTATTATCCACATCCCAAAATAAAATGTCTCATGGCACTGCTTTATTCAGACAGCCCTGATATTGCTATCCACAGCAGCTTGGCAACAGCAGTCTTCCCAGAATGATATACAAGGTTAAAAAAAAAAAGAGAAAAGGGTTTTTTTTTTGCTTTTGCAGCACCTATCCAACTTTCCCACCAAGTGATCTGTTGTTAATGTGCAGGAAATCCCAATGAATGCACATCATTTGGTGAAAGAATGACAGCAGACACCACAGCTATCCTTAGCAAGCATCCACCTGCTCCCGTGGTGTCTTTTTAAAGCAAGTTCAGCTTACCTCTTCTCCTCTTAGTTTTCCTTTGCTTAATTGCAGGTGATGATTCCAAAGAAGCCTTCACCTGTTTGAGTGCGCTTTCATCTTTCTAGACAAAGCAGGCTTGGGCTTGGTGCTTGATCTGTGGCATAGTTAGGGCCTTTGGTATTAAAGGCGTTGGGATCACCCTGAGGCTTTTAAGGTTTTAGGGTTAAATTGATGAGCGTGTATAAAATGTAAGCTTTGTTGTTTGGCAGAGTTTTTCAGCATTTGTTATTCTTTTTTTCATTAAGAAACCATGAGACTACACTGCATTCCTCAACTGCCTCTTGCCTATTAAAGAACGCTGTCAAATGGAGACCTCTTCGACTTGCATAAAACTTGTGATTCATAGTGCTGCCTTTAATCCTCACCAGCTCTCCAATTTAGCTGAGATGTCCAGGAATGCCTCTGCACCAGATCAGGGTATCTGTTTCTCTCTCCTTTTAATTTGTGCTGTTCCTACTGAATAATGAGTGCTTGGTACACTGTAGGGCTGGGAGATGCATCAGCTTCTGACCACAGAGACTGGACTTTGACTCCTGTTCTGTCTTTTTGCTTACGGATCTCAGAGCTGTCCCATGAAAAATCCATGACAGAGGTCCAACAGTTCACAAATACCCTTTTTTTTTTGTTTGTTTGTTTGTTCGTTTGTTTCTTCTCCTCTTATTTTAATGTAGGGAACTAATTGACCAAAGACCCAGTGGAAAGTAATTGCCCCGACCTTGACTACTGCTGAGGAGCTTTACTGAGTGCTGCCCACTGCTGCTAAAGATGAAAGCTGTTGCTTCTTGAAAAATGTTGTGCCTCGGTTTCTGGCTGGGATCCCAGCATCTTGCCTGCTTCTGCTGTGAAATGATTTGCCCCAACCCAACAAGCCCTGGTGGCAGGACTGGCCTTGTGAAGGAAATTGCTGTCTTCTGGGAGAGGGAATGGGTAGTGGCTTTAGTGGAAAAAATTTCAGCACAATTTGCAAAGTTGTAACAGAGATGAAAAACTTGGTAAAATGCTGTTTTCTCACTTTTTTTTCTCTCCTTCACCCATTTGTATATGCTGCATAGGGGAATTTACTGATTTTCTTAGATGGAATTTGGGATAAAATTTCCTCTGACGATTCCCAAAGGTTTTGGATGCCTTTGCACGGTGTCCTGTGGGTGACGTGCCCATTCCAAACTTTCTGCCACATCTTCACATGCAGTTCTCTGATATCAAGGCCCAGGAAAGCTTTTGTGAAACATGGTTGGACAGACAAGGTATTGCAGTTTAATGCATTTCTGTTGTTCACCCACAGCAAATGTGAAATAAACTCAGACAATAAGCTACCATGTGTGTTTGGTTTCACAGTGGTTTAAAAGAATATGTGTTATTTAATACTACTAATACATTACTTTAGTGGTTAAAACATACATTGATACACACATATTTGTATATACATATACAGTTTTTGTGTCTTTGCAGATCGGTGAAAACTTGTGAAACTTCAGTAACCCAGTTGCAACTTTCCAGCAGTAAGGCCAGGACTGTGAGTTTTATCCATGCAAATACTTGAAAGGAAAAACAGTATTTCCAACAGAGAATAAACTGGAAATCAGTGAAGATGTAGGTGCAAGAAAGGACAATGTGTTAGCCCTGCTGGTGACAGCAGGAGAGGCATTGTCTGGCTTTGTCATTTGTCCCTCGTGTCAACGTGCAGCCATCAGTTTGGGGCAGGTGTAACACTCCAGGAGGCAGGCACAGGTCCCTCTTCTCTGAGCTGCCACAGAGATTCTGGCCACCTGATTGCTACCTGGTGACACTGGTTGTTTCTAGGCATGGTCACTAGGGCAGAGCTCCTGCCTGTGCCAACTTCAGAACTGCTTCTTACTAACTACCTAAACTGAAGGTCCAGATAGTAAGGCCAGATATTACGTTGCTTTATATATCAGACATTGATGTGTATTTCTATTAGCTTATTGTCTTCTGAAACAATCTTCTCCTTCTAAGGCTATAGATTTGCAGACCCTGATTCACTTCTTAACTTCTTCTTTGCAAAGTGAAGCCCTCTGGGCTTCCTAACTGATCCCTTAAATTATTGTTATAGGCCTGCTCTGAACCTTCTCCAGCTCTCTGTGTGTGGACTGTGGAAGTGGTTTCAGCATTTCAGCAGTGGTCTTTCTCAGTGCCCCCTTACCTACCACGTGAAAGAGGAAAGTCAAGAGACTGTCTGCCTAAATTTTATTTCAGAGTTAGTATTTTCTGGGATATAGTCCTTTATCCTTTGTCTGCACATAAGCAATTAGATGGAGCTGTCAATAAGTGAATTTGACTGACCAGCTAGCACCCAGAAGAGCTCAGCTGATGGAGATCTGGAGGTTTCATTGTCTACATTGGTCAGACCTCCACTGTCTAAGCTGGGGCACAAATTTACAGCTAGGCACCAACACAGGGGTACCTGAATTTGGAGCTGAGTCTCCCTCTGGTTCATATGTAAATGTATGCTTGGCAAAACTGTTGAATAGATATATAAATACATATAAAATCAGTAAATTCTTTATGACATAAAAAAGTGTGCTTTGAAATAATTACAAACTGTTCCTAGTCAGGAGAAGTGGCTTCGAATCTATGAACAATATGAAAAATTCCATGTTTCTCTGACCTTCCTAGGTGAAATGATCTGGAGTCAAGCTCTCCTCACCCAAATTTATACCCTTCAACTGACTTCAAAGGAGATAAATGAGTCTCTCAGCAGGGCAGAACACAGGCTTGTTATTCCTGTAACACTTTCTATATGTCATTAACACACTTTTCTTATCTAACTCTTCTAATAGTCAACTAAAATTTAAGTGTTTATATACAGTTGGATCATTATTATTTTTTGCATTTAAAACTTGGGAAGGGTATTTTTCCCTTCCCTTCTGTTTATATTTACATTTTCAGATATACATATACAGTGTAATCATATCACTTTGAAAGTGATATAGAAAGTTGTGCTCTCTTACTCAATCAGATCTAATCAGTTTGGAAGGATTCCAAATACTAAGCATTAATCTCACTTAAACCAAACTCCTGATAGTTCATCTAGCCTGAGTATTCATGTCAAAGACATAAAACAATCTCCTTTAATGCCCACAGTACTTTTTAAATTGAGCTTTCACCATCTGTTAATAAAACCTGCTTTGTACTGCTGGTTGTGTTCTGTGGAATGTGTCAGGGGTGAGTTTCTCTTTCCCTCCAATTCTTAAAGGCCGCCTTTTTTTTCAAAAGTATATGAAAATTATGCAATATAGTTACAAGGAATTAGTCCCACCTTGGCAGAATCTCCATTACCTTGGCTCACATCAAAGGGAAGGAGAGAAGTGTGGTCCTTACAAGCTTAGAGCATTCCTTTACCTTGGAGTCCCACTCTGTGATGACAACTAAATTGGACACTGATGCTTACTTATTTTTCAACACGTGGGTGTAAAGCACATTGACCTTGCAGTTGACTTTTTTAGAGCACCTTTCATCATGGGCCCAAGCCCACAGTGTGATGCAGAGCTCTCTGCTGCCTTTCAGGACTCCCTGGAGAGGATTATCCAGAGGCAGAGCTGCAGAGCTGAAGTCCCCCTTTGATTGCCCCCTGTACTTCAGCACCTCGCATTATTAATCCTGGGAATGGCACCGTGGTGCTTCCCTGTCAAACTTATGGAGCTCACACTTAAAATAAATAGTGCCTTCGATGACATTTTGCATGATTCAGTAATTTAAGGTCATAATTTACAGCAAAAGGGGAGTGAACTACAAATTAGAAAGGGCAAGAGGAGGAATCCATGCTCCTCTGGGGCAGAATTTCCCCAATACACCACTGGCTTTACCAGCTGCTGCTGCTTTCAGGTAACAGCTTGGTGTGTCTGATTCCAGCTGTGCCTGGGAAAGCAGGTGAGCTGTGTGCGTTAGTTGGTTTTAAAAGTCATGGCTAGACTTGTTTTCTATGATTCTGCATAAAAATAAGTGAAAAATAGAAGTGTTTTTGTTGATTTGAGATAAAAAGGGATGGATCAAGTTTTGTTTTTGAGCAAGAACTGCTGAGCAAGAGGCTTGATTGTCAGCATACTCAGTTGATGACATTGGGGTCTAAGCAATGAATAGGCATCCAGGAACACATTTATTCTCCTTAAGAAAGAGGCATTGGAGTATTTTGGATAAGTTTTGCAGCTAGGAAAGTAGTTGTTTGGTCTTCTGGCTGCCCCAAGTCAAAAAGTATTTCAGTGCAGTCTCAGAGGTTTAGATGGTTACAGGACAAGTATAGGAAAACTGTGGGATGTCAAAAGACTGCCACACTCAACTCTTCCCTGGTGTCAACTCTTTCTTTCCCTGAAACCTGCTTCCCTGGGAAGTGCAGAAGCAGTCCCATAGCATCTCACCTCAGTGCCAGTTGGAAGGTATCAGCCACCCTCCAAAGTGTAAGCAGTGGATGCTGTCCCTTGGTTGGTGCAGTAATTAATTTGTTATTAGAGTACTGACGCAAAACCTCCAAGAAAGCACTATGGCCTGCAGACCTGCAGATTGTGGAAACTTGTGCTGTCTCCGTGTTCACCCTGGGACACCCATCCCTGAGATTTGCTTTGAATTATACCTGAAAAGTGTGTAGAGCCATGTGCATCTGCACCTCCACCTCTCACCTCACGAGACTCTGCTGGGAAGCTGATTTAAAATAACTATGGTACAATTTAACTGAGATGATAGTTACAATGATGACAGTGATTTTATGAGTTTCAAAATGTAACTTGAACATGGATTTCACTTAGCAGATGTGTTAAATAACAAAATACACACTGGAATTCAATTTGTATTTGATTGCACAATACCTTAATTTCTTCAGCTTCTTTTTCAGCTTCCTCTTAACGCTTTTGTTTTTACTTGTAAGTTTTTTGTTTGGATATAATGAGGCTTTGTGTCTCTTGATTTCTTATCTTATGTGGGTGGTAGAAAAATTGCTCTACTGCTTCAATATTTGTGGTTGTGTGGGGCAGGTGGTTTCACGCAGAGCTGAGCAAAATATCTGTAGTAAGTAAAAAAAGATGGGTGAGTTTCTTTGCCTGAGATTTCTTTATACACCTGGAACCTTTACTGCAAACCCCAAGGAACCAGCAGAAGAGTTGTTTTCACGCATGGAGAGGCCTTTTGCCAATCTTTGCAGCTTCCAGAGACCTGGAGCTGGTCTGGTCTTTTGTTGTGTATTGCAGGCCAGCATGTCCTGGAATTCCAGCTGCCTCCTGCATTGCCCAGGGCTCCCTCTCCTTTTCTCTCCTTTTGGGCTCCAGGCATCATTTTGTTCCACCCTTCCCAAGACTCAAGCATGGAACAGGTCAAGACTAGATCTTTGGGACTGGTGTTCAAACGTGAGATGTGGTGTAAGTCTGCATGACCTGATAAACTCTCCAGGAGCCTCAGTCGTGTGGCTCCTTGCATCATGAGCATGCTGAGCTCTGCTTCCAGGCACAGAGGTGGATTCTGGACATTTTTCAGCTGGGAAAAAAGTAAATCTGTCCAGGTACTCCACTGGATATTGCTCACAGCTATTGGGGGGGGAATAGAGCACGTATAATATCTTCAAATTAGATAATGTCTGCGATTTGATGTTGCCTCCTAAGGACACTAGGAATTTAATCCAAATTTATTGTAGTAGACTTCTCAGGAGACATTTCATGTTCTTGTTGCTAATGGATTTTGCTATTTGGATGCTCATATCAAAGAATTTGTAGGGTTTGAAATTCATCCTTAATGGCCTTACAGGGGTCTCTCGAGCTTCATGGTGACACCTTCTGGAATTACTGTGAGATCCCACATCCCACCCAAAATACCTGCTGCTGTGCCATCTCATCTGTTCCCATTACAGCAAGGATTTCTGGACACCTGAAATCATGGATCCTGTCACTTTGCTCTGGGTCTTGGATCTGCAATATGGTGACAACTTGTGTCAAGACCCTCCTGCACAAAGTCATATATGCACTAAGGCATGTAACATTTGCTAGAACTACTTAAATCCTTGCCTTTATGAATGTATAAATGAATCTTTATATAATACTTTAAATTATACAGTTGATGTGTACAGAATTTATTTATTTAAATCATGATTTTTTAAACCAGTCAGCTGATATTTCTCGGGCAGCAAGGCAAGGGGAGGACAGTGAACACTTGCATGGTACAACATCAAGCTGAGAGAGAGATGAGATTTCTGCTTCTGGACTTCAGAAGGTCAAAATCAGTGTGGGAACTTTTCCCAGTGGTGGCAGCTGCAAATGTCAGGGAGAATTGCTTTTCCAGCAGCTTCCCAGGACAGATTTTCACAGTCAGAACCATTAATTTCTTGCCTACTGTTGAAAAACTGTAATAAAAGAAACCTGGATATCATTTTGAGTTTGAGTCGATTTTGGGGATGAATACAGAGGTATATAAGCAAGGGAGTGCAAGGAATATTTTCATTTCTGTTATATTTGGGGTGTTAATGAAAAGAACACCCAAAGCAGGCACTGACCAAACATATGCTTATTTAAAAGCAGGAGAGTGGAAATTTGAAATGTCTGTGTGACATTTGTGATAATGCCATGGTCCTAAATATGCCTATTAATAACACGGGTATTTATCTATGACAATATCAAATTTAATTTGCTGTAAGCCGTGTAACCCAGGTGTATAATGACGTGGCACATATATTCCACAGCACAGCAAACACAAAGCTGTAGCCATTTGATATACTGCTTAAGCAGCTGATGTGCTGCATTTGTTATGTATTTTTGAGGTGTTTACGGACGGTCTATCCCAGAGAGCTGACTGGTGACTTTCGAATTATTTCAGATGCTTTTAAATGGAAAAAACAGTGGCAATCTCCACAAAATATTGTTGATAGCTTGAAATCTCAGAACAAACCCAACAGATTCATAAACAAGAGCCAGACTGAGATGTTTCAGTACCAGCAAGTCTCCATTTGGGTGATCTGTCTGGGTACCCCTGCACCCCCTCACGGCCCATCCCACCCAACCTTAGCAGCTAGAAAATAGCTGGTGACAGAATGCAGAATAGAAAGCTTTCAGTAGCACCAGGGAATTTTTTCATTCCATATTTTGTTTCGGAGACACCTTAACTGGTATTTTCTCTTGTTGCAGCACCTCAGGAGGGCAGATGTGTGCTTATCTGAGTAATAACCCAGCCAGCTGCCTTCAAAGGGAAGGGTGGGTAAGTGCCTGTCTCTGCAAGAACCACGGGGGGGAGAAACTGCACATTCACAAATATGGCCCATTTTTTTGATGACTAAAACCTTCATTTTTTCCTTTTAAAAAGGCCAAAAGATGGGAATGAGACTCTTGCAATTTTACTGGGGAATTAAAATGTTGACATAAGTAGGCGGCAAAAGGCAGCAATGGTAATGCAACCACCTCTTCTTTCACTAGTTGTTTCCTTCCTTAATGTTTTATACTTACAGTGAAGCAACTTGGACAAGTTGAATTGCCACAAATTTTCTTCAGGGCATGACAGCCTGAGTGGAAGGAGTTGGTGGCTTGTGTTTGTAAGCTCTCAGGTTCCCTTGGAGTAGGAGATTTTCATGTCCCCTGTAGAAGACTCAGCAGGTTAGTCCGTGTTAGCTCATGCAAATTCTCGACAAATCACACAAATCCTTCTCCAGAAGGGATCCCTCACAGGCTGGTGAAGCTCTGTATCCCAGGGAGGGCAGTAACCTCCTTCAGAAGCCCATCAACTTCAACATCCCCACAGGTACTAAACCCTCTCCAGATAATTTAACGGCATGTGACAGATGTAAATCTGGATGCTTCCTGGAGGTTAAAAAGGACATAATATCTATGTAAGAATAGAGCAGCCCTAAATTTCCAAAGAGTAATTTTGCAATCTAAGATTCATACAATGTGCGTTAATGTAACAGAACATTATCTTCAGCGAAACAAAATGTTCTATTTTATGACAAGTGCCCATCAATATCTCACTGAGATCACGTTTCAGTATCATAGAATCCTAGAAACACAGACTAGTTTGGGTTCCAGCTCCCCAGTCATGGCCCATTTATACAGCAGTATTTGTACTTTAAGGGGTCTACAGCCAATCTCATGGTCCAATCCAAGACTGCTCTGAAATTGTGGTTATAGGTTCAGCTTAAGAACCCAGAGTAGTACTGAATTGTGCATTTTGATTTAAATGCCATTGTGGATATTTTACATTAAATACAAGAACTCTGGAACTTCTGAGGCGCACTGTGTGCTTGGTATGTCAGTGATATTTTGGTATAAAAAATAATTACCTCTAGGAAACAAAATGAATCAGAAAATACTGGCAAACAACATGCTTCAAATACGATAGAGGTTTTTCTAAGGCAAAAATAGCTGTTAGATGAGCCAGTGTTAACTTTGAAAATTCCTTTAGATTTCTCCCTAAAGATAGGTTATACATGGCCTCCTTAAGCCTCCCTTTCCTTGTAGCTATGTGATCTGTATGAAATCCACATAGGCTTGATTTTCCTGCCTTGATTGTGCTGCTATTTTCCCACATATACAGTGAATTTTAAAAACTGTTGGTCTGCACAAACATCCATAAACCCCACTTTTAACCTTTCTTGTTCAGCTGTCACTGTCCACACAACGTCAGAGGCAGCAGAGCAACAGAGCTCTTGGCTCTGATTGTCTTTTCCTACATTGTAAAAAAGGGATAGGACAGGCTGTCCACCTGGGGATGCTGGGAGCGTTAAACCCCAGCTGGGAGCAAGCCTCAACATGCTGCAAGTTGTGCTGAGGTTGCTAAGTGACTTAAATCCACTGCACAGAAGAGAACCATATAGCCTCAAAACAGCAGAACCTGACTTAGTTTCTAGTAACTCATTAAAATGACTCTACAATTCTTTTGATGTTCTGTACTAGTCTGGTCACATTCCTTTCTGTTTTATAGCATGGTAATAACAACATTCTTGTAAACAGTCATATAAACTCTAACCTTCATATTGCTCTCGTCAGATGATCTGAAAGCATTTTCACATCGGGATTTGGCTTTCTTACCCCCATAAAGCACATCCCACCCTAATAACCCCCATCAAAGGAGCAGGGGGGGAAAAATAGGGATGTACAAGTTGATTACTGCTTGGTCACTTGCTCAGGGCACCCATAACATCCTGTGAAGGCTGAAATTTTTTTGCAAATATTGCTTCTATAAATTCATTGTTCAGAGCTATTGGGGTTTCCATTCTCTTTCAGAGGAAACTCTGGTGTGAACAGACAGATTCCTTCCTGGATATTAGTGCCTACTCTTTATTGATTATCAGCCTGTTCTCTCTCCATTGTTATCAATAGATTGTCATCAATAGATTGTCATCCTCTGCTTGCATGGAACTACAACCTGTGGTAATATTTTCTGGGAGCTCGAGTTCTGTATCACACAGCTGGCAGTGGAGAATTACAGAAAGAGAGAAGGCCTAGGAGACAAAAAAAAGGAAGCCACTCTGGTTTAGCCATGCTTGTCCACAGATACCAGCAGATAAAAGAAAGACAACTGGCTTTAGCTACAGAAGTGTGCTGCAAGGAGGACTGACAGCAGTTTCCAGATGTCTCTGGCCAAAGGCTTGGCACTTAAGCATTTGCTCAAACAAAAGGGCCAAGGATAAGGGACTGCACCCTTTGCAAACAACATGGCACATGGACATGCACTCACATGCAAAGAATTTACACCGGCTGAACAGTTTTCCAGGCAGTCAGTAAATATAACTTATGCCTTCTCTTCCTCCATCAATAGTTTAAACAATCTGGGAGTAAAATGAGATACAATGATTTTCCTGACTCTCTAAAGGACAAGGAAAAATTTCACACATTTTAACATGTCCTCAGCTTGCTTGCTTACTTTTCTTTCCCTCTGTGCCTTTCTTTTTATCATTACTCTTTTACTTTTTCTTTATCCAAGACAACTCTGCATTTTCCTTTGGTCTGTCCAGTTGGGGCAGAGAAACAAAGTAATGTACTGTGAACCTATTACAGAGCATGAAAAGGAAACCGTAAGTGCTCAAGCGAACAAACTGCCAGCAATCTCTAAATAAGCAATGTGTTACACACGTATCTGCTGAAGGCTGAAGGCTGATACATTTATAGTGGTTGCAATCTGCTGGAGAATTTTTTTGCAAGTAGGAAAAAAAAAAGGCAGCTAGATTTGACAGATAAATTTTTCACAGTGTTACCCTTTGTTTATAGACCTTCTCTCCTTTTAGTGTACCCTAGAGCAAATCTCTGCCTTTTCAAAGGGCCACGCCATTGTTCAACTGAAATGCTATTATTTCTTCTCTCAAGTTTGATTAAATTACTTGGCACTCAGACAGAAGTTGATAATAATACAAACACAGTGATCAGGGTGGCAGATGTGCCGTTATTCTCTTAATGGCAAATAACTAATTCTTCAAACCAGGGCTACGCAGTGTTAGAGCAATGCAGGGGCTACACAGGGAACATTACGGCGAGTTTTACACATGTTAATTGAAACGGGATTGAGAATTTATTGGGGAACATTTAAATAATTGCTTTCCTTAGCAAATACAGTCTGGCTGTTGGTTTGTGCATGGTGTGTGTGTGTAGATTGCAGAGATTAGGGCCAGAGAGGAAAGCAGAGGTTGGAGGCAGCTGACGGCGCCTGCGCAGCAGTGGGGCTCAGCTGCCTTGCAGGAACTTGCTCCCCTATCTGAGCCCTAGGATAAAAGGTGTATTTTTAAAGTGTTCTAGCTTAAATGTTTTAATTAGCACCTGTTTAAGCCCTGGAATAAGCAGCACAAGGCATTTTCTGTTGTATCAGCTGATGGAAAAGTGGCTAAATTCGGTGGAGGAGTCCAGGGAAGAGTTAGGACACCCTGGACCTCTGAAAGGACCAAGCGGTGAAAAGGGGAGTCCTGCATCCTTCCTGGGAAGATTAAAGTAGCCACCCTTTGAGCCAGGATCAGAAACCAGGGATTTTAAATATATTAGCTCAAATGCTTGAGCTAATAAGTTTCAAAATAAATCTTTTCTAGACTACACAAGCCCTGAGGGAAGAGCAAAGAGATTAAGGTAAAAATAGAAAGCATGAAGTGCCTAATAATGAGCCACACCTGTTTAGCAAAGTTTCCCTATCTCTGGTCTGGTCTACACCCCGGGTTTGTATCAGTATGACTGGCTTGGCCAGGAAAGTGTTTTTGTAAGGGACTGGGAGGATGAGTGGGCTGCCACGAGGGAGCCACGTGACAGTGGCGAAGGCCCTGAGGGCAGCCATGGAGTTGTCTGCAGAAGATGTTTCCCTCTCACTTACCCCAATACTGGAGGAGTTTTGGTTGTTTCGTGTGTAGATAAAAATAAGGACTTTTTCAGAAGATCTAAACGTGATTTAATAATTTAATTATTTAATTACTTGGAGACAAGTGGTTTTCATTTACTACAATGGATCTCAATCTTGTTGGCCTCCAGGCTCTATTGTACTGTAAATATTATTACTCATAATAAAAATCAACCTAACGTTTTTTCCCAAAACTCCAAGGTTTGGTCTTTAGCTGCTGATGCTGGTTCAAACTGGAAGAGGAAGTAGATAAAAACACACCAAAGAAACTTTCTTGGAGATGTCTCACTTTATTTCACAGACCCAAAGTCCACATAACCTCCAGAGAATTACGAGTTAGCACCCTGCAGCCTGCCAGTCTTCTCCAGTCAGTTCTTTTTGTCCATCATGGGAGCTGTCAGAGCATGAGAAGACTTTGTCCATGGCTGTACTTCACATTTCAGTGGGGCAGCCCATGTGTAGGACATCCTGGCTAAACCAGCAGGTAACTCACAATGTTACACCCTTTATTTTGGAGTTTTATTGTGGGATTTTTTTGTTATTATAATAGGCAGGAATATGTCATTCTTCATGAAAAATAAAGATCTTCTAAATGAGATATTAAAGATTAAGATCTAGAGTAGGGGAAGCTCAGTTTTGAGTCCTGAGAATTCATGTTGTTTGTGAAAAACAAGATTACCTTTCTCCCCTGTTCATGACCAATTATTTATTCAGTAGAACCTTACCCCCAGATGAGCTATGGGAGCTTGGGCATCCGAGTGTCCAGGTTGAAATCTTGATTTCACTGAAGTCAGCAGGAGTTTTGCCACTGGTGTCTCCTCCTTAGAGTTTTCCCCACAGCCTTGTCAGAGCGGGCAATAACCCTGATGAAACTGTATGACAAAGGCAGTCTCAGTATAAACAGAGATATAAATTATATTTGGGGTTAAGAGGCACAGATGGATCTATATTAGGTAGCTTCCATGCTACAGGAAAGCTGCCAGAGAGACTTTTTCCTTACACCTTCTTACACCTTTGTCCGTGTCTCTTTTTCCTACCAACTATCTATTCAATTCTGCTCAGGAGAAAGGTGGGGAAACATTTATTCACTCATGCTCATTTTTAACAGTTCATTACAATATATTTCACAGACTCATCTCAGCTGCCTGTCTGTTTGATCAAGATGAAGATGTAGGCTCCATCAGCAGATTATTAGAATAAATATGAATTTGGTTATGTGTCAACACAGTGATAAGGCTTAATCCTTCAGTTATAAGTGAATTTGGTTACATTTATGTTATTAATACTCATAAAAGCCCTATTGAGAAGAAAATAATTGCATTTTCCTGAACAACCTTCTGATATATTTAAACCTAGTATAGTACAATTAGAAAGCAAATGAGACAAGTCAAAAGTAGAGGAGAGAAAGAATCAGGAAACTTATATGAGTGATTTTTATGTTCCTATTTTTATGGTATGTGGCCATCTGATGAGTGTTAACTGTGAGATGACAGCTTGGGCTTGGTTTCAGGAGCAACTGGACAGAGCTGATGAACTGACCAAAAGGAGAGGCAGTTTCCCAACACCTTCCATCTTTACTCGTTTTTTCCATACTGTCCTTTTTCATCCTTCCTACCCTTTCCCGGATGCAAACTCCCACTGCTTTGACTCCAACCTTGGGACAGTTGGATTTTGCTGTAAACCAGTGAAAACTCATTAACCCAGCAGAAGTTTTTTTTTGTTTTCTTGTGGAGTCTATTTTCTGCCATGAGTTGTGCTGGCTTAAAGGGGTCAGTGACACCAGAAGTGGAGCCAAATAAATAACAGCAGTGAGGGAGGATGAGGGACTGACTGATGAAGAGAAGGATCTTCTCTATTTTGGTGGCAATGAGCTGTCAGAGTGGCTCATCCTGTATCATTAAATTGTAGCTTGAATATACAAGTTCATTTCCACTGGAAAGGTCACTTCTGATTTCTTCTGCACTCTGGATTCCTGGCAGATTTCTTCTAGTTTGGCGAGATGAAACTGCTCATCAGAAAGTGAGAATTTCTGACACAATGTGTTGCAGGGGGAAAGAAGGAGGTCCCCTTTGTGGCAATGTGCCACACCAGATCAGCAAGCACATCTAACTGCACCCCAGCTGTCTTGCCCAAGATCACATGGGAAATCTGTGGCAGAATGGAAAGGTGGCCTTCTCCCTTGTAATTCTTGCTGTACCCCCAAAATTTTCTTGCTGTACCCCCAAAATTGCAGGATCTTGCTGCTGGTCCAGGCAGGATTAGGTGGTATAAAGGAAAGTGATGGTTCCTCACAGACACAGGAATAATCTACTTTATCCAGCATTTCAGCCCATCTTACTTTCTACACATCAGAGAATGTTTTAAACTTGAAAGCATGGGATTATTAGTCCTCTCCAAATTTGTCAGTAAAAACGGTTGCTCTGAAAAGTTCTGACCCCAGAACTGCCTGAAAATTTAATGAATTTTGCTAAGTTCTGAGCCTTGGGTATGTCCTTCCCAGTCAGTTCTGCAGGCAGAATAGGTGAAAAATCTTTCCCTCTTCCCAGTTTTGATTTTGCCATATCTTAATTTCACTGGACACTCCCTATTCCTTAGCGTTTGTGGCAACAATAATAAATTTCCCCAGATCCCGCATTTCTGCCGAACCACGAGACCCGAGCTTCTGCCTCTTTCAGGGTGGCTGCCGGGCAGCGTTAGAAACCAAGGATCCTGGATGCGATCCTGGGTTCCGGCCGTCATCCCGGTAACTCCGATCACCCGGGTCCGCCTCTGCGAAGCTGCTTGCGAAGGGAGATTCTGATTCTTGTCTGACTGACGGGGGTATCGCGGGGTGATTTACCTCATGGGAGGGTGAGGTGCCCACCGCAGGTGCTGGGAACGGCAGTGGAGATGGAACAGGGATTTTCCAGGGCCGGGCGGCCGTTCCCGGCGGGAGCAGCAGATGGCGCTGCGCTGCAGGAGCAGCCGCGGCACCGCCGCCTTCGGTCCCTGAGACAGGCACCGGTGGTACCTCCTCTGCTCTATTCCGCCAGAACCGCATTAAAAAAATCTGGAAAAATAAAGAAAACTGCGTTATATTATATTTTACTAGATTTATTTAATTTTTTTCCCCAAAGATTTAACAAATGTCCCTTTCCTCAGATGAGATAAGGTCTCCAAAACCCACCAAAACACCACCAACCATTTCTGACCATGGAGACTGAAAAGTGCCATGCCGTAAATTCCAGTTTGATTTGATTTTTTTCCTTAACCATAACTATACAATACATATAATACATGAACCTAATAACAAATCCCAGGAATGACACAGTTAATTTGGGATAATCAAAGTGCACTTTTGTAGAGGTATTAATAAGATTTATAATTATTTACATATTGTCTCCAGGGAACAATGGGAACTGTTAAACAATTTGCTCAAATACAAGCAGGACACATAGCATGGGAGAGAAAAGAGCTTTACTGTCTTCAGCCTCAATCTATTACAAGCCTGTATTGCTTCCAATATTCCCATTTCTAGATTATATGTGGAATGATAAGAAGAAATGGAATGCTTCAAGGGGAAGGGACCTGTTCTATCCACATTGTAATTTTCACAGTCCTGCCTTAAAACAGAATTTATCTTTATGGCTCACATGGAAGTGATATATCACCTTGCACAGTAAATAGGCAAGGTGAACTTTGTGGTAAAGTTTAAACTTACCTTAACATTTTCTTGGGTTATAAAAATATTCCTCCCTATGGCACCTTTAGAGATTAACATGTATCCTTTCCCACACAATATTTTCAATGCCATGGTTCATGAACACCTGCTTTTTATATCTCTCCTTTTAGTGTTGGAGCTGGGGAACTGTCAAAGGAATGAATTGTATATGCTGTATTTTTTTCAGTGTCTGTAGGTTTTACAAAGCCCGTTATGTTATTGAGACATCACAGAGAATACATAAAAATATCCAGAATATTGGTATACATAAGCCACGGGGCTGTGCCATTGCATTGATCTCCAAATGTGGCCTGTGAGGCTGCATGGGAAGATTCAAACATATCTCTGTGGACAAGGACTTGCTCCTGGGATTGTGGTTTTTCCTCTCCCCTAGTTTGCCTGGAGATGGGCATGGGAATTTAGATACAAGTGATCACTATGCTTTAGAAAGGGAAAAATGCCTCATCTCCCTGCATTCATCTAAATGCCATAACTTGGCCTCTCTCCTTATGGTCTGGGAAAGCTGGCCCTGAGGGTTACAGGCGAGAGCAGGGCTGTGCCAGGCCTCGCCTCTGCCCAGGGGGCACACAGAATAAGCAACAGCCCTGTTGTCTGGAGATGTAGCTGCCAATGGCAACAGATAGAGACAGATTTAGACTTTCACCTGTTTTCTGAGGATTTGCCAAATGTCACCATGTTTGCTACTGGAATGGAATGTCCATTGAGACTGGATGTTCCAAGACCCAGTCCTGTGTTTTGCAGCCTGTAAATGCTCCTCTGGGAAGGAGAGGATTCAGGACAAAGCTGTGGGACTTGTTTAGGGTGGCAGCTGAAGCTCGGGGACATAAACTCCCTTTGTGTGAGTGCCTTTGGAGGAGAGGGTGAGTCAAAGCCAAGACACTCCTCTTCACAGACACTGTCTTGACTCAGGGTCCAGGTTAGCACCTCTCACTCCTTCCCACTGGGTTAAGGGGCAAGTGAAGGCTGGGAGCAGCCAAGCTCCTGTATCCTGGTCCTGTTGGTCAATATTTGGTCCCTCAATCAGGGTTTAGAGGGGTTCTTCTCTGCTGCTGGTGTGGGCCATGGCATTGCTCTGCTCCCCCAGAGACATGCAAATGGGAAATAGTGACTCTGAGGATGTTTTTAGAGGTTGATTGCCAGTGCCAAAGATCAACCTACCTTGTAATTTCTCTGCACCTGCTCCTCTTTTTTTTTTAAGGTGAGGTGCTATACCCCAGCTCATTAGACATGTCTGTCCCTACTCCTAGTGAAGCTAACGGTAAAACTCCCACTAAGAGAAGCCTGTTTTGAATTTAGAGGCAGCCAAGGACTGGTGGAATCTGTAGTTACAACCATTATATTGTTTGCTATAAAAGAGAAAATTAATTTTTAAAAGGGGAGATAAACTCTCACTTAAGGCAGTTCTCCTTTCAAATTTATTCTTAAATCAATATAAAAAAGTTTGATTTTGTTCCTGTTTCTAAATACACACCTCACATAACAATAAAACCCACAGACATTCATATACGTGGCAATACAAGCACTGCAGAGTTTATTTAAGCAGCTCCAAAATAAACCCAAAGATAATCACAGTTAGACCAAAGACATACTTAGGATGAAATAAAAACACAGCACAGTAGTTATAGTCTAGAAGTGACTGGGGTACAATAAAGTATAGTCACAACTAAATTATGTCTTGGACTGAAGTAGATACATAGTATTAATTGGATGTAAGCCCTTTAACCTTTTTGCAGGAAGCAAACTTGAGATCTAATAATTTTTGTAAAGATGAGCTTTCTGTGCTTCCAGTAATATTTCTGGGCTTTGAAAGGATCGTGACTTTCCTTTCAGATTGTTTTGATGAGATTGGCTCTAATATTTCAACCATGCCAACTGAGCAGGGGTAAGAGAGGATAAAGGGGGATGGAAGTTTGATTGCCTTATTCAAAGGATACATGGTGCTATCTGTGCTCTGCTGCTGATCCTTTTAAGGTACTTTGTTGCTAGACATTTTCATGGATGCGAAAAGCTGTGGCAGAAAGGTGTGTTAGCTAATGATTCAAGCATCTCAGCTTGCAAAGAAGTAGCCTGTTGGGAAGAAGACAGTGGAGACAACAGTGTTTTACATCATACACAAAACTGATTAAAATTTCATTTCTCTGTTACGTTCGCCACCTTTCATTGCCATTACCTGCATCCAAAATAAGGTCCTGAATTAAGCCTTGTGCTTTTAAAATATAGAGAATTATATAATCTCTCTCTCCAACAGCAAACCGTTTCAATTTTAACCCCAAACCAATGCTGATTTTACTAAGAAGAGTAAAACCCTAATTCAGGTTGACAAACCCACATCTACAGTTTAAAGAAGCAGTGGGTGGGTTTGTGTGACTTGCTCTTATTGTGACAGTCTGTTATGAGGTATCAGGAATGGACTTCATCTACACGAACTGTTGCTCTGAAGAGTTTTGGAGGAGCCTGGAGGGCTCCTGATGCACAGTTTACAATGGCCTAAAATTATGAAAGATGCCTTTCCTCATTCTGTCTTGCAGAACTGTTCAGGAGGTGATAATGGTGAGCAAAGTAGGCAGAAGCAGCTGAAGAGCTGGTAACAGCATCAGCTGTCAGCACTATTTCTTCAGAGAAGGTCTGGCCACGGTCAAAGAGGATTAAGGTACATCTTTTATCCTAGTAACTGGAGTGGGCTAAAGGAATATACATACTTATGTATATGTCATCTGAAGAGCCAAGATTTAACAGCCACAGGCCATAAAAACTGAAATCCTGGATGGGCTGCAGGCAGGGAAACCACCACACACTCACCAGTGGCCTGGATAAACATTTGTTATTAATTTCCTCTTAGTGCAGATGCAGCTTCATCCTAACAGCTGACGTTTTATGAAGGATCAGATTTTGTTTCCTTGTAAAAAGAATTAGAGAAATGCTTAAAAGCCAAAACAAATCTGAGTAGTGCAGGGTGATGACATCTAACAAGTCTGCAGAAAACCACTTCTGCTGAGCTTGGGCACTAACACTTTGTGTGTAAGAAAGGACAAAAGGAGTTAGGATAATAATTTTTTTTTGTCTCTGTCATCCCCACCCCATGGACAGATGTGGCACTAGAGGACAGCCTGGACCTGCTGAAGCTGCTGAGCACAGTGGCCTCAGGCTACCTGACCTGCAAGAGCCACACCACTGACAGCTACAGCGCCAGGGATGGTGAGGCAGAGGATGGCTGTGGCCAGCCCAGGCTGACCTCCCCCTCCCAACCAGCACCAACATCCCCAGACCATGGCCTGAGCGAGCAGGGGGCTCTTCCCGGGCTGGTGCAAGGGACTGCTGGGGAAGAAGAAGAAGGGTGGCACAGTGACTGCCTCAGGGGATAATTCCCATCCCTGTGACACAGGTGTCACATCCCACTGCTGCAGGGTCCCAGCTCAGAGGATAATTCCCATCCCTGTGACACAGGTGTCACATCCCACTGCTGCAGGGTCCCAGTTCAGAGGATAATTCCCATCCCTGTGACACAGGTGTCACATCCCACTGCTGCAGGGTCCCAGTTCAGAGGATAATTCCCATCCCTGTGACACAGGTGTCATGCCCCACTGCTGCAGGGTCCCAGTTTGGTGTCATCAGTGAACATACCGAGGAGGCATCTGCCCCTTCACCCCAGTCATTGATGAACAAGTTAAACACCACTGGACCCAGTACTGAACCCTGGGGACACCACCAGTGACAGGCCTCCAACCAGACCCTGTGCCACTGATCGTGACCCTTGGGGATCTGCCATTCAGCCAGTTCTCAATCCACCTCACTGTGCACTCATCCCATCCACGCTTCTTGAGTTTGTGAATGAGGATGTTGTGACACACAGTGGCAAAGCCTTGCTGAAGCTGAGGTGGACANAATTCCCATCCCTGTGACACAGGTGTCATGCCCCACTGCTGCAGGGTCCCAGTTCAGAGGATAATTCCCATCCCTGTGACACAGGTGTCATGCCCCACTGCTGCAGGGTCCCAGTTTGGTGTCATCAGTGAACATACCGAGGAGGCATCTGCCCCTTCACCCCAGTCATTGATGAACAAGTTAAACACCACTGGACCCAGTACTGAACCTTGGGGACACCACCAGTGACAGGCCTCCAACCAGACCCTGTGCCACTGATCGTGACCCTTGGGGATCTGCCATTCAGCCAGTTCTCAATCCACCTCACTGTGCACTCATCCCATCCACGCTTCTTGAGTTTGTGAATGAGGATGTTGTGACACACAGTGGCAAAGCCTTGCTGAAGCTGAGGTGGACAATACCCATTGCTCTCCCCTCGTCCATCTGGGCAGTTGTTTCATCATGGAATGCAATCAGGTTGGTCAGGCGTGATTTACCTTCAGTGAATCCATGCTGACTGCTTGTGATCACCTTCTTGTCATCCATGTGGACAGAGATGGCCTCCAGAATGAGGTGCTGCTCCACCACCCTATCAGGGATTGAGATGAGGCTGACTGGCCAGTAGTTCACTGGGTCCCTCTTGCCCTTTTTGAAGACTAGAGTGACTTTTGGTTTCCGGCAGTCCTCAGGCACCTCTCCTGATTGCCACAATTGATAGCACAAGAAATACAACTAGATGTTCTTGAAGGTTAGGGCAGGTGCTGTGCAATCATTCAGTCTTTTACTAGCTGTCAATGATTGTTTGTAAGTGAGGTCAACAAGATGTTTACTGTATGGTTGAATGGTTTATTTGAAGTAAAGATGTATGATCTCTGAATGAAGATATTAATGATGTGACAAAAAAATCCTGAAAAAGTACTTCTTTCAGTAGGATCAACAGCTAAAGTCGTGTACTAACAAGCTAGATGCCAAAAGTAGCTGCAAGGAACGTAATAATATAGATTTTTGCTGTAAAAATAGAAAACAGGAAAAGCAATAAATCTGTTAATCTACTCAACTTTTAAAAACTAGATTAGGATGTGAAGATCTAATTCTCTCTAATTATTGTAGCTAATGATTTTCTTAATCAAATCAAACACTTTTTTTGTGTTTTACACATTCTTCCTAAGTACAAATGACGTTATTTTATCAAAACTTGATTTCTGTTTCCCTTAAATCCCATTCCTCAAGTGTTCCATGTGACAATCCAAGCTCTGCTATTAGGACAAAAAATAAAGGAAAAGTTTTAACTACAATTGCTAGCTGAGGGCTGGATTCAAAGAATTTATATTTTTTTGGTATCAGAATTCAAACGATAAACTTCAGTAACTTTAAAATATTAAATTACTTCAATTGTTATTGTAGATAATACACACAGATGATTTAAAAGCCAAACACCAGCCTTCATCAAAAGTGTATTATTTAATTTGTGAAATCAAGCCATGGAAGTCAAAGAATAGCAGAATTAAGGTTCCCTGTGCAATCTCAGCTTGGTTACTGTGGGTGTAACCCAAACTACGAGTGGATCATAATTCTTAAATATAGATCTGTGTGTTGGTCCCATTGCTTGTCCTCTTCCTCTTTCAGTACACAGGCTGGGCCAGGTTCTGTTAACAAGCAAGTTGTATTTAATTTTCTTTTTAGTATTCACCATGTGATCTCAAGTGTTTTCTCTCTCCCTCATACCAATTCCTGTTCTGAATTCAGCATAATTATTTTTCTCTAGGTTTTCCTGTAGCTTTCAGCTCTCTGCTGTCTAGGACTTCCACAAAAAAGAATGGATTTATTTCTGCAGCAGCCCAACAGATGAGATATGGCATTAACCTGACTCCACAGGTGAGGCACATGGCAGGCCAGAAATATTTGCTGGATTTGAGTGCTCAGTTTCTGCTAGTTAGAGTTTGACTTTGCCCAGCATGGAGCCATATTTTATGTGGTAGTTGACTGTGAATGCTCAGCACTTCTGCAGCACAGAGACCCCACAGAATCTAGCCAGGGACCCAGAAAGTGAAGCTGTACAATTTATAACAGTGGGGGAAGGAGCTGGTTGAAATTGCTTGCCTTGCTTTGCATAGGAGCTGAGCAGCAGAAATACAACCAGCTCTCAAGGACAGCGGTGAAACCATCCTCGCTCTTCTGGTAAAGCCCTAGGAGCAGATTTAGTGGGAGAAGCCGTGAGCTGTGACCATCTCCTATTACCTTCCCCGATGGGATACCTGCAGTCCAGGTCATTCCTGGAGAATGGCCACGCTGCAGTGCATTATCACCGTTTCTGAATCTTCTTTTCTTTCTGTGCTATTATGAGACATCCATATCCCATGGGCAGCAGTCTCCCTTTGTTACATCCTCCCATCCATCATCAGTGCCGTCCATTTTGTGCCCAGCAGGAGGGAGAAGTATATGATCATGCTATTAAAGATAATGCCTATGCAAAAAAGGGATTGAATCAGGGCTGGAGAGGCAATTTGATTCTGGCACTTCCTCACATCTGATTGCAACTGCAAGATTCTTTTCACACAGTTTGAGGTGTGTAATTTCACATATTTGAGGGGGGGGAGGGAAAAAAGTAGACTGCCAAAACAGGCATTTCATTATGCAGGGTCACAGTGAGTCCCAGGAGAGCCAGCGAGGCTGGAGTCCGTGCTGGCCACTGAAAGCTCTGCTACTTCAGTTAATAGAGTGGCAACTTTAATAATCACCAGATACCAGTGTCCTGCTGAAAGCACTGAGAGGCTTGTTTCCTACAAGGCAGGCTGGACAATTCATAGTGGATTTTGCAGGTATTTCAGGGCAGCAGGGGATATGCAAAGCCCCTAAACTGTGTTTTCCACTCCACGTTCAGGCAGGAAGTTTGACGTACTATTTTTCTAGATTTTCCACTTTTACTGTGCCAAACAAGACTGGGACAGGAGTATTTAACTACCCCTAACCTCTTTGCCCAGCCACACAGTTTCCTTCAGGTTTCCCTGTTGCTGGGGAAGTCCCAGCCCTCTTGCTCTGTCATCTTTAGCCACTCAGATCTTCTAGTTTTAATGGTCTTTCTCAGCCATAATTCAAGGTTCCCATTTTCACTGGTTCTCACACTCTGCTTCCTCATAAATTACTGGCATTAAGCTCTGGCCTCCCCATGTCTATCTTCTGAAACAAACATGAGGCTGTCCCTAGATTTCCAGCCTGTTCCTTGATTTAGTTTCTTCATTTCCCTCTGTCTTCTCCCTGTTCCTCCCCCACTTCCAACTCAGAGACCTATTTCCGTATTCTTCACCAAGGAGGTTGAAAGCATGGGTAACCCTGTCCTTTAGAGTACCCTAAAATGGATGGAAACAGCTTGTAGTTACTCAGAGCAGCAAGACAGTATCAGATCTCTTTATCTGCAACCCAAAATACTGATGTGGATGTACCTTCAGAGAATGAACAAGGTCTCAGAAGTCCATGGTTCTTGTGTGACCTGTGGTTTTCTAACGGTTGCAATAATTTCTTGGTGTAGATTTTGTAGATATGTACAGAAGTTGTAATGGATGTGTTTCAGGGATAACCCACATCTTAATGCCAAAATTCAAGTATGTTTTCCAAAGCATTAAAGTTCTGAAAAAGTGGGTTACCATATGGTTTTAACATGGACAAAGGAGATATTTTTCCATGGTCTTGTTACTGGCAGTAGGTGAAGTCTTTTGGCTGAAGTTTTCCGAAGAAGATTTTCCAAGTTTAGACAAGTGTCTGACATGTCAGTGTTCAGCCTCGTCATCAGCACTGGGACTCTAAAATGGGAATAATCGAGTAATCTCAATAATAGTTGGTGTTTCCAGCAGTGCCTGTGAAACTCCTATGCATTGTGCCTAGCTGCATTCCTTGGGGAAGTGGTCACAGCATCAAGCCTGTCTCAGCTCAAGAAGCCTGAGTTCATGCCCATGGTGTCATTCTTGGGGTGTCCTGCTCATGGCCAGAAGTTGGACTCAGTGATCCTGATGGGTTCCCTCCAACTCAAAATAGTCTATTGATTCTATGATAATTCAGCTTCACATTTATCCAGTTTTATAATAATCTAAATCAACAGAAAATCAGGATGCTGGGAACTGTGGAATAGCCATTATATCTGATAGGTAGGGATATCATCCAAGGATGATAGATGATATTTATGCAAAAATGTTCACGATTAAGAATGGTTTGTCTGCTTAAAAAATCCCTGAAGTTATCTATTCGAATCCCATAAACATTTTCAAGAGGAGTTTTAAACCTAGACTTACCTTTACAGATGCAAACTTCCACATTCATCCCAGAGGTAGGAAAATCTGTTGTCATGCCTGTAAATAGTATCTGCTGATGCTATTTGTTTCCTGAATAAGTAGCTTGGTGAGAAGGAAAACCATGAGGCTAGTAATGGATTTTTGTCCATTTTTAGTCTCAATCACAGTATAGTCAATAATACTTAAAATTGAGACAGAAACCTGGTTTACAGCTTGGAAGGGCTACATTCTGTATAAAGTGGAGATAAAAAAAGCTTTTCAATTGAACAAAGTTATTAAGATATTGAAGCACAGCATATCAGTATTTCTCATCCTCACTCATTAAAACACTTACTCTTAAGGTGTCTTTCAGGACAAACATCCTGAATGCATTTGAAGAACTTCACATAAACCCACCTCTAGACTCTGCATGCTGGGAGCATTTTGCATTGCCATTCATCTATTTGCCTTAGATCATGAATGATCTTAGGATTCACAGTCAAATTATTGTAAACTTACAAACTTCTGTGCATCAGTTAAGCAGCAACAATGGCTCACATGTATGGCCTTAGACAGTGGCAAATATAAGGATTTTTCCCACTCTGAAAGAGTGTTACCTGAGATAATGAGCCTTGCAACTGGATTGGGATCATGAACCTATGGGGCATTGCCAATTATTTTGACTTGGCTGATGTTAAGAGGCTTTTTAAACTGAGTTACTTTGTGAATCTGAGCCCTTTGCTCACTTACAGTCCTGGGTACGTGGTAGTCTCACAAGTCTTTAAAACATTGCTCCAAAAGATAGGCTGCTTTATATAATAAATGAACGTGAGAACTTTGGAAAATCCTAAATAATTTCTCTGAAATTATGGGTGTCTTATCTATCTCTCTGTAGATGAAAAAATGTCTACTAATGACTTTGACCTTTTGCTGACAGGTTTTTTTCTGTTGACTTGAATATTGTGGGAGTGGCAGCATAGTTAAAGTTGGAAATTCCCACCCATTTTTCCACCGTCTCTCCCAGTAGACCAACAGATGTTCCTCATTAACTTTTAGCAGATAGATTTCTTGTTGATAACTCTGGTTATTTTTTTATTGCATGTAGGAAGCTGGGAAGTGCCTTGCTGTGAAGTGCCTTGGTTTTAAAACACATCTCCATGCCCCAGCAGTTCTCATAGAATTTTTGAAAAATATTGTCATGTCAAAGCACAATGATAAGTCTTGTTGGTTGAGTCTTCAAGAGTATATTGAAAAAAAATACTAAAAAAAAGTACTAAAATTAGATGTAGATTATTAAGTAGTTTCCTGATTAACCAAAACTCCACGTGTCCGAACCTCTCCTTGATTTTATTAACTCTAAGAGGCCCTACAATCTCCCTTGCAAAATTATGTGAAATTTTGATGCTGGAGGACTTTGCAAAATAAAATTTACTGGCTCATGTGCTCCTGCATCATGAGAGTGTTACCACTAGGCATTCTTTTTTTGCTTGAAACAAGTCCTTCTCAGTGTATCTCTGATCCCAGCTGTGACTTTGCATTTTTTGGCAATTTTCTTGGCAACGAAAATGCTTCTTAATTAAAAATTTAATTTTGAAGGAGATAACTAAAAATGTTTTCCCCTGAAATCTTCCATAAGAAGACACACCTTTTTTAACAAAATTTAATGTTTTCTTTTGGTCTCCATTAATGGTGAGCCACAATGAATGACCTGCTTGTAGATGAAAGGCTGCTGTCACACTTACTGCATCTATTTAACCTGGGTGTTGTTCATCTGTCTCGTTTCCTGCATGTGAAGAATACTGATGGTTCTGGGTCTTCTATGTGTTATGGAGACATATAAACTATAAATGCTAATACTTACCTTTAACTTCCTTCCAGAGCTGTATATTTTCACTCTACCAACAGAAATGCCATCAGCTCTTGGCAGCTTAAATTACATTCAGGGTAACAGAGTCAGTGCTTTGGCCAATAAATAAAATTACACTATTGAAATGGCCAAAGAAATTGTAATGTTTGATGCCTAACTACTATCCAAGCCACTGTAAATGAGAAATTATAGTGAATCCCCTATTAAAGTACAGAAATATTCACACAGGACATACATTATAAGGACATATCACTACATGTGGTCAGTGTTAGAGAGGCTGAAGACATGACTTAACTTCTGCATGTACATAATTATCAGTGCATGTGCAAAATGAACATTGTGGGTGATTTGAGCCCATCTGTGACAAAGTGTGCATGTTCCTTCTCTAGACAAGCGACATGCCAACAAGCAGTCAGCATTAGAGCAAAGTGACAGTCACATCTGACATGAGAGAGGGTTTTTCCGTGCAGAAGCATCCTGTAGCCAAGTAGATTTACTCAGAAAAACCTTGGTGTGTGCCTCCCCAAACCAGCCTTGTCCTTGTCATGCCACATTCTCCTGCTTTGGCTATGTCTCTTTAGGTTTGATGCCCTCCATGCCCAGGGCTTCCAACTGGAGGCTTCCCTGGCATCTGACATAGGTGTCCACACTCTGCCCTGGTCCCTAGCTAGCTGAACATGGAGCATCAGTAATAACAACCTGGAACAGGCCTAGTCCCAATATTTGATCTTAGTGGAATGCAGCTCAAATCTAGTGACATAAATTCACTTCATGTCTTTTGCTAGATAGGGGAAAACCTTCCTCAAGAAGCTCATAAATCCCTCATTTTCCCCCATGTTTCTTACTCCACCACAGGTCTCTGCCTTCTGAAACCTGTGAGAAAGCAATTTGCTGAAAGGCAAGTGTCTGTGGGGATGCAGGATCATTTAGTGCTGGTTACCACCTCGGGCGTTCTGGAAAGGGCTCTGCTACACGAGGTGCATTTCAGAGATCTGACTGTGTGCTAAACGAGTCCTGCATCCCTGCCTCCTAGCTCTGGGAATGTTAGGCAGGTAATTAAGAAATCACACAGCACAGGTGTGCCAGGTGAAGTTTGGTAGCTTGCTTTTGATCTAAATTGAGATGCTCTGGGGATTTAACTTCTTAAACAAAAAGGGCATAAATAAATAATCAGGATTTTTTTTAAGGTTGGAACATGCAGGCTATAAAATTTTGTCTTGGATGTACACAAGTAGGCAATGCTAGAAGATTGTTTAAGAGAGCTTTGTTTTACATGGGGGTGTTGTTTTCATTAACTTGGGCCTGATTAGTTTTTTCACTGGGAATTTCCCCACTGATATAAACAGGAACACTGTTTGGTTTTTGGGAACTAACTCAGGAATAAGCTATGAAAGTGTCTTTAAAATAGACCTCAAAAAACCAACAAATCAACCCAAAACCTAGAGTATTAATTATAACACAGGAATGACTCAAAGCAATTCTTTTTAATATTCATAATTGAAAATGAGACAGCTTTAAAGTCTGTAATGAGTCCTTCAGTGTACCGCACTCTAGTTAGAGCATTATTTCATAGCTGGAAGCCAAGAAACAGGCTGACAATCAATTCTTAAATTATTCTAAGCCCACACAATAGCCTCTTGCCACAAAGTTTCGGCATGGTGCCTATTTTGCTACCATGTGGGTGGGTGAGATTGGGATAAACAAGAACACAACTGCCCACTTTTGATTTTTCATCTTCACTTAAGTTCAGTCTTGCACAGATGGTTTCTGTAAGTTTGAAATGTTTCAATGCCTCTCTCTTCTTACACAATTCCCCATAAACATGAGACGAAAAGGAATGTAAAAAAAGAGTCTTGTATTTTTGAGTTTGAATCAAAAAATGAAGTACCAGGAAATCAGAGTATCACTCTGAAACATTTAGCCTGGCTCTTTGGTCTTCTGAAGTAGGAAAGCTTTCATATACTTTCTCCAAACAAATTGGGTGGCTATCTCTGATCTATGAGAGTGCCCTTAAATTACTTCTTTTGATACCTTGGGGAGGAAAGATAGTGCAGGTGATGTCATAGGGCTCCTTCCAGCCCCACTGTGTGATGCTGGCTCCTCTCCTTCGGAGAGGGAACTTCAAGGGAGGGCACATGGGGTGTGGGTCTGGAGGGGGCTCATGCAAAGCAAGGGCAAGGGCAGGAGCAGCACTCCTGCAACGCTTCACACATGCTGTGGATAATTTGAAAATGTTAATTTTATCCTTGCTTTTCAGTAAAGCAACAGACCAGTTCACATTATGGATTGAAAGCCCTCTTTATGGAGAGTTTGACAGTGGATGTGGTTTAGAGCCTGAAGTACAGTACTGGGGGAAAGCTGAGATTGCAGCGTAGCTGAGTAGTGCATGGTTTTAGAGAAATGCCTGTCTGATGGACACAGGAATGGATGGAGGTGTTGGTCTGGAACTCTGAAATCAAAGCTGAATATAGACTCTGATTTTGCAAAGCCCGGATTCTGGTTTGGGTCAGATAAAGACAGAAACTGAAGTAACAGAGACCTCCTCCAAAACCATTCTTCTTTTATTTGGTGAGGTTTGGACCTCTGCTTTAACATATTCCCAGGAAGAATAAAAAAAAATTAAGTTCTTTGCTGTGTAGTATCCTGAGGAGATAATCCATCCCCATACAGTATTATGCTACAGTTGGCTGATTTGTTTTCTGCTGAAATGTCCTCTACTGTCACCCATTAGGCTTTTCATAAGAACAAGCTTCTCTCACTCTCACTCTCAGGAAGTCTGGAGCATTAACACACATTTCTTCTATCTCCCTCATTCCATCACTTCCTCCTCTTGCCAGCCTTTGTCTAAAATCTGGAGACCAAAAATCAAATATTTTTCTTTATGCTCACTTCAAAACATTATTGTCTTCTGAAAGTTAAAAAAGGATTTTTTCCTCCTAAATATTATTTAGAATGAAACATTTTTTTTGTTTACCAGCTGTGGTTCAGGGAAATTCTGCCCCTTCATGCCATCCTTTCCTTCAATCAGGAGAGTACAGAATTTACCTTTATTCCTTTTTCACTACCAGTAATTCCCCTCCAATTACATGAGGTGTAAATTAAAATGAAAGGGGAGCATATTCTCAGCTGAAGACCTCAAGTTTGGATTTCTTCCCAAATGGTGCATTCCCCTCACTGGGGTATTGGGTTTTGTCACTAAAGCAACGATGTTCTGTTGTTTTGACTTTGAGGAGATCTGGAATATTACAGATAACACAGGAGTTATGAGGACATCTGAACTCTGAGTAAACTCAGCCTGTACTTCACTCCTATCCAAGCATGAGTCCTGCCTGTGGTGTTGCAGAGGATTCTGCATTCACCACCCTGCTTCTGGCCCCATGAGAGATTAGGTAGACAGCAGTTCCCAGCTAGGAAGACAAAACTCTTCTCCCAGAGGTGAAGAACTGCTTTCTTTTAAGCAGACTTCAATAAAAATTTTATCTCCTATCTCAGTAATGATAAAAGAATCTGGTAAAACAACTTAGAGGACCTCAGCAAAAATAAGTTGGACACACTGGATAGGAATTTGACACATCTAAGAGTGATATAAGCCTGTTGCTGGCCACTCCACCATGGCTCTTCCCATGATCCAGGTTAGTGGGATTCAGGATAGCTAGGGACAGGAGCCACAGGGAGTAGCTGCACTCTGACTAATAAAGGGTCTCACCAAGTCGTGTTAGTGCAGTCTCAGTGATGAGCTACAACACTCCCAGGTGTGCTGAAGCCTGGATATGTGGACACAAAAGATGGGTCCCACCAGAAAACAAATACAGTCCCTTATTGCTGCCTTCTCATGTCAAGGGTGGTTGAGTGTTCTGCTCTTCACAGGGAAGGTTAAAGCAGCCACCCAAATGCACAAAGGTGATGCTTGTTGCAATTGACCCATTCATAAAAACGGGCAACCAGCGAGTTTAGCCTTGTGGTCCCTTCCAGGGTGAAATGCAGGGACAGGCAGAGCACAGGCTCCTGAGGGTTCAGTGCTTGGGGTCAGGCATGGGAGACTCCCAGAAGCGACACAATCGAAGTCAATGTGGGCTTTCGCCACGGAACCCAGAGAGTGGACACAGATTCACCTTTGGATCAGACTCATCCTGAGATCCTTCACCTGCCACTTCACACTCTTGCTGCAATGGCAGCATATTAATTGCCAGGGAAGTTCCATTTCTTGTCCTGCTTAAATAGTGAGGGCTCAAGTCCTGCCAAGCACAGTGGGAACTCTCCTTGGTTTCAGTGGTGTCTAACATCAGTAATATGCTCAGCAGTTGGAGGGGTTAATCTCTCATTTTTCAGATATGAAACTGAATCTCAAAGAACTTGTGTGACTTTATGTCTCCACTGCAGCTGTAGACCAAAGCACTCCTTCCCCACATGAAAATGCTGTTTCCAGGATTGCATAGGCTGGTTCTGAGTTTAGAATTTGTTTAGGTGTCATATTTATAAGTATATTGAATGAAGAGGCTGACAGTAGGGTCTATGGCTCCTTAAAATTTGCATGAATATATGCATGTTACTGTTTGCAAAAATATTTGTGCACTATGAAACTTTAAAGAAAATAATTTAATTGCTTTAAAAATGCAACAATTGATCTTTTGATGTTTTAGTGTGTAGTTGAGCTTTACTTTTAAGTAGGTACTATAACTAGTGTGCTCCTTTTATTTATTACTGAGGCAAATTTGCCACTTGATAGAACAAAAAACAAATAAACAAAATTAGCAAACAAAAAACACAACAAACATGTTGCAGATCTCCCCCAGGTAAAAGACTTATTTTCTTCTTTTTGAAAATGAAATCTTAATCTTATTAGATCTTGGAGGAAAATAGTTCTGATATGTTTTCTGTAGGTAAAAGGACTTGCTTAATGTGCTTTCTTTATGTTACTGTTTTTACAGTAAGTAATAAAATTTATTAGGGCTATTATCCATTTATAGAATATGTTTGACAATGGCTTTTTAATGAAGTATAAGCTTTTCTGGACACAGGCTAAGAAAACACAGTACTACAATAACACAGGCTTTGTCAATAGGTCTCTGAAACATGGGAACATACATTGATCTCAATCCGGGATATATGGCTATTGATTTTAGTTGCAGACCAAGAATTATGTCTTGCATTCATGTGTTTCTACACTCTAATTTCCCTAGTTCCTCCATCAAAACATTTCTCTTGTCCCCCCATTTTCTCTGGTATGTGGATATGCTTGGAGTTGTACCTAGGAGAGCTCTCTTCCTGTGGACTTCTTCCAGTGTCCATGGCTCAGCAGCCTGGCAGCACAGCACTTTGAAAGATCTAATACACAAGGCAGGTGAGGAGTTTAGAGATAAAAGTTTATACTTGGAATTACATGCAGAAAGAGACAGAAAACAGGTGCAGGCTCCTAAGGGCTGCTGCAGAGCAGACCTTGGTGACCCAGATGGGAGGAGCCAAGGGCACAGATAGCAGAGGTCACATGTGAGAGGTTGTGTCTTCGTGTCCACTCTGTAGTGGACAGAAAGAGCACAGGGCTCACTGTGTTTGTTGGGACATCCAGGTATTGCTGAGATTTCGACAGGTTTCCAGTTTTCAAAACATGGACTGACAAAGGAGGGACAGCTCCCAGGAAAAGGCCTGTTGGTAGATGCCACTGGATTGGATCATTCCCCTGCCTTTGTACAGACACCGAAGAGGGGAACCTTGCTGATGCATGGCACTGCAGTCTCTGGATACTGAACCAGACAGTGAAGAGAGGGAGAGCTCTCCTAATCTCCTACTCCAAGACCTGCAGGTAATCCTGCATCCACTATTGTCTTTGGGGCTTGTTTGCTGAGGACCATAATGTCATTGCACACCCTCCCCTTGAACCAGACCTCAGTTTTAGATGACCTCTAGGCAAATTTACAAGTACTTTCAAATGTTCTGGAGCATAAGTCATGTGATTAGGGTATTATTTATTGCCTACCTTTCGTAAATCTTACATAACCTACAGTAAACTAGTGGTCTAGATTGTCTAGTGAAACAACAGAAAATGACAGTCAACAGCATCACATCCTGCAGCAGAACATTCCTTCCTAGCCTGGGAGGCTGGAAAAGCATTGTACAGCCCTTTCCACGGAGGGGCTGGGAGTGTGGCAAGGAGTTTTCTGCAGTTGTTAGGTGGAGTACTGCACCTTATAGAGGACTGTTAGAGATATATTTATATACATAAATTGTCAGCCGCTGGGTGTTTGTTAGATTAATGTCCTCTCCTTAACATGAATGCATAGAAGGTAGACCATGTGATTATGCAGGTATGGTAATTATCCTTCAAAGAGTTGGAAGGCTTTGACGTAACCTCTGTGTCCCAAGTGTGCTGGTTCCAGCACTCGCTAGAGGGAAGAATAAGGACTTGAATCTGCAAGCCTTTCCCATGTGACAATCTGGTATTGTGCCTTATAAAATCTGGCAAATTTGTAAATGACAGTAACCTTTATAAGCACTAAAATGACTTAGTAGAGTTTGGGTTTTTTTCTTCCTGATAAATAAATTCTCTGATGTGCTGCTCTAACATGCAGAGACATGCATGAACTATTGTAAGTACTTCAATTTATAAATGCTTCACAACAGGCCACAACAAGCTAGCATCAGCTTTTAAGTATTTTAAAATTATTTTTTGCATGTCTTTATAGCATGTTATAATGCATCTCATAATAAAGCAATTTCTCTGATGAATATTAATTATTATTTTCCAACTGTATCTACAATGCAGTGACACTTGACTGGGAATGTGAGGGCTGAATTGGCCTCACACAAGTTCACCCAAATAGGACAGCCCATATTTCTGCATCATCATTCCAGAATTCGTAGGCAAAGAGAGCAGACATTCAGCATCCAACAGTCCTGGATTCAGACCTTGTCCCAGCAATGCCATAGGAGAGAAATCTTCAACTCCTTCTCTGGCCCCATGTCATTCTGCTCCTGGATGGATCCCTTGGATGATCCCTGGCCCTGGTCCATGCCTTGGTGTGTTGGGGGGCCCCCAATGGACCCTGTTACCAACCCCTGGCTCTGCCCACCACATCAGCCCTGCTGGGACTGGCACCACTGAGGAGGGACGGGACTGTGTTAGGTCCTGCTCAGCTCCACAGCCCCAAAAGTGAAGAAGCATCCAGATTTTATGATATTTTCTAGAAAAAACAGCAAGCATAATGCTGAAGTGCAGTCAGTAACATTAGACTTGTTTTCCAAGCTTTTCAGGGACACAGAGCTTCTTTCCCAAACACAGACAGCTATCTTTCCCCCAGCCCCTCCCAGGTCTGTGCCTTCTTTGTGTACTTTTAGGTTTAGCTTGTGTTACCAGGAGCTCTAAGGCTCCTCAGATTTTGTTGTGTGATTTAAGTGGAGTTCTGCCAAGAAGAAACGTTAGTTTCTAATCATCAATAGGAACAGGTGTGGCCGGACACCTATGAATCTGTTGATCTGGGTTTTTATCCAATAAGGATATGCTTTTTAATATGAGGTCATACCAAATCCAGACACCCTTTTTTTTTGCTTTCACAGAAATCCATCCCAGCTGCCAGCAGACAAAGGCCGATCCCTTTGTGCAGCGGCGATGCTGTGAACTAATGTTAGCGTCAAGCCTCACTGTCTACATCCAAGGAGAAAAATGTTAAGTTTTCGAGATCAATGAACGTCATCTACTTTCATGATGCATTGTTCTCACTAACAGTGATGTACGGGAAGCACCTGAGAGTCAGTCTGGAAACTTCTTTGGCCAGGACACAACAATATCTCTTGGTTGTTGATGCGTGGTCTGGCAGCTGTTGCTGCTAATCTGGTTATCAGGGCCTGCAGGTGTATCTGTATTTACACAACTGGCTTCTAAGGACCTACATTTATCAAGTCATGATTTATACTCTACAGATTGCTTGGGTTTTTAAATTTTTTTAAAATATTTTTTATTGAACACCGAGGATAAGAAAGAATGAGGGAAGCCTAGTCTTAGTTTCATGTAGGTTCAAAGTTTATCGAATTCCCCTGCATCAGTTTACATTCCTCGATGTTTCCCTGTCTGTGCTGGGATGAGTCAGTGAGGAGAGCTGGTGGCAGTGAGGTTTAGGTACCACGCACAGCTGTAGGACCCACTGGAGCTTAGTTCTGCATGGGGCCTGTGCCACATGCTGCTGCTGGATGCTGACTGAGAGGATTTGGGTGCTAGAGCCTATGAATTTGGATCTCCTGCCTTTGTGACCTGATGTGGAATCTCCTCCTGGCATCACCCTGCACCGGGAGCGGGTGTAGGGATGCTGCTGCCAGAATAGACATGCCCACTGCAGTGCCATCAGGGTGCATCCAGATAGATGAACTTCCTGGCTTTCATTTCATGCTTTCCTACCCTAGATCATAGGGAAGGCAAGGGTGGGTCTGGCAGACAGTGCCCTGGGCAATGGCTTATTTGAGGAGTCGGCAGGGTATACAAATGAATACGCCTCTTGTGTTATATTGGGATAAGGAATATAAAGTTACTGCACGCCCTTTCTAATGCCACTAAGTTTTCAGTAGCAAAGGGGCTCTCAGGACTGTATTTTGGATTTACCAAGCATAATTCTGTATCTGTCAGCTCCATTAATAATGAATTCTTTCTTCTCCTGCCCCTGAAGCATCTTGCTTCAGCCCTAAGATCAGGTGAGGTTCTGGTTCTGGCTAAACTTTCACCAATTTTGTTAGGTACCTACGTACTCCACAGATCACTTGAGCTAATGACTGAAATTGTGTCTCTTGGAATGACAGAGCTATCCTATGATGTAGTTACCTGTGTGATGTGAAATTATTGTTCAAAGACACTGCCTTTTTATTGGTGTTTTTATAACATAATTTTTTGGTTTTGATGATAAATTCAATTGCCCTGTCATGTGATCAAGCACTTCTTGGCAGGTGGCTGTCTTTCATGTAAAAGAGATAATATTTTCATTCATCTTATTTTAAGTGACCTATAGACATTTTCATAAGAGAGCAGACTCACAGTCATGGTTTGCAGAGGAATAACACCAGAATTTTTTTAATTCTCACTAGTCCTCTGAAGTTTCTTCTTTTACTTTCCCTTCTTGAATCTGTCACTAAGGACCCTGACATTTTGGTAATTGAGCAGAACATTAGTGGTGACTCTTCCAAAAATAAATGTTCATAAAAATGAACTAACAGGAGCCAAGCAACATCAAGCAGAAATATTGCAGTGAGTGCTAGAATCCATCCCAATTCATGACTCTGCCCTTCTTGGTATTCAGCTTAAATCAGAAATCCTGTCAGTAATTATTCACTTCCACAATATTCCAGTTTTGCATTGCTGCATATTTTAGATTTAAAGAGAGCTATTGATTATTTCAGTGATGGAAAAAAACCCTTTTAAGTTATCTTGCTTGTGGTTTCTGGTGAAGTTCCCAGGTCCAGCCCACTGGAGATCTCAGAACAACCTTGTGGCTGCTTAGTGAGGTGGGGAAACGTCCTTCTGATCTCAGTCAAAAAGGGAGCTGCCTGGAGCTTGATGCTTATGGGGCACAATCCTCTGCATCAGATGGGGCAGGTCTTGTGACCTGACTTGTGAGAGGGACTAACTCTGCTACTGCTTAGTCTTCTTCTTGATGATGGCCCTGATTAACCAGTTTTCTGCAGTGTGGAGAGGCAAAGGATTATTTAGGGAAGACAGAGGATTATTTAGGAAAGGCATTGTTCTCCAAATATCTGCCTTTTGGGGACCACATTGATTTCCGTTTTGTAACTGGTGAAGAACAGAGGGTGTGGGAGCCTTGCTAGGTTTTGTTTTACGGTGTTGGGAGGTACTGGTGGAAGTTGGGTGATTACCTGCTTTGAAGGCTGTTGAGGTGTGCCACAGTGTAACAGCCCTTCAACACAGCACATTTACAGGGGCAATACACTGGGAGGTGTTTCTGGCCTGGGAACAACAATAATTTGATAATGAACTATTTGAGATATGATTTTGAAGACATTCATCCCTGAGTGGTGTCTCTTTTCCAGGACAATGATAGCAGGATAATGACTGTCACTTAGCAGAGACTTACTGTGAGCCAGAGGAATAAAACAATGCTGGACTGAATGTGGGCAGCTGTAATTCTCCTTGAATCCGTGGGTCTGGGGAATAGCTGGAGCTGGACACCTCTGGAGGTCAATGAAGAGGTGATCTGGAACACCTACTGAGAGCTAAAGGAACTGCAGCCACTGGGAAGCAGTAGGTGCAGTATTTATTAGAACAAGATTGTCTTAACAGGAGCCTAAGTAGATACTGAGTTTTACAAACTTCTACTGATTCCTGTCAGTGTGTGCACAACACATACTCTAAATTGTTGCAAAGCACTTTTTGCATTGACTCATAATCCTCAATGTAAAGACAAATACAGACAGATCATTGCATTCATTTATGTGTGGGACAGACTGCAATTCCCTGGCATCACTGAAATGCCTGTAAAAAATGTAAATCATGCACTGACAAACGTACACAAAAAATCAAGGTAATATTTTATTGTAGTGTTGAGCCCCATTTCCTCAGCAGAGTTCCCTCTTTCAGCTGAAATGGGTCATTACAATAATACACTGCAAACTCTACAAAATTTCAAGGGAAAATAAAGGGACATTGTCATCATATTGTCCTTCACTAACAAAAGTTACCTCCACTGTTTAAATAATATCCTTGGTCTTTGGCTCCATGCATTATTTAATAATCTTGGAAACTTCTGTGACCTTTAAGCAATAGTAAACTGTGATTGCTTGACAAATAGGTCAATGTTTGTATAATAGTTGTGTCTTTGGAGGTACAAAAATATTCATCAGAATGCTTTGACTGACTTCCCCCACCCTTCCTTTCGTTGGCAGTTTTCCCGCAGCATTGCCCTTTGTTAAACATTATTCCACTTCAAGGGTATTTGCAGGACTAGGAAGCAGGCAGTATATTATGGTCCTTGAAAACACAGGGTGGGGGAGGTTGTGTGTCTCTGAGACACATTCACACATGCACACATGTATATGCCATGAGTAGCTGTGACTGTTGGTAGAAATTATGTGTTAAAAAAGTCACTGAAAGGATTTAGTATCCAGTATGCTAAGCACCTTGGTGTAGATATGTTGGATTTATTCCTGGTTAACATGCACCCTGTTTTAGGGGGATGATAAACTGGTATTTGCTGTTTGAAGGGCATACTTGAAAGCAAGGAACTGAGTTTGAACTTCTGGTTTTATTGTTAGCAGTGTTGGTTGCAGGGCCAGTTAAGCAAACTTGTGGGCTCCTGCATGCTCCTTGGTAATACTTAAAGGGAAAGTTGTATTGACACATTCTCTATTACTTAAGTTTGAATTAGGGTGATCATAAAAGTCAGAAGTGGCCTCAAACAAGAATATTGAAGCATGCAATAACTTTTCTCCATGGCATTTTATATGAAAATGTCTGTAGTTTCACCATTGACTGCTAAATCACATGTTTTAGTGATATCTATTTCACACAGGAAACTGTGCCCCAGCATAGCTGCATAAGAATAATGAAATACCAGTTTCACTTTAAAAAAAGAGATTTTTTTTCTACTGCAGTACAACACACACACACACATGAATATAAATATACACACATAAGTACATATTATTAAAATGTGTAATGCTTTGAGGGATGAAAAACTTGGAAAACAGCTCCAAGTTCCTAAACACAGCATGGTAAATGCTCTGCCTCTTTTAGTCTCTCTTATGGTTCAGAGTTGTGTTTGTCAACATACAGTTTTTGCACTCAAAAATTTTGCCACACCACCTGCTTCTTAGAGAAGGAATCAGACACAGAGCATTTGCTATTTGCAAATGTCTTTAATTGCAGCTGATAATACACTTCAAATCCTACGCGCTTTTTGAGCATCAAACGAAAGGCTAAGAAGATGATTTTGATAAGTTTTCCAGAAAGCAACTAGAATATTTGGGTTTCAAATAGGGCTCTGGACCAGTCCATAGGCATTATCATGACCATAATTTTGGATGCGTTTGCCTAGCAGCCATCTCTAGGTTAAGAGTTGAAACCCATTTTGTGCCTGGCTGGTGTGTGTTATGGTATATCCGAGGTCAAGGTCTGGTTTAACAATGAGGAAATCTTTCTAGCTTGGGGGAGGTTACATATGCACTTGGCATATTTGAACTAAAGCATCTTTATCTGTTGGCTTTTTTCTCAAAGGCGGAAGCTCTCAGCCCTTTCAACTCGAAGCAGGGCAGAAGGAGCCGTTGGCATTTCGGTGCCATCTTTGAGCTGGATCTCAAGGATAAATTCCTGCCCTCTGCTTGGCTTGCACCATTATTAACACTGTAACTGGGACATTCTCTGAAGTAGTTCTGACTCAGTAGTTCTCCATTAATTAATTAGTAATCCTCTCTCTGAGAATACTGCCAGGTTACAACAGATACAGATAACTCCCAAGTATTTATTGCATTCAATAAATAGAGGCTTCAAAGAATGTACCTGGTAGTGAGGTGTGGGCTTTTTAATTATTTCCAGTGTTAAAGCTGTGAAATGAAGCTGTAAGGGTTTTCTTATATTTTTTTCCTTCACTTGGACAATAATCAGTTTTAAAAGATTTATCTTTATTTAATCTTTAACTTTTGGAAAAGAAGTTTTATTGTGTGTTCTAGGTTTATGCTTTGGCTGGCAACAAAGCAGAGCCACCTCTTAGCTCTCTGAAGATCTGAAATACTAAAAAAAAGAAAAAGTAACTCAGGAAAGCACTCTATTGGAGCTGAGTTTGGGGTATATTAGAACAGGAAAATTAATTCCTGTATTTACTCATCAGCAGTGACTTCAAGCTGCAAATTACATATATATTTATAAAATACACTATTCTAAATGTTATTGAAGAATCAGTCAGTATGAGAAGAAGGATCTAGACATTTTAATTTTCCTTTATCTCAAGGATTAAAGAATAACAAAATTTTCAGGAGAAGATCCCCAAAGACACGGACAGTCTTAGAAAACACAGCCTTTCTAATAAGAAAAAAGCAAAGAGTGTACAAAGTCAGGTTTGGCAGGGAAAAGAGTTGTTTTCAAACAGTCAGAAATATTCTCCTGAGTGTCACTTTTTATGATAATCTACAGTCAATGAGGATATCTACACTTACAAGAAAATAAGCTGAAATATGTAATAAAGTGAAAATAAGCCTTTTAATAATTGCTCATTGGAACAAAAGTGAAATTTTATAATAGAGCATTTTTCATCCTCCTCCTCTCTACTGTTCTGGCCCTTAATGGTTTCTTTTGCTGTCTTTCCCCACTTTTCCTACTTTCATTCCTCTGCAGTTTCTACCATCTCTTCTCATTCTTTTTCTGTAATCTTCATCTAAAACTTCACTCTCCTCACTCATCCATGAAGTCTTGGAAGTGCTCTTGTTCACCCCAGCCATGAATTGCCTTTTGCCCATGGCCAGTTTGTTTAACTCTGGGGCAGTATTTCCAGTGTTAAAATGGTGAAGCTGTATGGAATTCGTTCATACACTCTCTTTCCAGTTCCTGTATATCCCAGAGGCCTTTCCAGGACTTCTCTTTCTCAGCACATTCTCTTGTTGTCCCATGTTCCCTGACCATGCATGTCCTGGCTGGGCATTTCTTCCTCACATTTTTTCTTTTTTCCCTCTTTCCTCCTCCACCCTCTCATCCACAAATGCAAACTCTTATTTTTATATCAATCAGAAATATTGTGGTAAGATTTTCCTAAACTCAGCTTTATAGAATGTAACTTCTCTTTTGCATATTTCTACTCCCTGCCTTTTCTGAATAGGATCCACTTTCCTATGATAACTTTAATTCTTGGGAGAAAATTCTTATCGCCGCCTACCAAAAAAAAAAAAAAAAAATCAATTATTATTTTTAGAATCTCTACATTTAGGATCTCTTTTTTCATGATGCTTGTAAAATAGAAGTTAGTGCACTGGTGTACAGAGACTTTCTGATTGACATTTCCATTTTCTCTGGGTGCTTTTATCCTTACTTCTATGCAAATGATAAATGACGCATAGAAGAAGGTAAAACAATCTTTTAGTTCAGTAGACACAACAATTGCTGTAGTGGGATCCTGTTTAATGTATCTTCAACATTGCCTTATCATTATTTTTCTTAGTGAATCATAGAATCATAGAATGGTTTGGATTGAAAGAGACTTTAAAGATCATCTTTTTCCAACTCCCCTGCCATGGTCAGGGACACCTTCCACCAGAGCAGGTTGCTCCAAGCCCCATCCAATATGGCCTTGAACACTTCCAGGGATGGGGCATCCACAACTTCCCCGAGTAACCTGTTCCAGTGTCTCACCACCCTCCTGGTGAAGAACTTCTTCCTTATATCTAAATCTAAATTTAACTTGATCAAATTCCTAGTGAAGCAAAGTAAAATTTTAACCAGTTCACAAAAGTTATACAGCACCTAAAACAACTGCAAAATAAGATTTCCCATCTCTGCAAGCAGTTGTGCCAGTATCTAATGGGCATTGTATCAGCCCCAAACTCCTACAATATTAGTGGAAAAATGTTTTCATTATAAGATAAATTTCCAGAAGACTGAGATACAGTTTTATCAAGTTAACTAACTTTGAAAGAGTGGAAGGATAGCGGGGAGAGGGTTTCAGGGGAGAGAATATGATGTCCTCCCTTCCAAGCTTCAAGTCCCAGCGTGTCCTGAAATCCACAAACCAGTTCTGCTCTGACAACATGCAGTGACCTTGTGGAGAAACAGCGGTTTGTCAAAAAGAACTGTTGATTCATCATGTTTAATACCAGCCTTCAGGATTCCAGGAAAATGGGTGCACGGTGAAATATCAGTTATAGCTTTTATGAGTAACATCTTTAATGTGAAAACCATTGCTTTTTAAATCCACCATGATTCATACCAATAAATGAATATACCTTAAGCCATTAGTATTTAGCATACAGGATGGCAGAGAACAGCTCAAAACCTACAGCAACTGAGCTGAAAGAACTAATTGAAAAATCATAACAAAGCAATAAATGTTTAGTAGGTGATGGATGTGCATCAAGGCAATGAAACATTGAAAGCAGAGAATGACATTTTTCTGACCTGTCTGATATAAGAAGTTGATCATGAGAAACAGTAATGTAAAGAAAATGCATTTTTTTTTCTAATATCTGTATTGCTCCAAATTGCTCTGCTGTGAAGGAAAATCAATTGTTATTATGGCTATTGAGTGCTTTTTAATAACATGTGCTTTTATACATGGCTTTTTGGTAAGCGTTACTCTAAATTCAAACATCTTTGTAAATCTCTTATGTGGACTATCTTATAACTTAGATATGATTCAAGTTATGCTTGTAAAATCTCCACTTAAAAGGAATCTCCATGTGACAGGTAATTGGCTTCAGGCCTGTTTTTTGTTATTGATTTAACTTAATGCCAATGTACACAGGTGTGTTGGCGGGTTGTTCAAGCTTCCAAGGCACCCACATTTGGCAGGACAATAAATTGTTGCATAATAAGATTATTTTCCCCCTTCAATCTTGAATCTTTTCAAGAGTTGTATTTTAAACCTTTGTAGGTATGTACGTGGGTGAGAGAAAAATACCCAACCATGTTACCATGAGGCATGTTTCAATTTATTGTTTGAGGTGCTCAAGGAAACAGCATCATGTAGATAAGATATCTGCAAATATATATATATATATGCGCCAGCTGAAGAGAAAAAAACAAACCCCTTATATAAATTAGCTTGTTTTTTAATTTGTTTTTTTCGTGATATGAAAAATTCCACATTGTTGTCAGATGAAATGGGTTATTTTAGAAAGAAATACAGCACTGAAAATATCAGCTGTTCAACGTGCTTTAAGTGCAGACAGCAGATGTGATTTGCCCTTGCACACAGAAATATCTGCATCACAGACATCCAACTGAGGCCTCATTTGAATACTTTGAGCAAAATCCTGGCTCTGTTGAAGCTGATGGGAATTTTGCCATTAATTTCAGTTGGGCTTCGGTTGCCTTCTCCAGTAATGAAATGTGTGGCAAGGAAGGTATCCTTGAGGAACACACAGGCTCAGAAGGAGAAAATGAAGAATGCCACAGCAGGTCACAGGTGATAAAAATTCTCAGGAGAGCAGTGACCTTGGAGGAAAAGAAGGGGAAGCACTGCTGAGAGGGCTTTTTGCAGAGAAGTGGGAGGAGATTTCACGAAAGGATGTGGAAGAGTGTTGCAAGTATAGCAGGTAGCATGATTGAACGTGTAAAATCGTGAGGAGGAGAAAACACTTCTACTTTCACAAGCCTGAAGAAAAGAATGAAGAAATAAGTGTTGTTTCCAAACTTTAGAAATGAATTGGGGGAAAAGCTTTGTGATGGCTCTTCTTTCACACAGATGTTTCTCTTGGGCTTAGTTCAAAAGGAAGGATTTGTTTAGCTTTCCAGATTTGTCCACTAATCTCTGTTTCAGAGGAAAGCTATCCGTCCCCTCACAAGGAGAAGGCCACATCTGAGAAAGCCAATTCAGGACAGAAGTGAAGTGCTTCACCTGGATGATTCAGAGCAGCTGTGTTGCACTGGAGTAGGCATTCAATCAGTCCCTGTCCTGGGCCAAGAGCTGCTTTTTTTCATCCTTTTTGAAGAAATATAATATGGTCAGCAAGCTAATACAACAGCAAAGTCCCAGTGATGGCTTTGGAAGTAACGTGGCTCCTTAATGTTTTTCCACACTGATTTCAAGGAGCCATCCTCCATATCCTGGGCTAGTTTAATAGAAGTGTATTGGATACTGCTGGTAAATATATAGCAATAATGTATTATTGCAGATCTGTTATATTTTATAATGCTAGAGCCAATCCATTAACTTCTTGGCATAAGCTGTGATTACTCCAAAGGAGCATTTGCAAGCATCATGTCAAATTGTGCTCTGAGATGCCTTAGGTTAAAAGTCATCAACATCTTGGATAAGAAGTTGTCTGGGTCTGTAGTGTGAAGCAGATGATACACGTCCACTATAAATCCTTATGAAATATTTATCAAAAGCTCATTGCTCTGGATGCCCACTAGACACTATTTTGAAATTTAATGTAAATAACTGATGTTTTTCTTCTCTATAAATAACTGAATATTATATTCCAGAGTATATGGTGATGGATGAAAACATACCAAATCCAAACCTTGTCAACATAGAGCTTTGTTTTAATTTAAAGGAGAACACAAACTGCTCAGAAATACCATCCCTTTTCCTTTGCAAATATTTCCATCTGAAAGATGCCAATCTGGAAACAAGATGCTGTGCATGTTTATGTGTGAAAGATGAGGATGATGGAGGTTTGTACCTCTCAAAGAGATGCAGAACAAAATCAGAGCCAGGTCACTGTTTTCAAATGGTTTATTAACCCTGATAAACACGGCTGGGAGAAGCAGCACCACAGATGGAAAATGGTCCCAGATGCTGTGGTCACAGCACAGAGGCAGGTACTGCCATGTGTGCTCTTGCAGACAGTGGGGAGCCCCCTCCCCTCCCCTATGCTTTAAAACCAAACCAAACCAAACCAAACCAAACCAAACCAAACCAAACCAAACCAAACCAAACCAAACCAATTTTCTTCGATGCACACAAGAGAATGTTTGGCATCTGCTACTGAGCAGCATTCTTGCTGTGTTTCACTATCTATCAATGGCACGCTCGTCCTCTGCCAAGAAAAATACTTGTTCCCAATACTAATCATGCTCCCTGACTACCCTCTAGTGTATATTCTTCCAGGACTGCTATCCATCCATGCAGCCATTTGGAAGATATTAAAATTATTATGAGGAAATCTCTCACCTATTGTGCTGGCAAGAGCTGGGATATGCTCCAGAGGCAATGCCTGCCATTCCCAGAGAGAGGGAATGTCTCTCTTTGTCCAGTGCCCCATCTAAATGAAGAGACATCATTGCAGGGCCTCCATGGGGAGTCACAGGCAGTGACAGTCTGGTTTGGGGGGAAGATTGTCAAGGTACAAACTCTTGGAGAAATTAAAAATAAATTGATAAGAATAGGAGTTGGTAAATAGATCCCAGAGCCTCTTGTGACTGAAGGCTTTAAAGGAAAAAGGAAAATGTCATTGTAAAATACCTAAAGATTCTTGAAAGGCAGCAGCTGGGAACTCAGCTTTCTCTCTTGGTGAGATTGACCCACTGTATCCACACAGGCCCCAGCTCCTCAACTAAAACTACAGGAGGCATCCCTGGTCAGATCCTTTAGGTAGTTTCTTAGGATAAGATTGAGACTCTTCTCATCAACTTCTGGAGTTCCTGAAAGTGTTAGTAATTTGTTCCTCCACCTGAGAAATTGCCTTGGATTTCTCAAGAAGAAAAGTGCTTGTTTTCTGATCTCTGCCTGGAAATGACACGTCCTAACTTGGTCCTGCATAGTTCCAAGAATTAAATCCCTTCCATGAATCTCCAAAGATTTGAGATTTGGGCCCCTTCCTACCAGAAGGCTGTTAGTGACTGCATCAGCAGGTGCCCTGAGACACCTCTGCAAACTGCTGAGAGCAGCCAGGAACATCCTCATATGGGGCTGTCGTGTGCTCTGCAGGCCACAGCTAAACCACCGTCATTACGGCGAATTCTTCAGATGTTTGTACAGGAGAGGGTGGGATTTGTGTCATTTGTCTTTCAGCATCTACAAAGTAGATGTCTACAGTCGTGCTAATCACTCTGGGTTCCCTTTATAGTCGGGGAAGAGCAATAAGTGCTTTTAAGGTGCAATTTGCCTGGCCTGTTATAGACATTTACTTTGGGATGACATGAATCACACCCAAGGTTCCTCATGTGCAGCCTGCTGAGGTTCTCACTGACTCTACCCTCAGCCTGGGGTGACTGCCTTAAATCCAAACTATATTTACAATATATGCAATATACACATTTATGTCGCTCTGTTTAATTAGATGAGAAACTCCCACTGCCCATTACAGACCCAGCTTTGAATACAGGTGATGTAGGCAGTTTCTGCAGAAATAGAAACCTCTGGAGCAAGCACTGGATCATCCTCTTTCCATGAGGTAGAAGAAGCATCTTTGTTCACAGCAGGATCGTTTTTCACAAAATGTGCAGGGATCAGTTACAGCAGCCACATCTTCCTGGTCCCCACCTCTCTGCTTCTCCTCAGAGTGGGAGCAGAAGGGGTCATGAGCATAAAAGTTTGGATCACCCCCTTTTAGAGGAACACTTTATGTGCACACTTACATAGCCAAATGAACAAGAAAACATAGAAATTTCCTCAGGAGCTCCAAAAGTTGCCTAGAAAAAGTTCTCAATGAATTATTACTATTATTTTTAATTTAAACTGCGCCATGAAGGTTCATAATTTTTAGTGATGTTAACGAAGTCATGAGAGTTTAAAGACATGAGTAGGGCAAGATATATATAGGTGGAAGAAACAGATTTTATTATCCTGATTGATGTATTGGGAAAGCAGACAAGCTTTAGGCATGAGGTCTTTAGGTAAACAGTAATAGGGAGACTCTGACCTCAAAAGTAAGTTAATGGATAGCATAAACTCCACAGGGATTGGAGACAGTTCACATTTCTAGGATGGATATTTGTCATAGGAAGTTTTTAACAGGGACACCGAATTGGTGTTGGTACGCTTTTTGGCTTTTAAAGCTGTGAGGTGAATTAATTTTCCCGTATCTGGAAAATATTTTACATTTTGAAAGTGTTCCTGCCTGAACTGCAATGAAACCAGGAATTGCAATAAGTTTATGAGTCAATAATGAATAAATGCAATATTTTATTTGAAATCTATGGCATATTTCAGTGCTGTTTTTATTACCGATATTTTGCTACACATATACTAACGTTTAAAAATCAAGCCATTTTGAAGGCAAATGAAAAAATCATGTTAATGAATCATTAAAGCAAAACAAACAAAAAAAGAAAATCAGATTTCTCCTGAAAAAAATTCCCTTTTAAGAATACCTTTTCTCAAGGAATGAAATAAAGCAACACATATTCAGCTCTCATACCCACCTGGAGACCCAGCATACACACACCAGTGCCACACACTCGACACTCATCTGTCTTTTTCTCCAACCCTAGCCCTTGTTTATAATCAGCTCCAGGTTTTTAACTGTGGAGCAGTCTCCCTCTCAGGGCTTCTACAAATCCCTCATCCTCTCCTGACTGTGCTGCCTTGCAGTGCTTTCTCCTGTGCACCTGCACACTTTGGTTTCACCAGGCTTTTTATACTGCATGAGCTCCAAGGAACTGGGAAACGTGAACCCTTCCCCCTCTATTATTATGGATATCTGTTTTTCTAAAGCCTAGACATTTGCTGCACAAACTTAGCCCACTGGGAATCAGTGGCTGTAATTCTTAGACCTTAGGTATGTCAAAAGAATAAATAGTATCTTGTGTTAAGCTTGATAATAAACATGCCCTGTTTGCACATATTGCTCATCACAACTGGTGATAAAGAAATTAAGTGGCTGATCTTGATACCCCTTGAATCCTGCTGCTCTATCACAAGACTCTGAAGCATTGTACATATATAAAAAGAAAATTAATTGCTAAGAGATGCTTTTTTCAGTAAGTGTGGGCTTGGTCCTGAATCCTGAATGCATCACACCTTCCAAAAAAGTTTTCAAAACATTTAAAAGAATTTCTGCAAGATGCAAGATGTGCCTGACCTTTTCCCAGTCCCTTTTTCCTTCCCCTCACACAAATAATTTTGCTAGGAGATTTTACATCTGCCAGAAGCAGCCACTGCTAAAACAGGAATATTCCTTGAGAGAGGAGATGCATGGACCTTGCAGCCTCTCCTCGCACGATCTCAGAGACACTGGCCATCAAGTTCTAACCTCCCCTGGGCAGATGTGGTAAGAGCTGCCCAGTGGTTTTGCTGGGAGAGGAGTTCAACCAACACCAGGACTTTTGGGGACATTTCTATCAGTAAGAGAACTTAAGAAGAAAAAACAATAGAATAATGAAAATCAGTTTTAGAGAGGTTTAAAATTTCAGCTGCGCTTTCTGTTGTAGTAATGCTATTGAGACAAGGGCAGTTATAGTTGAAAAAAATGATGCTAACAATTACAATAGTTATTTTTAGAATAATCTAAGAAGTCCTGGAAAAGGTAAAATAAATACATTCAACATCCATAACAAAGAACAGTATTCAAACCATTCACAATCAAATACTGCCCCTGTCACACTCTCCTAGACCCTGTCTCCTGTTTGATATATATTTTCAGATGGATCTGAGAAAAATATGTTTTGAAGGATCTGATAAAAGGGAGACTGTTGTGCAACTTTGGCTGTTGATACAGTCATAAAATATATATTTATACACAGTTTTATATATACCAAGTGAACCTCACAGCCTACAGTATCTTACTGGAGCTCAGATGTAGTGCATGACACATTATATTTGTGGAAATAGGATCTATAACCTAATGTATTCTTGCATCAAAGAATAATGTCTCATAAATAAATCATTACAGCCTGTCACATCTATGGTTTCACACCATAGTGTATAAAATTATGTATTTTGAGATATGGAAGAATGTTTCAACAAAAAAAAATTATCCTGTGCTAATGCATGTACTGTCTTGGAGGTGTTATTGCCTTACTACTGTTCATTGTAGACTAATCCATAGTATCAGATGAAAGACAGCATTTCTGTTTTCAAAAACTGGTGCAATTTGTGTGCAGCTTTTCTCTTTCAGTAATTAAGAAATCAAATAAGCATGAGTGAAACTATTTAAGAGGTTCTAGATATAATTAGAACACCTCATTCTCTCATAACTAATTCCTAATTAAAGTAATTTGTCTTTTTGCCCTTCTTTTCAAGGGTGAAGAGCAAGTGGTGATGAATGCTCAAAATCAGGAAAAGTGAAAATTGCAGTGTGTTGATTTGCAGTGATTGAGAATGTTCCAGTTTTTAACAGCTACCTTCGAGTGAAATGGTAAATGAACCTCCAGCCTCTGTTTATGTTGCATATGTGCTGTCTGCTGCTTGACAAACAGTAGTATTTGTCGTATAAAATAGCTACCACCATCCAGAAAGTCTGAATATATAAAATCTGCCTTTTTTTAAAGAATAGCACATTTCAAGGGGGGAGGGGAAGAAGAAATCAGGGTGCACAGGAGGGATAAAGAAGTCTGAAATTTGTTCCATAGGGTGAAAATTGTCCTTTTAAAATTTTATTTGCAGCTGTGCCCAGATGATGATGGATTTATCATATGAACCAGGGATTAGTAAACAATGTGTACCCTATAAAGAGCAAAACAAGTCCTTGCTCATCACTGCACTTAATTGCAGTGGTTATATCAAAGCCATATAAAATTTAATCATCAACCACAAGTAAGACTTTGCTTTACATGTGTGCTTGCTTCCCTGTTTTTCCACCTGTTTAAATGAAAGATTCTTGGAATATCACAATATGTAAATATTGTTTATGATGCAAAAATATGCTCTTTCATCTCCTCGCTGCTTTGATGTCGTGATATATAAAGCTTTTAGTGCCACCACCTACCTGACACACAAAGGTCTTATCTGATTCATAAACATGTGTGCCCAGTGCAAACAGGCTGTATCCAATAGAGGATTTTTCTTTTCCTTGTAATGTTTTTTTAAGAGGCAGAAAGAGAAAGAAAGTGTAAATGACAGAATCACTCAGGTGAAAAGAATATTTTAAGCATCAGGTAAAGATAAGCCTATTATGATAGAATAAAAAGATGTAGGTCAAGACTGATCCTAAGAGGTTAGTTATATATATAGGTATCTTGTAAAATGTGTTTTAAAAGCTTAAACTTTTTTATAAGAGTTTTGATCCAAGTGGGAAATAAGCAGCAAGATCAGATGACCTCCTAAGAAATACAAATATCTCTAATTAGCAAGAGAAAAAAAGAGAGAGAAATGCAGGAAGTAAGGTCAAAGCTGGAAACAGGACAGATAAAGCGAGGAAGGACATAAGGTGTAGGCAACATTTAAAATCTGCAGTACATTGTTAGCAATTTTAAAGGAAAGGGTGCTTCCCATTATACGGTATACGGCTTAATATATGGTTTGTCCTATAAACAGCTATTTTTGTACCAATCCATTTCTAATAACACACTGGATTGGAGCCTGAGTCTGTCAGAGCTTGCATTCCGTGGGGGTGCTGTCTCCAGATGAAAATGTGGCAGACACTTTGGGAGAGGGGTGTCTGCTGGCCAGCAAAGGTCCTCAGGGCTCTTTAGGGCAAACCCACTCTCCAGGTTCCCGGGGATCCAGAAGGATTTCCTTGCCTGGCATGTGGAACAATCAGGACTCATGGCTCTGCATAGCTCCAGCTGTCTGCACTCTCTGAGAGCAGACTTGGCCTTTTAATGTCAAAGGAACTGCCACCACTGCAAGAACTTCAAGGTTTAATGTTGCTCCTTTTTATTTATTTTTTTTCTTACTGTCTTTTTTTTTTTTTTTTTTTNTTTTTTTTTTTTTTCTCCAAGTTTCCAAGAGCACCCTGGGAAATCCTTTCGTGCTCTTTATTTCCATCTAAGCCCTGGGTTGCTTTGAACAGCAGAGGTAATTGTACGGGTGAACTTCAGAGATTTGAAGGGATCAAACTTGAAAGCCTTTGACTGCAAGTGCAAGCTCCAACTGGAATCCTGTCAGGTGCTGCGAGACGGGACGTGGCGGGATGCTGCTGCTCCAGGAATCCCTGCAGCAGGGACAACCTCAGCGTGCCTCTCCCCAGCACAGCCTCAGAGGGCAGCAAGAGCACAACAGCCTCATAACAGCACTATAAACCTATAAATCGATGCACATGATTATGTGATTTGACTAAGGACATCTCTGTGAGTCTGCATTAGAGTATGAGGAAACCATCCCTAAGTTTCTTTTTCAGTGCACTCTGAAAGGCTTTCTCTGGGATCAGAGCAGAGCAGCCAAGGGGATTATGAGCTGCAGGTCCACATCTTTTTTGAGGAGTATATGTTCCTTTGACTAGAAAACCCTGGAGGATTCAATAAAAGAAGGTATCAAGAAGTTTATTTAATAGGAGTCTATAGACAATTTCAGAAACCAATAGAATTTAAGAAAGTAGAATTTAAGAAAGTTGGTTGTTACAATGCAAAGTTTTGCAAAAGGGTTGTGCATTTTTCAAATTTTGCATGACAGCCAAACCCCTCCAGATGTGTTAACTTCGTCTGCCAGGTTTCCTAGAGCTTCCCTTCGAGCACAGGTGAAGCTCCTTGGGTTCGAAGGCAGGGCTGGGTATGATCTGTTTCCATTTTCCACACCCCTCTCATGCCATATCTGACTGTCATCACTGCTGCAATCCAGGAATACAGGAAACACGAGGGAATACTGGAGCTGCTTGGATTTTTCAGATTTTGAATGCCTTTTTGCCACTTCGGGAAAGAAGCAGGAAATGACAGTAATGAGATAATTATTTTTCCCCACTGGATTTCAAACAACTGCAGCTCAAAAAGAAATGAAAATTGCGTTTATTTTCTCTTCAATTAAAATATTTGTCTTGGCCAAGAAAACCTATCTCAGTAATCGCATGCTGTGTCAACAGCATTTGTCTTCTTGTGACAATAGGTATCACAGTGGCTAGTCAAAGTTTATCTGAGATACCAAAAAGCGTGGTAGAAGTCTATTTTATTGTATTTTATTGCTTTATTCTACCACTAGGCTTCTTGTTTACAGAATTATGTTTCAATTCAATTCAATTTCAGTGTTATTGCTTAATGTTGCCTCTCTTCACGCTGGAGGCCGTTTCAACTTCTGAATTATGGTCCACTGGTGCCTGGTAACTTCTCTGCAGGGAACACAAACCCAGAAAGATGCTGGTGATCTTTTTTGGTCTGCATTTTTTTTCGTCTCGACTGGTGGGTGAAAATCTCTTCCCTGCTCCATTTGCTGAACCTTACCGTGGTACTTGATGCTCCTGGTCCTTCAGTTTATTCCTAAGAGGCAGAGGTGTAATGCAAACACCCCTAATTCAGATCAAATCCACATGAGTTCTCCCACTTCCAGCCTTCTCGTGGTGTGGATTATGGATCATTCCTACCTGGGTGTTTCCTGTGCCAGAAAAGGAAAGCTCTGCAGTCTCAGAAATTCTTTTCTAGACAGGACACAATGACACCTATTCAGACTACTCACTTTTCCATATATAATTACCCATATAATTATGGAATTAAGTCTCTTTGCAGAGCACATATTATTATTAGCGATAATTTGTACTACAGCAGTGCCTAGAGGAAGGGATGCCTTGCATGAGGTACATGAAAAAAACATAAATATCTGAAGCTCACTTTCACATTCAGCTACAACTTGGCTCAGCCAGACATGCAAAGACTAGGAGAGAGGAGCAGAAAGCACTAGTACAAGTGTGAAGCCAGGCTTTGAAAAGATAAAGGAATTGCACAGGATCACAGGAGTTGATCTACAGAAGAACAGGAGTTGTACATGCACCTCCTGAGCCTGTGATGAACCATCCACAGTGTTCCCTGTCCTCCCCCACTGTCACTTGCTGTGTAAAATAATGCTGCATTCCTGCCCAAACACACAGCACACTGACCCGTCATGTTATGGGGAAACACTGCCACACAGAAATATTCAAGCATCTAAAGAACAGCAAAAACAAAGCCTTCGTGCCCTTTTATCCTGCCAAGGTTAAAACAATAACTTCTTTTCTGCATTTTTGCAATTCTAGTGACCTCAGCTAATGTCACTGCTAATGTCAATGTACCAAGATGCCTCGGTGCCCTGCACAGCCAGGGCTGGTACTGCAAGGGAATTAATGTGCCCCAGTCTCAAAGGGATCTTCAAAGTGCTGTCAGGCACTTGTGAAGGACAAGAAATAATTTGTACTTTACATTTGAGCCTTTCCTTGGCTTGCAAAAGGCTGCCTAACTGGAATGAGATGCACACCGTGAGCTCAACACTTCTTTCGAATTCCAAACATACTTCACTAACTCCACTTATTATGAAAATCATGATTTTTATCACTCAAGAGCACTAACAAATCAGCAGAGAAGAATGTAAGAAAGTTCTGCTGCTGAGATCTTGGCCTTGTTGTTCATAGGAAGTTAAAATGAAACTATTCTAAGCAGAGATGCTTAGCAGTCCTTGTGTGCTTGTAAAGAAAATATGTTTTGTCATTTAGATCAAAAAAGCAGTTCTGATTGATTTTTGAGACATAACAGTAATCTCTGCCTTTGCACCTCGTTGTTGTGACCTTTGGGTGCTAACATTACAAGTGGAAAATGGCAGGAATTTTGCACTATTAAATCTATATCTTGACTGTCTCTAGTATATCCAGCTGTGATAAAACACACTGGTCTGCAGCTGGTGGCTAAATTATGGACACACAAACAACATGGGGAAGAAAATTGAAGCCTCATCCACAAGGTGTAAAGAAAGGACACCTGACTGAAAATGCAATGGTGAAATGATTAGTTCATGGTCTTCATTAAATTGCTTATTTTGGTGGCTGAGAGTGGCTTGGTGCTTGACACCACACCAAACCTCAAGCAAAAAATGTACAGTTCAGATCAGCTGCTCTCCGTGGCTGTGCACCCATTTCCTTGTGAGTCAGTGGAGTAAAGGAGTAAGGCTTTTATGCTGGGTGTGCACAGAGGACAGTGTGAATGTAGTTCTTGCATCTTTGCTAATTTGAAGATGATGGGGTCACCAAAAAACCATTTATTTTTGTGTTAGATTAATGACCTAAGGTTGCCCTGCCATTGGACAGTTTGAGGACTCTCAGAGACCTGAACCAACTCTTTTGAAAACAACAGTATTGTTTTACTGCTCACCTTACTGGGAGAGCAGTGGAAGATGTGTTTTCAGAAGACATATGTGTACACTAATTTCTGTTCTCATTTTTCAACACTGCAGACAAGTTTATAATAACTGTGTTTGGGCATCACTAGGGGAAAGTCCTTGGTTGTTGCACTCAGCACAAGTGACTGCTCAGTCCTGGTCGATGCCAATGCAGAGGAGTGTCTATTTTTGCACATATAGAATGCATAATTTTCAAGAGGGCCTATAATATGCCTAATTTTAATATAATATAATATGCCTAATTCTATAGGGCCTATAGAATGCATAATTTTCAAGAGGGTCATTTAATTTGGCCCATAAAGAGGATATAACTTCTAACCCTCTTTGTTGACTTTCTCTGCCCAAGAAAGTCAGAGGAAAAATGGGTGTTAGTTTCACTGCTAGGCCAGTGTTGGCTCTTTGGAAAGTTTTGCTTTGTGAGATCACTTTGGTTCCCTTTAATGCTTCTTATTTGTTTTGTGAGGTATTTAGAAAGCCTCGGCAGGTAGGCTGCATATAAATAAAACATGGTCTTTTATAACTATTTGGAGTAGGAGCAATTAGTTGGTGACTGAGTATTCTTAGGGAATGAATTTATCTCTTTGAAACTCTTCACTTATGTGTTACTGCATTTAACCTGCAACTCTCTGCCAACTTTATGGCACCGCAGGAATTGCCCAGGGTGTGTTATCACAGTGGTGATGGGGTCGTGCTTGATAATGCCTCAGGTGCACTTGCAGCTTGTGGCAGTCACTTTCCTGGAGCTGCAGTGCTCCAGCCAGAAACACGGCTTTTAACTGAGATCAATAAATCATGTCAGCCTCCTAAATGCAGTTTTCAAGAGGGTGAAATCACAGTTTGTGTTCTGGATATTTATCTAGCTCTTCCTGATGCCTTCCCAAAGCCTTTCCTTGAAGGGGAGTAGAAGGTGACAAATGATTTTTTGCCATAATTAGAACTGATTTACTGCTAAAGGGGCTTTGGACTTGTGTTGGGTCTAATCCTGCACTACTCAGAATTAGTGAAACTGAGCCTGACCTCAGTGACATGAATGTAAATTAGAGAAGGTGTGCTGGTTTTGAGGGCTGGCTCTGACCTGTGCCTTGGGTGTGCTGCAGACTGGAAGGAGTTAAACCCAACTCGTCACGACGGCAGCAGAGTGTGAGCTCTCAGCACCTAGGAGCAGCCAGGCCCTGTGGCAGGCTGCTGATTTCCTGTCCTGAACCCTGGGTTAGACAAACCAAACCAAGAGATGGAGGCAGGAGGAGGATGCTGACGCCCAGGCTGTTCTCTTGGCCCCTGGGTATGGACAAATGCACCGGAGGGGATGAGCGCTCCTGAGTCCATTCCTAGAGCCGACAGTACCCAACGCATCTTGACCAGGAGGATGGTCACCTCTTTGTGCCCCCCTGCGACTGAGCAGCAGATGTGAGCTCTGAATGCTCCCTCTGTGCTCTGCAGAGTGGCAGTGTGGCCTCTGCTGTCCCCCAGGCTGGGCTGAAAGGTCTGAAGTTTGCAGAGAAACATGCTGCGTCAGGCACAACCGGGCTGGCCCCACAGAAAGTCAATACTTGGATGAAAACAAATAAAAATCTTAGAGTACGAAGCAGAGGCTAAAGAATGCCTTCACCTCTTTCCTTCAAGCAACTATTTTGTTAACTTGAAAGGCTGCACGGGCGATCTTACTCCATTCTTTCTCTACAGGTCAAATACTTGTCATAGGAGACACCCTAGTTAATATTAAACTAAAAATTAATAGATTAGATAACTATTACATGCTTTTAGTGCCAATTAATTTAATAGCTGGGTTTTTTTTTTTAACAAGGTAGGCGAATATAGAAGCACGGTTTACTGTGCCTGTGTGAGCTCTCAGATAGGTCTTTTGTGATACAATTACCAGCAATTGATTGGGCTGACACGTGTAATCCCCTCTGGATCGCCCAGCGATATGATGTCAGTAAGAAGTCCTTCAAACAGGGCTATTAAAAAGCACATTAAACAGGTCCTTATTGTAAGCTTTATGCTAGCTTATGCTAGAATAACAGTGATACGGTGGTATTTGTTTGAAAAAGAAAGGATTATATGGTCTTTGTAAAATGAGGAATTTAGTATTGGGGAGGGGCAGTGGGATGGTGATTTATTTTTTGTTTATATTTCTCTGAATCCTTTGATATGTCAACTTCTGTCACTAACCATTAGGCCACTTGCAATTTCTTGTATCAACGAAGATGAAATACATACTGCCTCAAATAATTTATGTCAAACATTGAAGGGCATAGATGGCAGTGCATATTGTGAGATTATAATGAGAATTGAATTGGGGTCTTCAGAAATCCATCAGTAATTTGTTGTTAAAGAGCAGTCATGAATCATTCTAGCCTTTAATTGTCATGTGGACGCACTTTGCTTTCAGCTAGTGCAGGAAACAAATCGTGAAAATAGAGTGATACCTCAGAAGAGAGGTTTCACCATGACACTTGGTACTTATTAATGTTGCTCCAAGAGTGCCATGTCTTCTCTTGGGTCAGATTCTGGTGTGGAATTGAAAGGGGTGCTTGAAAAAACTTGAGCTTATATATATATATATAGATATANTCAGTAAGATTTGTGTTACTTACAATAAAGGACACCAGAAGACTTTACAGCATGATTTAAGTGTCAGCTCTGAAATGAAATGAAGCATTCTGGAGATTTGTTTGTAATGCACCAACCTCCCCATCACTCCTCTTCACTCTGCTCTCTTTTATCTTACAAGGTAACCCTCTGAAATGGTTAAGCAATTTCTGTGTGTGTGTTACACAGACATGCTTTGTTAGCTCGTGCTGCTTCACACAGGGAGAAATTTCACTCTTAGCCTGTATCTAGTTGTAGAATATCTTCCTCAGAAAATCAAAGCTACCAGCAAGATGATATAAATTATTTGCAAGGTCTGGTTTTACTTCTGCTTTAATATCATGTAATCAAAGGACAGATTACTCAAAATTACTCATCTTGAGTGCTTCAGTGTAGTCATCACAGCACTCCTCTGTGACTACTTCACAATTTCTCATAATGCCAGAATTAGGGGGAAGGCAGTGAAACTATGAAGAAGCAAGCTTAAGATATACAAATAGAAGTGGGTTTTTTTAGGAATCATGATTAAATTTTGGTACACCTTGACAGTGGAAGCCAGAAGTATAAATTGTAAGACAATTTAATACATTTGTGAAGAATAGTTGCTCTGGTGACTATTAAGCCATTTCAAGGAGCCCATAACTCAGAATGACTAGGAGGATGAATTGTGCCAAGGAGGAATTCTGTATTTGACCTATCCATACAATATTTACCAACTGACCACCATCAGAGACAGGATACTGGGCTAGACTGGTTTAATACTGTATGGTTATTCTTATGTCCCATGTGATACTACAGAAAACTCGTAAAAATTTGTTATTATGAATAGTGAAGTGTGTCTTTCTACTGCTAATAAATTCTTAGTGTGCTACTACTACTAATAAAAATACCACATCACCCTATAATGCTTAGTATGTTACATAACACAATGTATTAAATGCTTTAGGTGCACTCTGTTCTTGTGCTCCTTTGCTCTGACTCACACAAAGTTCAATCTCTTCCCTAAATCCAAAAACTGAAGCCCAAGAACACTGCACTGCTACTGCCTAAGATGCAACTGATTGAAAGCAGCAGCCTCCTAAAGTACCATACCTGGGAATATCAGAAGCACTCTGGAGTTAATAATGACACCCAGCAAGACACTTGATTTATCCATGGTCCCAAGCCCACCCTCAGAGCAAAGCTCACCTCTGGCAGACCTGCTCTGAACATGCCCACTCCATGGAGAGTCATGCAGGGCACACCCACCTCAAGGAAGAAGTAGCACTGACCTTATTCTAAACCTCAGGGGCTCAGAGGCTCACTTAGAGCACGAGAAAATACAAAGTGCAAATTGCACTTTTAAGGCACCAGTCCCTGCAGAGTTGTAAAGGCAATGAGGTGAAACAGGAAACAGAAATGGTGGCTGGGAGGAAACTCTGGGGGTCTCTCATCCAGCCTCCCATGAGAAGTGGGACTGTTGCCAGCTGGGAATGAGTTCAGCCATGACTTTAACAGAGTCTTAAAGCTGCCAAGGACAGAGTTTTCATAACCTCTCTGAGCACCTGTTCCCGTGCTACACCTCCCCTCAAGTGCACTATTTCCATAATGTCTGACTTGAACATGCCAAGCTCCAGCCTGTGTCCATTGTTCCTTGTCATGTTGTCTAGCACCACTGAGAGGAGTTTGGCTCTGTCATTTTTGTAACTCCCTGTCAAGTAGATGTCAGCTGCTATTATACTGCCCCTTATCCTCTTTGCCAGACTAAACAAACCCGACTGCTTCAGCCTCTCCCTCTGAGTCATGTTGTCTTGGCCCTTGACCATGTTGTCAGCCCTCTGCTTGGCTTTCTCCAGGTTTCCCACCTCTCTTGTGAGCCGTCCCTGTGCTCGTGCTTCCACAGCAATGTGCACACAGTGCTGCCCAGGGCATGGCTGGGGAGTATTGTGTGCTTTTTGCACAGGTCTGTGCCGCGTGAGAGCAACTCATAGCTGTTAATTGAGAACCCCGTGTTTACCAGAGATTGAAAGAGCAAAAATTAGAGCTTGGGAAGGCATCTGTCTAAATCCGAAAGGAAACTGCCTAGGATGCAATATTTAAGAGCGATGACGCTGGTGATGATAAAGCTGACTTTTCCTGCCCTTGGTAAAATATGTTGCTGTGGCGCATAATGCTGAGGAGTCACCTTTGCTATCACAGGCTTTATGTTCATAATACTTTATGATTTTACTCTTTAAAACACTTACCTTTTGGCAGGGTACCTAAGCTACACAAGTAGCTGTTATTCCGAGACCTGACACATTTGCTGACTGAGCCAACAGTTGCACGACACTGATGAAGTACAAAAAGGCAAAATAAGCACCTGTGGACGCTGCTCTGTTTCGGTCTTGGCAAATCAATGCATCAGGATCCTTCAGTGGCACTTGTAGGTGGTGTTACAAAGCTTTTCTCATGCCATTGTACTGAAACATCTTGCGAGGATTTACTCACTGATGTGTTAGGGTTGGCTTTTGAAGATGTGCTATTTGTAGCAGAAACTGATGTGAGTTTTTCTGTGATTAACAGATCAGAGTAGGCACTCACTATCCTGTAGCTATTTGTAGTGACAATAGTCTACAAAAAGCTACTCTGGGTCATAGAATCATAGAATGGTAGAATTGTTTAGGATGGAAAAGTCCTCTTAGATCATTGAGTCCAGCCATTAACCCCACACTGCCAACTCCACCTCCAAACCATGTCCCTAAGTGCCACATCTACACATCTTTTAAATATCTCCAGGGGTGGTCACTCCACCACTTCCCAGGGCAACTTGTTCCAATGCCTGACCACCCCTTCAGTGGAGAAATACTTCCTAATATCCCATCTAAACCTCCCCTGGTGCAACTTGAAGTCATTTCGTCTTGTCCTTATTACTTTGAAGAAGAAACCAATCCCCATCTCTCTACAACCTCCTTTCAGGTGGTTGTAGAGAGTGATAAGGTCCCCCCCAAGCCTCCTCTTCTCCAGGTTAAACCCTTCCAGCTCCCTCAGCTGCTCCTCATGTGGCTTGTTATATAACAAATAACATTCTTATATCTGCTTCCTAGGCATGATAACTTACTGTATTCTAATGTAATAAAGTCCTTGTTGAAGAACAATTCCTGCTACGTAAATAGGCTGAATGAAGTGGTGAAGGTCTTCCTCATACCTTTTACTGTCCTATGTGTTCCCAGCCTACCCAATTCTCCATTGCAAAAGGTGTAGCTGACCTTTCTGGGAGCACAAGGGACACCCGTGTGCTCATGTCACCACAATGTGTATCTGTAGCTAAAAGTAAGATTTTCAGGAGATCGAGATGATGGCTGAAAGGTCTGCTGAGGGTTAGTCATCATCACCCTTCTTTCAGAGACCTGAAGGTCTGATAACAAAGGTGAGAAAGGAACATCTTTTACAAATGGAAAGCCAGTTCTGTCATCAGCAGATCCCCAAACTGCAGCTGGCATAGACAGAAATAAAATTTTGTCCCTTGCTAAAGCCTCATGGCATTGAATGCTGAGTTGTCCTGTGCTGCCTGTGTGTGATTCACATGGGAATTATTCCTCTGCATCTGTCCAGAGCGGGGAGAGGGCTGCAGGGATGCACTGAGCTGCCTCGCCTCCCACCGAAAGTCCTGGGAGCTGGAGCCAAGCTCAGCTCCTCCTGGGCTCAGAAAGGGACAAAGCATCTCTCCTGCCAGCCCTGTGCACTGAGATAGACTGTGCAGGCCCACATGGAAGAAAGGGTGCTCAGAGTGAGACAATTAATCTCCATGATTTAATGCAGACTGGGGAAAACAACAACAAAAAAATGAAAATGCTTAAAACAGAGAACCGGAAATTGCTTATAGGCAGCACGGGAGCAATTCAGGTGCCAAAATATAAGCATGCAGCATCATTTTCAATGCCTGAGGCCACCTGAGACATCCACACAGGACTGGCAGATCTGACACTTGATCTATGAAAGACCTGCTCCCTTCTGGAGCAGCAGCTGGGGGCCAGATGCGACACCCCAAGGCATCAAAAATGGCACTAGACACATATGTTTAGGCAGCTGAATCCCACCCTGTGCTTCCAGACTTCTGATGAATAAACCTCTTTTTCATTGTCTCGGACTCAAATCCCAGGTTCTTGAGGTGCTTTCCCTAGGGCTCAGCAGTGTGTGGTAGAGGCAAATTTCATTGGTTTAACTTGGATAGAGTTGTTACAGCCCTTTGTTATGTATTTTCTAAAATTGCTTTTAGGCTATAAAATCATGAAGCGGTTTCTGCTTTCATAGGCTCTGCGCATAATTCAGGTGAGACCAAAGGTTTTTCCTCACCACAAGATGTTGATGTGATTACTCCAAATCCCATCTCCTTTGAATACCTATTCTATCGCAGCTCCCCATTAGGGGCCTGTTGTCAAATAGCCAGATTTGTCCTGAATGATGTTGGAGAAGATAACCCTGCTGCAGTTGTTTTCTCAGATAGTTAAACAGAAGCTCAGAGTTCGTAGGAATATTCTGTTTTTAAATTTAACTGCACAGATCTTAATATCCCTTTGCATATTTCCAGGATATTTGCTGAGGAAGAAATTTGGCAACTGCTTACGTCATGTTGGGGGGGTAAAGAAGAGGAGGAACTGAATTACTTGTATGTGTCAGCCTGATGTGTGAGGAGGGAAACATTCCTTCTGTTCCGATTACGTGGTACCTTTTTATGGAAATGTTTTAAAGAATCCACCAGAAAAGGAAAGTTTTTCAGGAAGGGCATATTTTCGCAGCATGCTTCTGAATATGGAGGTTCTGGCTGTCTTCCAATGTGATTGCACAGTGCTGACAGCTCCTGAAAATAATACAAGTTTTAGGGGTGAGACAGGGACTAAAATATTTACGTGTTTCCTGGGCTGATACATTAACATATATGTAGACAGATAGAAAGTTATACTATTGACTTTTTTTAACCCTCCTGGGACACTAACGATAACCTAAAGAAAATCTGAATGGGGATAACTTGTAACATGGTGTTGGCTGTTATACCAGGCTTTGTCCTTGTCTCAGCATTTAGAAGGAAGGTCAGGAAGATGAGCTGGGACTGGAGAAACAAGAAGGGAACAGGGGTGGGAGAAGAATTTGAGAAAAACTTTTAAGGTTCAAAGGACAAGTCTCAGCTGCCTGCCGGTCACAGATGTGGAGATATGGATACATTGGCCGAAGGCTGTGTTGCATTGCAGGAAAAGACTAATTAGCAGTCATGAGCTTTGGAATCTAATTTTTAGTAAATGTGAACAACAGTCAGAGAGTATGAGAGACACAAAATATGTACAATGCCCTCACTGTACACTTTCCCCTGCACTGTCTTTCTGATGAGCACAGCCTGAATGTGGGTCGTGCATGGGGTTAAATCTCAAGGTTGTTGCACGTGAAATCCCTGTTATAGCTGCTAATACCTGCTGCTGAGAGGCTTTAGAGAGAGCAGCAGACAACTGATAGTGAGCAAGCATTTAATACGTTCTCAAAAGTATTTCCAAGCAGTTCTAGGAAAGCTTTGTGTTAACTTACTGAACTTACGATAATAGAAAGCAGTAAATGCATTGACACCCTTCCAAAATGATTTTATGTTGCTATATTCTTTAGTATATATTCCCACCTGAGTTGAGGTTGTTCACATATATCACTAGCTTTCTCCAGAGCCTAAGGAAAACAAAATCTAGATGCCTCCAAGCTTCCTCAAGGAAGTCACAGTTCAGGAGCCCTCGTATCCAGCTGCAGTTGCAGCTGCTGAACTCACAGCTGGTGATCCCCTTGGTTTTGAGTGAAACAGGGAATGATGAGAAGTTTAACATGAAGTTGGCACTCAGACACAGCCCTCACATGTCCAACTGCTTTGCTACTCAGGCACCGAACTGAAGGACTGCTTCCAACTCCTATTTATAACCATTTCTCTGTGTGCTTTGAGGGTTCAGCTCTCAAGGCAGGCAATGTGTGGCTGCTTGTCCTCACTGAGCAGTATTACAGAGAGAATTTCAGCACAAGTTCCCTTTAGACCAAACTCCTACCTCTGGGATCTGTAGGTCTAATGAAGACAAGCTGCAATTTCATGGCTGCTTTAAGTAAAACTCTGTGCAGACAGCTGCTGAAAGGTGCAGTTTTGTCTTTTCCTTTCTCCAAATATCACTTTCTGCTGTCTCCTTTGTGCCCATACTCATGCAAACCCCAATGAGGGCTGAAAATTGCCCTGCTTCCCCAATTGATTTTAGGGAACTCATCCATCTCATCACTTGCATGCATGGATGATGGTCCTGGCTCCATGGCAGCAATCAGCAGGAGGGAGATGGGAGGGGAAGGAAGGAAGGAAGGAAGGAAGGAAGGAAGGAAGGAAGGAAGGAAGGAAGGAAGGAAGGAAGGAAGGAAGGAAGGACCATGACACACTGATCCCGTGCACTTGCTGACCCTGTGTCTGCCACTGCCAACATTTTGCACTCAGAATAGGGAGGGTGGAAACAATCAGGCCACTCAATTCTGTGGTGTGCTCAACCTCACATCTTCATTTCATCCTTCCTGATGCCATTCCAGTCCCTGTTGGTGGCTACAGAACACAAGTGGTCTGGATGAAACCACCTGTTCAGGACTGGCATTGGAAACTGGAGGCTAAACTGAGAAAAGTTGCCGCTTACCCTCTAAGCCCTCACATTTACCCGTTATCTGTAGTGCTGTTTTGGGGTTGCTGGAAACCTGGGCTGCCCTGCAGAGCAGCTATGATACTTTTACAGCTTCTCAATTACTGAAACTTTTCTTTTTACCAGACCTATTAGTAGGCTGAAGCTTCAGTGGTTTTAATTGCTTGACCTTTTGGCACATTATCTGTAGATGTGATCTTTACAATCACACAGGAAGGCAATTTCAGCTCCATGAATATTCTGAATACTCTGCTTTATTGTCTCTTCATTAAGATTTGACATACTCCTGATTGATCCCCATATAGCCAAAAGAATATGGAACTCATTATAATTGAAAAGTTTTAGGTGTGGGCTGCTGAAAAAGCTCCTTTTTTTGGTTCTTGTTTCTTCAGTGATGCCTTGTGTACACTGCCTATCTAAGGGGATGTTCTGTCTGCAAACTGTCTTGTTAACAGCAGATCTATTAATAGCAGATCTAATAAGCACAGAGAGGGCTGGTTCAGAGCATGTGTCACTTTGGGATCAGCCATTGAGCAGAGTGGTGCAAACTGGCTTTTCCTCCTAAGATGATGAGTGCCTTAACAGCAGCCAGGAGTGCCATTGTCACACCATCCATCAACTGCCTTCCGTCCCTCTTAGCTGAACCCACGAATTAAGCAACTGTGGTTAAAAAGCAATAAAATTAAAAGTTGTAATGGGGAGACATTGACAAAAGGGTTACAATGAGCTGGCCATATATCTTTTAACTAGCTAAATATAACCATAGGTTTCCATAAGTTCAAAGAGTGGTGGCCTGGAGATGAATACAACTGTTCCAACTGAGTTCTGGGCTAGGAGCCAGAAGTTTGTTAAAACACCTTAGAACATGCTTATTCCCTCTTAGAACATTTTTTGGTACTTGCTCTATTAGTATGGATTTTATTTCCCCACCAAACGAGTTCTCTGCCTTTGAACCATAAACAATAATGGCACATCTGTCTCTAGGCTGCTGTACTTTGAAAACCAATGCTAAGGACACAGAGGGGTAGATTTTCAAAGCGTTGCGTGGGAGTTTGTACCAGGAGTCTAGCCAAATATTTTTCACTCATACTCATCCCTGAGCCTAACCTTTCCTCACTCGTTAGAATGGCTCTGTTTGCTCTGCCCACATGGGGACATTTCAGACTGCTTTTACCTCCAGGGACAGAGCTTCAGCTGGTCAGAAAAGCCTATAAATAGGGTTTTACTGATGACCTTTTAAATCTAGGGATGGATCTTCACTCTGATCTTTTTTATTTTACTTTTCTGGCTTTGTTTGTGTTTGTATGTGATTCTCAGTTTCTGCTGAATTATTTACCATTAGGCCACGATGCAACTAAAAATCCCTGACAACACTGAGACAGGTGGTGTGAAGTGATTGTTGCCTAAAAGTGATTGCAGCTCAAAACTGCATCAATGCTCACTGTGCCCACCTGTTTTCTGTGCCAGGGAGTTTGATGGCAGCCTCGTGGGAACCAGACAATTTTGTGCTGCTTTTATATGGCCACTGTGATAAAGCAGCAGAGAAAGCAGTGAATTAAAAAGGCCTCCTTGTGTCCTTCTTTGCCTGTATAAACCAGCAGTGCTCTGTCCTGGATTCCTTAGAGCAAGTGATCTAGCTCTGAGGATGCTTCCCCACTGGCTGAGAAGGTAAAAGCATAACACTGCAAAAACATAATGAGCTATTACACAGGGACATGGGCAGCTTTCAGTTGTAAAAATTGGCCAAGCTGCTGGGAACAGCTTTGCTTTTTAGGTTTTCTCTTTCTTTTTTATTAATTATGTCTGCTAAGAGGAATGTATACTTTAAAAGATTTTTGTCATATTCCAAGTGGCTTGGCTTACCATTCAGTGAAAACATACTTATCTGTACTGCTCTCTACTTTGGAAGGACTTTACACTGTGGTGGAAATTAGCCCCTTTAAAGACTATCTCACAGTGTTACTTTGCAGATGCAGCACATGGATATTTGCTATATCACAACAAACTCCCCTTCTAGTTGCTACTGTTCCAAGCCTTATTTGATTTTGATGCACTACTTGCCATGGGGGTGTTATCATTTTTCACAGTTGAGAACCTCCTTTGATGAAATCAGCTCAAAGTTCTGTCTCTGGGTGGTTTCCCAGGAAAAACCTTTTGGCTACTAGCAATCTTCCATTTAGAAATGTTTGCTGGTTGAATTCAATCAGTGTCCTTGGAAACTTCTTGTCTTTAAAGATATCATCATTCTAGGGTTTTGACTGCTCAATCTCAGGCATCTTTCTGTGTTATTGAGGGTTGAGGCCAATAGAAACCACTTATTGAAATCCTGTTCATTTTTCACAGAGGCACTATGGTGTAAGGAAATAAAAACTTGCAAATCAACAAGCCAGTCAGGATGGAAATCATTGAATCCTTGAAAGGTGTTTTCATGCCAAAGGAAAGCTCTGGGTTTATAAACTGCGTGGCACGCCAGAGGTGTGACTTGGTAAAGCTGGATTATGCTTCTGCAAACCTTCTACTGAGGAAACAAATGCTTTTGTGAATAGTGTTTGGCATGAATAAAAAAAAAAAATCGGAATCCAAACACTTGCAAAGTTCACTCACGAGCTCCTAGTTCCTGGACGGGAAAGGATGTGATTGCTTTGATTGCTGTATACACTCACACAACCTGCACTTACCTCCTTGGGATCAGAGAAACAACACCTCAGCCCTGTCCCAGTTCAATCTTTGTGTTGCATCCCCATGTGCTCAGGGGTTTTCACATAAGTGTCCCATACGCGTGGTAGATGACGTAAGATGGTTTAAGAATTGTTCCAGTCATTTAGTCTCAAACATTTCCGAATAGATCCTCTACTTTTTTGAGTAATAGACACATCTATCATTAAAATGTAAGAATGGATAATGAGCAGACCTTCAAATGCATGAAACTCTCCATTTTTTTGATGAGAGAACTCATTATATCTCTCTGTTATTAAATAAGTTCCATAACAATATTTTAATATGATTAAAGATGCTGCGCCTCATTTCTTAAGAACTTGGGAAATTAATCTGGGCAGGGCATTAATGCAGTGGGGAAGGAAGGCATGTGAATCTTTTTTTTATTATTATTATTATTAGTTTCTTTCTTTGCTACTGGTTGTATCAGTGCCTTATCAGTTAAGTGCAGGAGCTTAACAATGGGTTCTCTCAGCAAAGCCCTCTCTTTTTGCTGGGTGAGGTTAAAGAACAAACACATTGTCGTGAGCTTTTGAAAGCTTGATTTCAATTACATGGTAGTAGGGCAAAGCTCTCAAACACACAAAACTTTGACTTTGTAAAGATTGTGACCTCCCAGGTACACGTGCTTTAAGGAGAAAAAATGTACTTGACATGTCCCACTGCTGTTTCCACGCACCAGGAGCTGTGTGTATCGGGAAGAGGGGAGGGTGGGAGGGAGGTGTTCAACGTGGGATGGAGGGAAATAATTCCTCTGGGAAAGCAAAGCTCTTCTGTTTGACTAGAAAGAATTTAAAAGATAAATATATCCCTTATCATGGAATGATAAACAACGAGGTTCAGGAAAGACTCTTTGCATAATTGAGTCTGATCTCCCACATTTTGCAAGACTATTTGCCTTTGCATTCCTATTAACATCTTATAGGACTTTGTCTTTCCTCATGTTTGTTTGTGGCAGTGCCCACAATGTTACAGGCACTTTCTAGGCTTTCAGGAAGAGCTGGAGCTTTCAGCCTCTGGATGGACAGGCAGACAAACAGACAGAGGTCACGGCAGAGGAGCTACAAAAGGATGTTTCTGTGCAAACTGACACCTGCTGTAGCTGGTATGGCTTTCATAAAGGGGGTTCAAGGAGGCTATTTTCCCTTATCCCACTTTGCCCTTCAGTTGCCTGGACGTGGTGCCCATGCCTGCAACCACTCTGTCTGCAGTCAGGCTGAGACTGACTGAAAAAAGGGCATAAAACTGAGCATGGGAGACTGCAAAATGTGCATGCCTGCCCAACAGGTTTTCCACCTGGGAATATTTTATAAGGCTGTTTGGAGAGGTAAGATGTCCACAGAAAGCCAACAGTAGCTGGATTCCTACCCATCCTTTGAAAATCCACCCTGTATTTTAAAACACAGAAACTGATAAGGTCACACCGGTGACACTGCCCATGGCACCACCAGTACTTAAAAAGAAAAAAACCCAAACACAAAGCAGTGCAAGGCATTAAAACGCACTGTTTTTTTCCACACTGAAATTCAGTTTTCCTTCTCAAGCCTTCTATAGGACTTTGCCTCTAAGTGTGTTGAAGGGAAATTAAATAGCATTCCTAAACATAAAGCAAAATGCCTAATCCCCTGGCCTTTCATAGCTTACCCCGTTGTTCAATACATCAGCCACTCTGGAAGTTGTATCAGAGACATAAATGCAGCCTACACTGTTTTGGACGTAAAAGTGAAGTGAAAGACGCCCACAAAACTAAATAAAACTGCTTGAAAAAGTGTTTTAACTGCTAGGAAACACAGCAAGGCTCAGATCAGCTGGAAAGATACAGAAGCCCAGAAAATGATGCAGGTTGATCCCCGATGCGTTTGCAGTCCTGATTTCACATCCATGTGCTGGTGGTGCAAAGGTCTGAGTCCTGCCCACCCTCCCTGCTGTGCAGCCTCCTCTGGGGTGCCACGACAGCCCTTAAGTGGGCTGCTCAGCACCACAAATTTTGTGGAGTCAGTGGATGCCTGCCCCATGTTATATGTCTCTTTTTATGGTTTTTTTCCTGCCTGTAGCAGCCCTGAGGTAACTTAGTGTGGTGCATGACAGGGGAGTGGAAAGAGTTAAAAATCTTTCTCTTTTTAATGCCAGGTCCACTATTTGTGTGTGCAGGAGCTCTCTATCAGGGCTGGGCTTTGTAATGTATTCCATCTATTGATAAGGAGGCAAAATAACATTTCTAAATTGTTCAGGGTGTTTGCAGAATGCCAAGGCACTCCAGTGGCCTTCCATACAGAGCCCTGCTGATGATAAATCATAAGAGATATTCTAGAAGTGCCTATTTGCTTGTGGAAATATCTGAAATACTGGAAAGCTCACAGATTTCCCAAGGTAGGTGAAGAGGCCATTCAGCAAATTTTCCCTCTACTTGAAATGCAGTTTTCAAATCATTTAAATCCTAAGTACCTAATGAAAATACACCGTAGTCCCCACGGCTTCCTGCAGCGATACGCTCCAGTCTCAGGCTCATGCAGCCGAGCAAATAACCTCCATATATTATTTTGCACTGGGTGATTTCAGTCTGCAGCACATTCTGTTTGAACCATACGCCTATAAATGCCTTCAAAGAAGGGCAGGAGCCTGCCCACTGAGGAATAAATGCAGGAACAGAACCTCCTGTGCAAATATTAGTGTTCAGCATCTAGTGTAGCCCCAGCGAATATGTTCCTAACACATGTACAATTCAAATGAAAAGGTTATGTGCAGTACATGGACGTGTACTGACATGGCCCATGTGTTTCATGTGGAAGCACATTCACTGTCCTAAAGTAAACGTTGTCATCAAAAAAAACACCTCATTTTCCTAATATTATTAATGTGAAAGACTGACAGAAAAAAAATCAGATTTATCTGGAAACTGAAAAAAGTTTCAACTAATTCTTGTGGAGCTTATTCCAAAATGTTTTCCTAAGTTTCTATGCTAAGAGGCAGCTATGTCAATAAATTACTTAGAAGCATGTGCCTCACTGCAAGGAGTCAACACTGTGGTTTGTATGTTCCTGTGCAAGAGAAAAGTGGAAATGCTGCAAAAGGTATCTGTAAGATAACCTATCAATAAAGAAAACCTTTCCTAGGTCACACTGCAGGCTTGCTTAAAGCCCTGAAGCTTGAAGGTTCTATCCCTTCCAAAATGCTTACAGTGAAATCTATCTTCCAGTGATGTTAGTAGCAAATTGGTCATTATTTCCAATAGTCCTAGAATGCCATAATTACCCTTTCCTACCTTTTTCTTCATCACACTATAGCTGTGTTCAGTATTCAAATGCTGAGACGTTTTAAATTATATTTATTTATCTAACTGATTGTATTTAATGTATCACTGGCATAGCAGCCACCACTATGTGCAGCACTGGGATGCTGAATAAAAGGCAGCAGTGATCCTGTGAGACTGCAGCATGCTGTCTGTTTACATATGAAAGCAGGTTCAATATGCACTACATTGTGGCAGCCCCATGATGCCTCTCTTCGTCGCTTGTTAGTCCAAGAGCCTCCTTACTTTCTCAGAGCTACTCCTTATGCATATGCATAACTCCTCATAATAATGCCATAAGGCTGCTAATCTATTCTCCTTCAAACCCCTCCTCAAAACTCACTTTTTCTGTGGTGGCTGGAAAACATCTGACAATAGCCCAGCAGCTGGTGTGCTGCTACTTATTCTACTGAAGAAGATAAATACGCTGTTATCCCGACTGCTTTATTTCCCTCTTCGTTGTATCCACCTGTTGTTTTCATCCCATGCTAAAATGGTGAGGTTTTTAGAGGAAAGACTGTTAGGATTTTTAATAAATACACACGTGTCACCTACCATGGCAGGGTTCTTGGAGTAGCGTCTCTCCTTACTACCACAATATGAATAATTACAGACATATTGTCTAAGCAATTTTATACTCTTTCACGAATAAGACATCTCTTATTCCTTCCGAATACGTTTGCAATATGTTTTCCTTCCTGCTACGTTTGCATCAGTATCTGCTCTGCCCATTACAAAGCAGCCAAGAAGGCAGAAAATATCAGTCTTTGGAAGGAAAGCAGGGTATTGTCTTTGTATATGGTGAGGTACAATGATAATTGCTGTAAATTTAGGACCAGTGGCACCTCCACAATCCCTTCTTCCCTTCCTGTTCCTTGTGTCCAGCTTCACTCCCTTCCTCTACCCCATCTCTCCAGGCATTTCATCCCTGGCTGCAAGGCAGGAGGTGCAAGTGCCTCGCAAGGCAAAGCCTCTCCCTTCCCCAGCACTCGGATGAGTGGCACAGAAGCAGCTTCTCCAACACAAAGCCTGGTGTCTTTGCCAAAACGCCCTCGGCAAATTCAGTTTGAAGCAGCATCAAGGCACATGTTGTGTGCAATGTTTTATTCGTGTTTGGCACCCCGTGCCCTGGAGGAGATGTGGCTGGGTAGTCCCTCTGCTGCCAAGGTCCAACCTGCACGCAGACCAGATTCCTCTTCTTGTCAACCCCCGTCAGATAACAATTTCTACCCTTCTGCAGAGTGGATATTTATTTTAGGGTTGTACCAATTTAAATTTTGACTTGTTTTTGAAATTTCTGTGTCATGGTGTTATAATATTATGTGAGGCTCTCAGCTCTCCATTGTTCACAAAAGCACTTTCTCATCCACCTTTTTGCAGAGGAGAGTTTGAAGCTTCCACTTCTGAGAGAAGACAGCAAATACAAGAAACAGCATGCTATTATTATATTTGTTAAAATTGAGTTATCTTTGGCCTATTTCATATTTCCTACGACAATTTAAATGTACTCTTGTGCTTGAAAAGGCTAGAAGAGTGAAATGTAACTTTTATTGTCTCCTTTCTACAATTTCTCCGTAAAATCTGAAATTTTCATTAGGCTACTGAAGCAAAAAATATGGTATATATCTGGAACTTTTGGGTAACAGCTGTTACGGCAAGTAGTGATAATTTAACAATTTGGAAATAAGTTCATTTGCTGTCTAAAGCGGACAATTGCCTTGTAGAAATTTTTGTGAAAAGTCAACTATAAAATCTGTTTTAAAATTGAAGATGTGGGTGCTTTTGCATTTATCCAATCTGGAATTTGAAATTGCACAGATCGTGTGACTTTTATGACTAGTCACAAAGGAACAAAACAACCCAACAAAACCATCCGAACAATCCAAGAATAAACAGATATTTTTTAATCTGAAGGATGAACAATCATGAGAAAACTGCAACTGGAGGCTGAAAACACTAACTGGATAACTTATAAATCACTTACTCATCGTAGGATGACATTTATAATATTGATGATACATTCACAGAGTGTCCAAAGGGAAAAAGAAAAGCTCACTTTTTGCAGTCTTGTGGGCTGTTCCTAAGTTATTGAGAAAGCCTTTGGAGTGCTCTGTTGAGATCTGCCCCAACATATGCTGCAGTCAAAGTGGGTCCTCCCATTTAATCCAGAACGCACAGGAGCAAGACTCTTAAGAAACTCACTGAGACTTTAAAAACATTGACTTAAGAAGCAAGATGAAGGCAAATTAAATGGATAGAACTTCCTGGACCAGCAATGTCCGCTGGTGGTTCTGTGTGTCAGGAGTGAAATGGGATCACCTTCTCTGGATGTCAGTTCAGTGGCTGATTTGCCAAGGTACATGGTATCCCCTAGGGCCCTCAGCACAGCGTCTTTCAGGTGGTTTGTGTTGGAGCCTGCAGCTCCCGTGGATGGCTCTCAGAGTAGAAATGAATCCTTCAGCTCAGCCTTATCTTCTAAGGCTTTCCCTGTGTGTTCCTTTTGGATGCCTGCCTCTGCATCCAGCCAAGACAGTCATGGGGGAAGAGGCTGTGGATCAGTGCTTGCCAGTGCTGGTGGAATGGGCATTACCATTTTCTTTTCCCATTTTTAATTTTCCCAATTTTCTCTACTTTGGCTTGCTTTCCACCATTCCTTAAAATCCTGTCTCTTTCCTGCCCCCATCGTACTGCTCCTCCTTGACTTGCCCTCTCTTCATCTTTGTTTTTGTGTCCTCAAAATAAGACCATCTCCCAGCAGCAGTGGTTGTGGCGTGACCTAAGGGAGTTCACTGAGGTTTATTTCCCATCCCTACCCTTTCCTGTTGGTGGGAGATGCTGCTCAGGATGTGCTTGGGTGAGAAAGCTGACCACTCACATTTCAGTAAACGGGAAGTGACTCAAAGTGACCTAGAGATGCTCTGTGCTCTCTCGGATAATTTTCACTACACACATGCTTAATCGCCTGCAAAATAGGCAAGAGGACGAGGGAGCTTGAGTGATTATTATGGAGTCACTGGAACCATTAAATTCAAATGCAATGTGTTAACAGCCTTACCAAAAGGAATTTATAGTAGATTTGTAAGCCAGCAAGGAAGACCAGATATAAGGTTGTATGCATGCATGCAAATAATCCTCATTGCTCTCAGGGTTATTTATTTTGCACAAATAGGCACAAACACAACCATTACCATTGACAGGAAGCTCTGTGTAAGTGCAGAGGCATGAAATAGCTGGTGATCAAGATAAAAGAAACAACACTTACCAAAGCAGAAAAGACTACTACCCGTTGTGTGATAATGACCTCTGGGTTCTTGGAGCTTCACACAAAGTCACAAAGGGAGTGACATTCTGGTGGAGCTCACAAAGTCCAGGCCAGCCAAGGGACAGAAGCCTGTTGAGAGGTGAAGGCAGTAAAAAGCAATTTCTGTCGTGGCCAGTTCACTTCTTGGTGTGCATAAAGGGTCGATAATGAGTGGATGGCTGCTTGGGGGTGCGTGCCTCTGCTGGGAGGTTGTGCCATGCCCAGAGAATAATGTGCTTTGCAAATGAGGTTGTGGAAGGCTTGCCAAAATAGCGTTGGTGTGGCTGTCGTGCCAGGGCCAGGCCAAGTGAAGGTTCAGAGCTATTAGCAGTGGTGCTAACAATTACTACTGCTTGAAGGAGGAATGGGGCATGGTAAGACCTCTATATTTCAAAGAATTTGTGATACAATGTCCTTTTTTTTGCACTTTGCCAGAATCACTATCAGGACACCCAGTTCAAAAGAGTAGTGTGTCTGGGTTTAAATTATGCATGGGGCTGCTTACACAGCTATGCAGTGATATTAAATAGCACAATGTCATATTATATGCAAATGCTTGTGTCTTTAGAAATACAAAGGAAAGTCTATGGATTAAAATCCAGCAAACCAAAATGTTATTCAATTAATCAGCAGCACTTCTTCTAGAAAGCCCCATACTGAAACTAGAGGCATAAAAAGCCTACCTTGTACTTAGATGCTGTTCAAATAATTTACCTTGTCTTTTTTTTGAAAGAAAAGAGAGAAAAAAGCAAAACAAAATAATCTTGTGCCAGTAGGAAAAAAAAGAAAGCTTTCTGTCAGCTGTGGCACGTTTAAACACCCTAAATATTTCATCAGACACTGCACTTAGTTCAGTGTTTTAAATAAGATTTAATAAATAGGTGCATGTTCAGACTTGTACAGCCCTACTTTTGTCTGTAGTTGGCAATGTGCTGCTGTATGTGTTTGACTGCACAGTTAAGAATTTTAATTACTTACCTGTTCCATACAGACACTCATTCTCTTTTAACTGTTTATTAAAAAATAAAACCAAGCCATTGTGCAAGAAATCTTGCGCACACTGTACAGCTGCACTATTGTCCAGAGTAGGCCCCTCTTTTCTGAATGTACCCCCACATTCCCCTTGTCTCCTGCTCCCAATGTCCAGTTTCTGGAATTGCCACAGACCTGAGACGTTCATATAAGTAATTCCCTTTGAATGTCTTTGCTGTTAATTTTACAGAGATGTCTGAGATTCTGCCATCTGCACACCCTAATGGATGGCACAAGCAGTGTCTGTCTTATTGTTAGGAAAACACAGCTGGAGCTGGTGGTTTTCTGCCTGGTTTTGTTTGTTTGTTTTGTTTCCAACTTCTAAACCCATTTGGTAAAATAAATATTGAGGAGGATTGAACAAACTCATCAAAATTTGAGTTAAGAGCCAACAGTAAGTTGTGTTACCATCTTTTTCTGGTGGGCTCCCTTAGCAATGCCATCAAAAAAAACCATGTCAGGATGAAAATATTCCTTCATTTTAAGTTGGTGGTCAGTGAATGAATTGCAGTTGGAGCTTCACACCTCAAGAAGTTCATTCTCTGCTATAGAAGCAGCCTGGCTTAAACTAGATGCTTAATTTTCAGATACCTCAGATTACATGAGATGAATGTCATTCTAAGGGTACATTGACAAAGATGGCTGTAGACAGGTACCAATTTTTGTGTCTCCACTCCAAGCTGACCAGTACTGAAGCAGCTCTGCAATCTATGCCATATGGGGCACGTTTGGAGTCAATATATTTTGCAATTTAGTGACAGAAGGGTGAAGCAGAGAGTAGGAAGGTTTCTGACCTTTTTCATGAAGATGCTAATGTCAGACAGCCAGAAACAGTGGCTGTCCTAAAACACGGGATGTTTGTAAACAGCTGTATGTAGATAAATATACAAATAGGCATTTGTTTTCCAAATTACATCCTATTTGTTGTTTCATAGTTCAGAATGTGTCCTGAATATAATAGTAGAGAAACAGCTTAAAGGTGATTGATTACATCATTTCATTTCTAAAACCTGCATGCAGGTGAAGTAGATGTATGGATTTGAGCCACAAAAATTACAGGTTATCTGTTAAATGTGTCTTTTGATAGTAGTATACTCACTGTTGGATTTCTGGGTACATCAAAAGCATTGGAGCGAATCTTTAAGGACTGAAGTCTGGCACTTTCAGAAAACCTTAGTTTCTCTAACATGTTAATCTGTGGATGTTCTGCTGACATGTCCTTAGGTCAGATTAGGTCAGTGGCCCAGACCTTGTACTGCTGTACAGCTGAGCATCTCTTCTGAGCTTTTTGCTCTTTGACTTGAGTGCCACAGCAGTGTTTTCACAGCTTCAGGTCTGGTGGCTTTAGCTGGTAAGGCAGGGTGGGAGGCTTTGCCTTTCTTCTTTGTCATGGGAAGATGCGTTTTCACCTGACAGATCTTGGAGCACGCAGTGTCTGGTTCTATACATGTGAGCAGGTGTGATGACAAGCACATCTGGGCCATGGTAGGTAGCTGAGGAGTGGTGTCCAGGTGTAGAAAAGTTGTGTGAGCTCGATCTCCTGCTCAGGCTCACAGACCATGACTCAGAGCAGAGCTTTAGAGCTGGAGTGTCATGCAGCCAGAAAGCAACCACTTTGCCAGTGCCACCTTGGGAGACTCCATCATTATGGGCAGCATGGGAATGTGCTTAGATGGTAACTCACAGAGTTAATGTATGAGTGGATCTCACCCTGTCTGGATATTTCATTTTGGTCTGCAGATTTTGTGAAAGTACTGAATGCGTTGTTTGCCATTAGCCAATTTTAAATGGACTTCAAATTTGTCTGGGGATGCTGCCCCCAGGATTAAATTTAATGTGTCTGAAATTGCAGTCTACTTACATATGTGTTCATTAGAATGTTGCAGCAACTGTCTATAAAATGTCAATATCCACATTTTTTTGGTGCTACAACCTTTGTCAGTTTTGGAGGGCAGTAGACTAGCAGAAGAACATCCTGTTTTGTTTTCAAAGGATTGCTTCTAGTTCTTGTAATTTCCTACTGAAAATGAGAGGCTGCTTTGCTGAAAGGGAGAGTGGGAGGAAATGTCCTTATTTGCATCCTTTGTTGTTTCTTTCATTTGAGTGTTTTCTCCTCCTTCCTCTTGCTTTTCTCACATTTACTGCCTACCTTTACACTTGTTCACTTGTCAGAGAAAGATGTTGATATCCTGTTGGCCCGTTAGCTATCTTTTTGCTTGATTTGCCAGACTACTTCAATATGCTTTAGCATGATTGGGAAAGACAGCCTTTTTTTTGATTTTTTTAAAAAAGTGTTTGCGTTATGTTTTTCATACTGAAGCTTTTACAGCAGAAACACCATAAGTAATTCAATTCATGAATAGCAGATGTTACCTTTGCTCCTAAACTCCAGGAAGCTGATGAACATTTCTGCTTTACTTTCTGCTCTATCTTCTTTTATTTATAGAAGAACAGAGGGAGCAGGGCAAAATCCATGGGGAGAAACAAGAAATCTCTTATTGATGATTTTTCTGGAGTGAGCATAGGCACTGGAAGCATCCTTGCCCCTTCCTTTGTCCTCCATCAATTTGAATGCAGCAGATGGTACCATCAAGCCATGCTGGGACAGCAGTATGAGGTAGAAGTATCAGGAAAGCTATGAATTCATTTAGTTAGTGTCAAAAGTGGTCTGATAAAGACAAGTATTTATCATGAATGAGATGGAGAGAAGAGATTATGGAAAGAAAGATAGAGCCTCAATTTTAATATTTTTTTCATGAAAACTCTGAGACCTTGTCATCATTAAAAAAATCTATTTTCCCTAACTGGGCAGAAGAGTTAAAACAAAGAAAAAAAAAGTATTTTTGTGATACTTTTTCTAGCACCTCCTTGCAGTCTAAAGACAGCATGTGGGCATTGCTCAGAAAAAAACCCCCCAGATTTCAATACTGTTACTTTATCTGTCCACAAATTAGGTATCTGAGCTGGATTATTTGGCTCCCTCCTTGGCTAAAGGGGAGGGACAGGTGACATTCACTTTCAGGATCCTTGGCAACTTCAAGTAAGGGATTAATTGCCCTTTGGGGATGTTTCCTTTTCCTTGGCTATAAAAGATGGCTAAAGAGATGTTTTATACAATAACTTGCAGCCTTGAGGGAAATTCCTGTGGGTGGCCTTTATCCACTTTATCTCCCAGCTCGGGTATTTAACACAAGTGATACACAGAAGAATCCCCACCATGTGTCCAGACTAAATGTACTAAGTACATATGACACAAACTGCGTGTTAGAGGGCTGTCTTCTCTGTGACTTCATACCTGAAAGTTGTTACTTAAAGTATCTTTCCTTCCTTTGCTCAGTTTTATTGATGTGACTGGAAACCACCAGCAACAAAAACTCAGGGGCCAAGTGTCAGAAAACTGAAAAAAAAGGGACATTTTGCCAGATATCCTACATGACAGCTTTGCTGTAGAAAATTCCTTTTGACAGTCTTTTTGAATAGTACTACCCAGAATGAAGTGACCACAGAATCACAGACTGGCTTGGGGTGGAAAGGACCTTAAAGATCATCTAGTTTCAAGCCTCCTGCCTGTGGCAGGAACAACTCCCACCAGATCAGGACCTGGGTCACAAGAATGAGAGTATTATATGATACCACTACACTTTTTAAGTGATCCTTCAAAACATTTTCACTGTTTCACTTAATATTGATATACTGCTCCTACAAATGCTTTGCTAACTGAAAGCACTATCTAAATACTAATTATTCTTGTTCCCTGACTTTGGAAAGCAGACCTTCCTCCAACAGTCCATCAGGGAGGGTTTATTGTCTGTGAATGTGCCTTATGATCCTGCACCACTCACAGCAGAAAAATGAAATCAGGTCTAAACCCAATTCATTCTTAATTTGTGGTGGGGTTTTTTTTGTTGTTGTGATTTTTTTTTTTTTTTTTTTTCCTGTGAAGTAGCTGAAGGATAAATATCATAGCTGGGCCACCTGTCTCATCTGATCTATGCCTCTTCCTTCTCTAGTCAGGTTAAGTAAGAACTATACTTGCATGCAGTGAATTTTACTTTGATTTTTTATCTTGTGGCTTCCATGATTCCTTTGTTTTGCAGTGCAGGTCAGTGTATGGCATTATACAATCTCTCCACATGCAGCAATCAGTGGTTTCAGGCAGTTGGATCCGTAGGGTTTTTCCATGGGCATGAGAATGGCTGTGGATCCACCTCCTAAAGAGAATGTGTCCCATGAAGGGGTCCTCCTTCCCTGAGTTAACACTGCCCAATTCAATCTCTGTGAATGTCTAACTCTTCAGTTATCAAACCCAGAACATGTTGCAAAATGAATAAGCAAAATGGCTTATTTAAAGATGTTGAAACACTCTGGTCTTACATTCTTCTTGTCAAATTCAACCCAACATTACCATGGGTTGAGATCTCTCTAAATTGTGTGGATGACCACAGTTGTATTAACCTTAAAACCATGTTCCAGTTTACCCCTCCCTTCCCAATATCTTCCCCCAGTGAGGGACAGAGGTACCCCAGCCACCAGACCAGTTTGTGGCTCTCCACTCTGTTGACATATGCAACTCAGCAGACTTTATCCCTAATCATTATATTGCAGTGAAGATATTTTTCTGTGAGCTTTCCATCTCGTTAGTAGAAGGCGATTTTGGTGAAGCACTTGCGATTGCTTTATAGTGAACTTTCAAATAAAAATTGGTCTGTGTCTTATGAATGAATATGTGATTTGAAATGCTGATGCCAAGTTTTTTCAACTTTAGTTGTTATACCATCTGCTTTAAGAGGCCTAGAGTTGAGGTGTCAGAGATATTTCTTCACTTCGCTTTTCTCTTCCAGGACATTAAAGGGCACTTTCAAGTTAAACTCATCACGAGACTATGTGAAAATGAGAGTGTCTGATGTCTGTTGTAGGTGAGTTGACCAAAGAGATTGTGAGGCTTCAAATTTATCTTTTTGTTCTGAAAGAGCAGAAGTCAGATCTGGCAATTAGAGTGAATTATGGTTCCGTTCCCAAACCGTCTTTTCACCAGATACACAAAACCCCCCTATGTTTATGTTTGCCACTGCTGTTTGGTGGAGACGAATGTTCTTTAGTCTTTGTTTGCTTATGGGAAGCTTAAGGCTTATGCAAAGATTGGCACCTAAGTATAAAATAGTTTTGTGCACAGCAATAGCTCAAGGTTTTGAAGAGAGGTCAGCTTTTAGGCTTTACTTTAATTGTTGCTCTTGTAATCCCGAGATGCTGAATGTTTTTTTTAATGCAGACATGGGCTGAGTAGACAAAACTTATAAAACCCCCAGCTAAGCACAGTGCTAAGCTTCTGAATGTTTTCGCAAGGCACCTCAGGGAATGTGGAGTTACAGTAGCTTTTAGCCACTTCATTTTGTGAAAATTTGGTATTGTAAAACCCTTCTCCTGCTATTGAGGGTGAGGAACTCATTGTTGGGAATTAGTGTGACAATGGAGCAAGGTTACTCTTGGGATCCTAAAAGGCAGTATCTGTTCTAAGGGAAACTCACAGCAGAGTTCCTCGAACTACAGAGAGGAATGCAGATTTGAAATGTTGGCTCTGAAGGCAACAAAAACAATTAGATGAAAGTTCTAGTTAATGTTAAATCTTAACTGACTGATTTCTTGTTTTCCAACCTTCCTTTCTTTCTGAAACAAGTGCCAGAGATACAGAGTCCTTCCTTCTCTTCTATTGGGTTAATGTCTCTGTTAGAAATACAGAACTTTGTTCTAAGCTCTACTGGAATTGTAACATCACTCTTTAGAAGAAATACTAACAAAATCATAATACATTCATTTAAATGCAACTGTCAAGGTACAGTTGGCTTGTTAAAAGGGCATCTTTAGTAGCCATCTCAGCACCTACATCCTGCCTCACTCTTTGGACCCAAATTGCTTCAGTAGTGGCTGAATTCAGCTGAAAAGCTGGTTATCAGGTTGGTTGCATTTTCCATGAACATCACTCAGTATTTTGCTGCAGATCTCAGCACACAGCATTCTGCACACTCCATTGCTCCATTGCAGCAGTGAATTAAACCAATTTTAAAGTTTTTTTCTAATAAACTTTACTCCCGGTTATAACATCACGTCTCTTCTGAAATTCTGACCATCATTCTTGACTTGGGCTAGACTTTAACTGTTGTCATTTGCTTGTTTATTTTTTGATCTGAAGAAAGCACAAATATCCACATTTTTAGCACTAACTTAAATGTATGAGATCCTTATCTAGTGTTTGACTACAGGAAAGTGTCAGGAAAGCTGGCCATTATATCTCTCGTTTGTTTTCAACTCCTCTGCATTTTGGGAGTTAGATCGTGGTCTTGTCTGACTGAAGAGAATAAAAAACCTCAGCTCACTGGTCTGAGTTTTGGGTTTGGTCCTGATCTCAGCTACGGAAATCAAGGATCAAATAGCTCAGGAGAAGGCCTCTGCCTTTATTCTCTGGCCAAGGCTGCTGTCAAGAGATGTAAGAATTAAACTGAGTTCTTTCTTCAAGGGAGCCAGAAACTTCCGTCTGCAAATGAAGCTTCAGGTACGATGAGCTACAGGTTATTGTTGAGCCCCTAGGGTCTAACCCTGAACTGGCTGCACTATTTCTCTCTTTTAACTCCTGATATTTTATTCTGCTCGTAAGGGTGAACTGTCTGAAGCAAGGCAATAGTATGGGTTTGGAGAGGATACAAATGAATCAGCCCACTGTACTCTGCTATGATCTATGTGTGCCCTGAGTGGTCTTATGGGTGAGTTACCAGCAAAAATAATGCACTAGACATCAGGTTATTACCTCAAAATGTGGAAATAGGCAGCTGGATTTCCCTGAGTGTTTGGCTGCCTGACTTAGGCACTTACCAAGGGCTCAGCTTATAGAAAATAGGGCTCCTCCTGGACACACACCCACAGCTTGGATCATCCAGTACCCTTGTAACCTTTGAGGCTTTTTGCTCTCAATTCATCTTTTGGTACAATCCAGGCAGGTATTTTCATGCCTCTATTGTCTTTCTGCTTCCAGGATATTAAGACGCGTAGTTCCTGGCTATGGCACAGCCTCCATGAACACTCCAAGTGAACCCAAATATCTTTGCAAATGTACAGATCCTCTGCAAATCTCACTACAACCTCAGGAACACAGTCAGCATTTCAATCATATTTGCTATCCTACTATTCAAACTAGTAGAAAATTAACAGATATGAACTTAGAGAAGGGTATCTAGATCAGGTTTATATTAGAAATTACGTATCTGAGACTGCCTAGAAGTAGCTCATCAGAGGGTTATGAATAATGTATGACACTTTTTACTGTTGGAGAGCCAGTGATAGCTGAATTAATCCACTCATATTTCTATATATACATAAAAAGCCTTAGCTTCTTTTCAGCCTTTATTCTTCCTGTAGTGTAGCAGGTATTTGAGTAAAGTCAGTGATTTTTCTTCCTGTCTGCTTTAGAAAACAATACTCGTAGGCTCTTTCTTTGACTTAAACACATTCATTCTTCCTAAAGCTTTTAAAAGAAGCGGAGCTTTCAAGATCAAAGATGTTAATACAACACCTGTACTAACACTATATTCAGTCGTTATTGACCATTCTTTGTGATATTGTTTTATGCAGGTGCCTTTCTAGTGTGCTCTTTAGAATGTGAGGGAATACAAAAAATAAGCATCTGTGTATCTTTTTATCACATTTTGAAAAGCAGAGCTTTTTGACAAATGGGGGGGACAAAAGCACATAAATATAATCACTTCACTCCTCTGCTCCTTGCCGTCCAGAGTTGTAGAGAATCTTCAGATGGTTGCTCACAAGATCATGAAATCACTGTGTATTCTGTAGAATTCATGGATATGAGCCAGAATATTTACAGGTAGTGGCAAAGCGTGTCACTTGATAATCATTTTTTGTTACCTCTTTTTAAAGAATGGAAATTGTCTTGCTGGGGAGCAGAAGCAATTCCACATGTCTTAGGTTACCCGTCCAATTCAGCCTGGAGAATGTCTGGTGAGTACTTACAGGGAAAAAGTAAGGGATAACTTGTAGGCTTTAATTCATTCTTAAAAAGTGCTTTGCAAACACTTAAAAGTATCATACCAGAAAATAGAAATGAGTTTTCCAGTGATCAGAAAACAAACTGAAGGGAAAATGGAGAGGGACAACATACAGTGATTGTTCCACACAGCAATTGTTCCAGACAGCAATCAAACTATTGCTATTGTCAGCTATGTTACATTTAGAGACCTCTTATCCTGCCATATTTCTGTTTTAACACTTACCAGACATGGACTGGGCATAATTAAAGACTCAAGAACAGAAATAGGTGCACACATTAAAAAATGTCTATACCAAAGCAGAGGATAGCTGAACTCTATGAAAATTATCTACTTTTGGATCAAAACTTAAGGAACATTTTCTTGTGCAAATGTTCTACATTTATTTGTTCCTCAAAAATGAAATCTTTATTTCCTTTCAGGACAGGATGTAAAGGTGGCTTCTTATGACTTTAATCTGAAGCAGTTGATTGGAGTGCAATGTCTTTGAGTTTGACTGGTAAATCTCTGTTTTCTCCTTTAACAATGATATTAAAGAAAAGGGAGATAACAGAGTAATCCAGTCCCAGAATGAGAGCCCATGTATTTGAGACCTGAATATTCATTACCACGTGCTTGAAAGTGAGCACACTGTGGACCAGTTAGAGAAAACACCGAGCAGAAACATTTGTGATGCAGCTTCCTTCTTGCTGATAGGCTCATAAACAGATAATTCACAAACTGATGTAAACAGAACACATTTTGGCTTTTGTAAAAAAGTGTTTATATTTAATTTAATTTTATTTTATTGATTTTATTTTATTTTAACATTTTCTTTTGTCTGCTTGCAGTGTGACTCTGTGTGAAGCCGTGACATTTCATGGCAACTCTGTGTTAGCAGTAGCTGAAGTCCCTAAGAAACCAGTGTAAGTGAAACCTGGTGCCTGAAGTCAGTGATAACAGCTCTGGGGAACATAAGGAGATGGGAGTGGTGTTCCCACAGCATCAAACCTGGGTTCTACTCCCAGCCCTGAGCACCTAAAGAACTCAGATATTAGAGATGCATGAATTCTTCCAAAAGAGGGCAGAAGCAGCATTTACAGAGTCCCCTTGACGAATCTGTTCCTTTCACCCAACTGCAGTCTTCTGTCTCCCAGTGTCTCAGAATATAAACCTCTGGCTCTGCAAAACAAACAGCGAGAACCAGCCAGGAATCCCCACAAACACTGCAACACCTACAAAGCACTGCGGATTTTAGAACATATCAAAATCCTGAATGCTCCCTCCCTGACAGCAAACCCCAGTAGGGAAAGCACAGACACTGCAAAATGTGTGGAATGACAAAGGTTATATGCAGCCCCTAATATTCATACTTTTTCATTGTGTTTTCAGTTTGAACGGTTTAAAAGGAGTTCCATAAGAAGTCTGAGGAAGTGTGTGAGCTTGTGTATAGCACTTAGATAAAAGAAAGACAGAGGAATAAAGCAGTGGTGGACAGAAAGGTATGATGTTATGTACCCACATGTAACTGATGTAAAATTTTTGGATGTTCCAGGCTCAAGATCAGACCCAATGTGTCACCTTGGCCCAAGGCAGTAAAATCATTAAATAGAAGACTGAGAAGGACCACAAGAGGTAATTTAGTCCAGCTCCCTGCCCTAAGGCAGGATCACGTCTACGTGCGTCATTCCTGACAGATGTTTGTCCAACCTACTCTAAAAAACCTGCACATGATCATGTCTGCCAGGTACCCAGGCAGACTTTCTTGCATGTTTGGCAATACTTGGGTAGCCTGTCAAACCAACCAAGTCTCATTGAATTCACAGTTGAAGACAGTAAGAGATAAAAAGAAATATATATATATATA